>VFFE01007660.1:370810-389220 GCA_008921705.1 Burhinus oedicnemus | reverse complement strand
AAAAAAAAAAAAAAAAAAAAAAAGAACAACAAACCCCCTGGCACCCCTCATCTTGAAGGCCTTAATTGCTTTGCTGAAGAAGCATAGAAGAGTAAAATAACAAGGAAAATGCAGGTGTAATGCAGCATAGTTGGGGAAAACCATATTATAAGTAGAAATATTTTTTATGAAAGTAAACGTTTTCTGTAATGCTTATATCTCCATTCCTACTAGCTTACAAGAGTTTGTGAAAGACGCTGGAAATTACAGCAAGAAAATAGTAGATGATCTTCTGGACCAGATCACTAGTGGAGATCATTCCAAAACTATTTATCAGCTAAAGCAGGTGTGTCCTTGATGCACAGAAATGTCACAAGTTCATCAAAACAAGAATGGACCTGTTTCTGTTTTCTGATATTGTATGAGGTGCTTTGTTTTCCACTGTCAGTTTAAGTAGTGCAGGCTTAGCTGTTCATGGAAGCATGCGGTGAACCAAATTAGAAACTGAATAAATCAGCAGAGAAGTAATCTTTTTCTTTTCTCCAGCTAGATCAGTTCTCCAATGTGGTGTACTATGTGACTGCAGAAATGAAGAGGCCAGGGGGGTGCAACATAGCAGGGCAGAGAAGGGGCCAACCAACTGAATGGTGTTTGGGCAGCCCTGTCACTCAGTGTCATGACTTAGATATCTGGTTCTGAGTTATATTGCAATGCTTTTGTTAAGGACTTTTTTTTCCTTAATTTAAATGCAAAATATATTCCTTGTGGAAGGATTAATTATTTGGAACATTGAAATAATGTTGGAGAACAGATCAGTATCACTGTACAGGTATCTGTTACCCAACAGTGCTAACTTTTAAATTCATGTAATATGTCTGAAGGAAAAATTTTTAACTGATTTCCAAAAGCACTTTACCTAGGAGATTCATACTAAGACTGGAGAAGAGATTTTTCTCAGAAGTGTGTATAATTCTAGTGGAAATGGTTTCATTCCCAGGATGAAATAGACTACCAGAAACTGCAAAATCTTGTTTCTTGTTATCTTCACTCTGAAAACCCCTCTTAGTTTGAAGTAATTATCTCCTGTTTAAAATTATGACATTCTGAATGACTCAAGAATAAAGAAAGGGAGGCAGGTGGAGAATGGAAGGTATTCAGACTTCCTGACATGGTGGAAATGATATTATGCTAAATCTCTGCAGACTTAGAAGTAGAATAGTGTGGGTGATATTTGGGGAAAAGGAGACAATAGAATGAAAAATACAGAGGATTCTTCGGAATTTCCTGAGTATTTTTTCCGGTTGCTACTGGAAAAAGATTGTATATGAAATGGGAAGAAATGTAAAGGATTAGTTAAAAAAAAATTCGGAAGTTCAAAAACAATATTTTGAATATTATTCTACGTCTAGAAACGTGTGTGTACAACACATTGAACTTAGCTTTAAAATAAAACATGTGCCTTTCTTTTTTTGCCACCTTGTTCCAAATGAGAATTTCTGAATACCTTTCAAATAGTCAATGGCTATTTATGCTTAGAAAAGCTCTTTAGTTGTCATAGGTGTGGATATGTACAGATTTTGTGCTATTAAATGCGTTTCAGTGATGATGTGCCATGGTGTTTTATGTGTGAGTACTTTTGAGTGAGAATGAGTATCTCTGAAAGTGCAACCTGAAATGATTTGGAATCAGAAATTACTGAAGTAATGACTAAGATACTGTCCTTGAACATAAAGTTCATGGGCAGAATAAATAGTGTAAGGGGACTCAAAGATTAGTTAAAATGCATAATACTGAAATATTTCAAAACAGTAACAGTTACATTGTAATTGCATTACAGATATGTGAAAAAGTTATGTCTCTAGCCTCATTTTGTGTGTGAAGTTTGAATATACTCGAAATTGTACAAGATGGAGGTCTTTCTTCTATGTTGAATCAAAGTAATTGTTAGTATTCTTTCTTTCCAGAGGCGAAACATCCCAGTAAAACCACTGGATGAAGTTAAAGTAAGTTATGATGATATTCAGTCTGGTGTTTTGGGTTTTTTTTAACTGGAAAAAGTGTCTCAGCATTTAAAGTAGAGACAGTGATGTTCTCTGGGCTTCCAACATTCAAATTCCTGATTTTGTTTAATGTGCATCTGTTCTGTATAATAATACAGAAAAGCTTGATAAATGGAGTAGATGTTAAAGAAGAGGCTGTTAGGTTAGTCCTAAGAGGCTATCCTCGTTAGTTCTAAATTGTTTACGCGAGTGTATATCGTCACCCATTAGAGAAGAGCTAGTCTTTATTTTTTTGTAATGGATCTATGCAAACATCACAAAACATGATAGTGTTCTGTGGCAGCCTAGGATCTGATCATGGTAAGCCAGTAAATTACACAAATTAAGAGTATTCTTAGGAAACATAAGTATAAGCTGTGAAATGCTAAGATCTGAAATATGATTTGATTCTTTAGGTTCTGCCAGTTCTCATAAAAGAAGAACAGAAGTTGCGTAATACCTGTCCGGATTCTTCCAAACAGATTATGGTAAAATGGTTTGTTTGTAGAAACAACAAATACCCCAAAACCACCACCAACAACAAATTAATACAAGGATATGCATGCTCTGGGGTAGAAGATAAAAATTACATTGTCTGGAATAAGCTTTCAGTACTTAACATGGATTCTCTGACACTCAGTCTATTTTAGTGGCTTTGTTTGTCCTTTTCTGTATTCTCTAGTTTAATTCAGCATGCATAACTGAATCTCAGAGGCAGAAAGACTACTTAGGAATCTGAAAGATACTTGATGAATACTGCTGATGTATATTTGAGGTTCAACCTGCTGTAAAAGTGCAAAAAAACAGTAGTATTTATCAGTTTTATTGCATCTATTGAAAATGTTTCTTAGAAGGTAGGAGTAAATAATGCATATCTTATGCTTCCACAGCTACTAATAAAATCTTTCTTGAAGTGATAAAGGTTTTATCTTGCAAATTATTTGTGACAACAGAAGATGTGCACTGTATTGCATGGCAATTCACATAAAAATTATATGGATTACAGTATAGCAACTTATAAAATTCATAGTTTTATAAAAATTCCTTACGGTTTGTGGAAGGGTTTGTATTTCTCTAGAAGGTGACTAGTTAAGTTAATTTATGAAAGTGCTAAGTTTCATTTTTCTAAAAGATAATACCTAGTTGTGTATTTACCTGCATGTCTTATTCCTTCTGCTGGAATAGGCAACCTCAGAGAATTCTGTTAGAATGTATTTTGAAGCTTAATGACCTTTACTTTGATCTCTTACTTTTTGCCATAACATAGCAGTATTGCAACAGGTATGGAAAAAATGAAATTGTTGTAGTGCAGGCGGTATTACATTATACAAATGTATAGAAAAAATACTTGAGAGACCAGATCCAGCTGATACTGTGTAAAGGGAGAGCCACCTTACTGGTTTTATTAGTCACATACTAAAAATGTCAATAAATCCAGTGCTGCGTTGAGAAGGTGAGGGAAAAGGGGATCTGGGAGTGGTTCATGATGGGGCATACTGATAATGCTTCCCCTTGCCAGGGTTCTGCCATGGGACCGGGATGAGTTAAGCATGTAATTGAGTCCCAGAGGATTTGGTAATGTTGATTTCAACAGTTCTGGATGGTGAGATGAAAGATATTTAGACTACCCTGCGGATCCCTTGCCATTCATATGACTGGTCTGTCCTGGAACCACATTTGAGCTGCGAGTTGGAGGTTAGCCAAGGTGGTTATGGAAGCTCCAGTCTCAAGTGTTGTGGTGCACACTTTTGAGAATATGGATTCACATGTTTACCTTAAACATTAAAAAGTTATTATGACACCTTGTCACTATTGCTAGTCTTTCTGTTTCTTGTATTTTAATAGGTTGGAGAATCTGCTGGAGACTCTAACACTTCTGACTTGGACTTTCTGTCTATGAAACCATATTCAGATGTATCTCTTGATATTTCTATGTTAAGTTCGTTAGGTGAGTAATTAAATATACAAGCCATCAATTATGGTTTAATTGTACCATTTAGGCAAAATAACAGCTGGATTTGCTAAGAATAAAAAAAGTGTTCAGAAAGGAGTAATAAGTCTATATTTGATGTAGGTAAAAGTCTCAGGCTGGTACAAGATAAATGAAACCTTGGTCTATTTTTCCTTTGAGACATCCATGTGCTAGCCAAGCTAACCTTTCCTGTACCACTGAAGAAACCAAAGTATTTGTACCTCACAATTTTGATAGTTTTTCTTGTTTATGTGTTCATAGTAATGTAAATTATAAGAATCAGCATGAAGCTTTAGCTCAGAAATGTTATTGCTCCATATGCTGTCTTTTGAAATAACTGGGAAAGTAGGTAAGTATGTAAAGCTCAATCATATTACCACTTGGAATGTCCCAAAACAAAAATCAGAAGAAACTTCAGGTGTTGGAAAACCTTTAGCTTCAAATAAGGCAGTTGTATAAAAGTATTGGGAAGTTGTTTCAAATACATGTCTTTGATAGGTATCCTTCTTTAAATACTACAGGAAGTAACGTTCCCATTTCTGCAGGCTGCTGAGGTGGTCAAATCTCTTAAAAAATGTTACTATAAAAAAAAAATGCTTATGGTTTGCAATACTTTTAATTCAGAACGTGAAAGGTGCCAAACTATCTATAGCCAAGGTAATTAAAAGGTTAAAGAAAAAAAAAAAAGATTTCTACAAATTTGTCCCATAGATGCCCATTTGTCTCCCTTTACTCTGCCCTGGTGAGGCTGCATCTGGAGTACTGTGTCCAGTTCTGGGCTCCCCAGTTCAAGAAGGACAGGGAACTGCTGGAGAGGGTACAGCAAAGGGCTACCAAGATGATTAGGCAACTGGAAGATCTTTCTTATGAGGAAAGGCTGAGGGACTTGGGTCTTTTTAGTCTGGAGAAGAGAAGACTCAGAGGGGGGGATCTCATCAATGCTCATAAATACTTAAAGGGAGGGTGCCAGGAGGATGGCACCAGTCTCTTTTCAGTGGTGCCTGGTGATAGGACAAGAGGTAACGAGCACAAGCTTAAACATAGGAATTTCCATCTAAACACAAGGAGGAACTTCTTTACTTTGAGGGTGGCAGAGCACTGGAACAGGCTGCCCAGAGAGGTGATGGAGACTCTGACTCTGGAGACGTTCAAAACCCACCTGGACGCCATCCTGTGCAACTTGCTGTAGGTGAACCTGCTCTGGCAGGGGGGTTGGACTAGATCTCCAGAGGTCCCTTCCAACTTGTGTGATTCTGTGGCTCTGTGAGTCTGTGCAATATTCTTTGAAAAGCAGTTGTAAGCTGTGATTATGCTGTCACACACTAATTTTATTGCAGTTCAGTAAAAAATTAATAAATATCTGGTTTATAGATGTTTAGACATCAGTTGTATTATGAATTTCTTGCTCCACTGAAAGCTGCTTATATTTTTTCTTCTTTGATCTTTCTGTAAATAATCATGCTTCTAGATTACTTAGCTTCCAGAGAGAATTTATGGCATTATTTCTTAGCATAATTCTTGCAAAGTTAGTGAGGTCTGCATTGAAGACAGCCCAAAGAGAAGGGAAAGAGTTTATTTTGCTGTTTAAAGTTGAGGGAAATTTTTTTTTTGTCTTCAGATGAACAAACAGCATATGTTGGCACATACTTCCAGTTCTTTCCAATTTCACAGTTTTACTTGGCTTGCTATAAAATCAGTGTAGCTGGAGAAGATGCTGTTCTGAAAACCTTCTGTGATGGGGATTTATTCACCTCCATAAATTACATGTTCTATTTTAATGGTATTTTAAGTTAGATATTTAATCTTTTTATTGACTTCCCCTTTTTTGTTACAAACTAAATGCATTATTTCATGTCTGGAGTTTCACAGATGAGGAAGACAAATTAAGCTCTTACAGCTCTTTAAATACTGGGAGTCAGTTCTATTTCAGCTATTTCCCATGGCGCTCTTCTTCATCCTCCGGTATCGCCAAATGCATTTCAACATGTATTTCTTGAAACTGAAAACAGATCTGCAGCTGCTGCCTTTTAGAAGTGCAAAGGAAAATGTAAGGTTGAGGTCTTTTGTGTAATAGACAACATTTGTGATAATTATTTCAGAATTTTTTTATAGTGACTTTGTAATTTATCAGTCAATCTGCATGTGCTAATTATGGGGTTTGGTTGGTAACTGGTGGTCCTTAGGGAAAGTGAAGAAGGAGCTTGATCATGACGATAACCATTTACATCTGGATGAAACAACTAAGTTGCTGCAGGACCTTCATGAAGCTCAGGCTGACAGAGTGGGATCCCGGCCATCATCCAATTTGAGTTCCCTCTCCAATACCTCTGAAAGAGACCAACATCATCTTGGTAAAGTTACCGGTGTCACAGAAATTGCAGTATTTCTGCTCTAATTGAAACTGGTTCAAAGTTACATTTTAATTTACATAAATCTCTGCATGAAACTACTCTGATAAAACAGTGTGCTGACTGCAGGATCATGTTTTAATTTTTAAATATGCATGCCAAAGGCAACTAAGAAGACATACTTTTGACCTGTGGAAATAAGGATGCTAATAGTAGCTACTTATTTTTTGATTAGGCATGATTGAAGTAATTGGGAAGTAAATTGATACTGACTGGCAAATCCCTATATGCACTTGCATTTTATGGTTTTAGAAATACTGAGGAGTATCTAATGTTTATTTTACTTTGGCATAGTTGTATGCAGCAAGTAGCAGGTGGGATTCTACAATAGCCTTCCATTGTCAAATGGACAGGATGATAGGGTAATATATCACTTAACCATTTGGTGCCATTTCTAAAAAGGTAGGTGTTGGGTGGATGATAGTTATATTTTGTATAATTTTTCAACTCAGAGTAATAGAATAATGATTGCTTTTTCAAAAAGGATCTAAATTACTGAAGAATCTTGTAACTTCTTTTTCAAAATCTGTTTAAATATCATTTAACTGTCTGTCTTGCTTTGGAAGTCAAAAAGAACATGTAAAATAAGCATGCTGTTTATGTACATAAATATCTCTCCACTGTTTTTCTGTACTTTTGAAGGTTTTGTTGGTTTTTTTTTCCCAATATTCTACAGGAAGCCCTTCTCATCTGAGTGTTGGAGAACAGCAAGACATGGTTCACGATCCCTATGAATTTCTTCAGTCTCCAGAAAACTCAAATGCCACTACTAATTAATCTGATGTGTACTATATATATTTTGTATTTTAATTGTATTGTGTTTTTGTCCATGGCAGAAACCTCAATTTTGTCCTCTTTTCTATGAGGATTCCTTTATAATATTATCATATATGCTAGATCAAACAAAAGAAAAATACCTACTTGGTACATCATGTTGTTATCAGTGTACCAAAACCTGCTTTTGATTTGTTTGTTGAGGGAGGTTGTTGTCTGCTGATGTGTGAATCTTGACTGAAAAGCAACAAATGTGTTAGAAAAATTTGTATTTTATAGAAACTAAAAAGTGATAATTTTCCCCGTATCATGGCAGCAGTCATGAAATGTTTCTAGTAGAATTATCTGCCGGTTCTCTTCAGGTCTTAACTAGAACATCTTCAAGGAGGAATATTTTATTTCAGCAGTGGCAGAACTGCATGAATTGTGATTGTTATTATGTTTTCCATCTCCTGTCTAATAATCTGTAGAAGTTTTTTCAGTTTCCCCATATTTTTAAATATTTTTTAAATTACTCTAGAGAATACTTAATTTGAGAGTAACAATACTTGGTAGTTTCATTAAAATGCTCAATATGAGAATTCTACCCTGGATCTAAAAAAGATGGATGTTTTTGTGATCCCTTGTGTCTTGAAACACAAAGAAAATATAATAATTATGTTTTTTAATTTGATGTGTATATTTACTTGGAAAAAATACTGGATAAGGTGTGCTTTTCAGTAATTTTAAAATAAAACTTTTATAATTCAGTACTGATGTAACAGGGATTTTGTACCATTGATGTGTGCAAGCTGTACAGATGTTATGAATTTACAATATTTTGTAAATAAAGATACAAAAAAATAAAATACAAAACCACTTTTGATGTTTGCCAATACCTTGTTCTAGCCAAAAGAAAACTTGCTTCCTTTTCTTTACTAAGTCTAAAATACTAGGAGGTTTTGGTCTGAATTTTTGTGCTGCTTCAATTTTTGTGTATGGATTTCAGAATGCCACATGTAGCTATAAACAAAATTAACCGAATTTCTAGGAACCAACAAGGAAGTCTGTCAGATAACTGATACAAAAATCTTGATAAAGTCTAAATAGGAAGATATGTTTACTCAGACTTGGTATTTGTGGTCTGGACTGTTTCCTCTCCCTCACCCTCAGAGATGCCTTTTCCCAGCCCCTCCACTACCCCACTTCCTACGGATATGCATTTTCTGTTTGGCTATTAGATGTAATTTTATGTTCAATCAGCTATGATACTGGCAGCTGCCTTTTCCCCTGTATACACTAGTTGCCTGCTCTTTCTGTTGCCACAAGTAATTTGTGGGACTTCCACCTGAACTGAATGAAAAACTTCTGAGTTTCAAACATTATTCTTGATGCTGCATCCCTGAAAGTGTTCAACACCAGGATGGATGGGGCTTTGAGCAACAGAAACACAGATTCTGGGGAGATATTTGATAAATCAGAGAAGTATCTTACCTGTGCCAGACTCCTTTGATATAAGTATCTTGTATTTGCAGTTCATCCTGAGGTGAAAAAGTTTGGTTGTGTAGCAAGTTTGCTGGCTAATAGTGCTGTGTATCTGTTAGAGCTTTAAATGTTGGAGCATATTTTTAATTCTTAGTCTGCAAGCTCTTTTTTTTTTTTTTTTTTTTTTTTTTTTTTTTTTTTTTTAGAGTGCATATGTTGTGTTGGTCAAGAAAAGTTGGGATGGTACAACTAGAATGGGCAGGAGGAGAACTGGTAGAGGTCATAGCAGAGCAAAGATACTCATCACATGAATTATCAAGGGATGATGATTACTTTTGAGTATACAGTAAACTCATTCCAAAGTACAAATCTCTGGATAGCTAATCAAGTGTTACAGTTTTGTTACTATTCTCATACAAAATAAGAGAGAGTTTCAATTGTTTATTAGAAACCATCTTGAGGAAAAATCTTACTGTGTCTGATGATTAATATGTTTACATACAGTCTCATTTTTATGAATCCTACAGTTTGTAAGACAGAATAGAATGTATTTCTGTTTTCTTCTATAGGGTTTCCTTTTACCAGTGAAAAACAACACTGCAGGAATGAGTCCAAAGGACAGAGAAACAATTAGTGTTGACAAAAGCGGTATCCAAACAGTGTAAGTGGGATTTGGTGTTTTCTGTATAAGCCTAAATGCTTTCTATGACTGCACAATGTGAGTTGAATGTAGCTTGTGTGGTACAGTATCCTGATCTGATGCATAACCAGCACTAAAATATTGGGTGTAATAGCAACATCACTACTTATTTTAAAGAAGCAGTGACTGAATTGGCACTCCATGGAGCCAGGCCCTCTCCCTTGGTTTAGTGCTTTGCTTCTTATGGGTACGTTCTGGGGGTTTTTTTTTGCATCCAGGTCTTTGCACATCAGTCATGTCAGTGATTCCTTGGGCCTTGTCCATCCCTTTAAAACAGTGTTTCAGAATTTTGGATGTTACATGTTGGCAAGCATTCTGTGCTTTGTTTTCTACATGACTTGCCTCAGAGTTTGCATGTGCACTATTGTAAGATTTTCATCAACAGGTGCTCTTAAGCCTACTAACCATGCAGTCAACATGAAAAGGGAGTTCCAAGGTCCTGCCATCCTTTTCAAGAAAGCTGAAAGGCAGAGGTTGCCTCTTTCTCAAAGAGCAATTTTTGCTATCTTTGAAGTGCTTTCAGTGCTGCAGGAGAGTAGCATGAATTTGGGCCTAGGTTCAGTTCACCTTAGTAGCCTTGGTTTTGCTGTACTGCTGTTGACATGCCCTTGTGAACTGGTTGTCAGGATAACTGCACTCGTAGTCCTGTCTTATCCCTCCCATCAGGTAGTTATACAGGTCACTCCTGAGCCTCCTCTTCTCCAGGCTGAAGAGTCCCAGCTCTCTCAGCCTCTCCTCATATGATAGGTGCTCCAATCCCCTCATTATCGTTGTCAGGCTGTGTTAGAAGTGCTCCGATAAGTCCATATCTCACTTGTACTGGGGAGCCTGGAACGGGACACTCCAGATATGTCTCACCAGTACTGAACAGAGATGAAGGATCGCCTTCCTCAACCTGCTGGCAAAGCTATTTTATATGCAGCCCAGAACACAGATGGCTGCCTTAGATGTGAGGGTGCATTGCTGGCTCATGGACAACTTGTAGTCCACCAAGCATGCCAGTGTCCCTCTCTGCAGAGCTGCTTTCCAGCCAGTGAGCTCCCAGTGCAGGTGCAGGACTTTGCATTTCCCTTTGTTGAACATTTTGGGGTTCATCTCTGCCTGGTTCTTCAGCCTGTGAGGTACCTCTGAATGGCAGCATGTCCATCTGGTCCATCACCCACTCCTCAGTTTTGTATCATTGGTCCCTAGTTTTCCTAACGCCATCCTGCACAATCAGCCAGCATCTCTATGTGCCTCCTGGGTCACCTGCCCCTGCTTCCACATCCAGTACGTTTCCTTTTTATCTGAGTTCAGTTAGGAGCTCCTTGCTCATCCATGCAGGTCTGCTAATTGTACTTGATTTCGTACTTGTCAGGACGGGCCATACTTGACTTTGGAGGAGGTGATCCTTGAATATCAACCAGCTCTCCTGGACCCTCTTTTTCTCTAGGGCACTGTCCCATGGGATTCTTCCAAGGTGATCTCTGAAGAGGCCTGTTCTCCTGAAAGCCAGATCTGTTTGTCCTGCTTTTTGCCCTGCTACCTCCTCTTAGTGTCTTGAACTCCACCATCTCATCTTTGCTGCAGCCAAAGCTTACAAGAAGTGAGGAAGAACTGTTTGGGAGTATGGAAGTACCAGGTCCAGCAGAGCACCTTTCCTTGTTAGCCCCTTGATTACCCGTGTCAGGAAATTGCTGTCAATGCACTCCAAAAATCTCCTAGATGGCCTGTGCCCTGCTGTGTTGTTCCTCTGTCTCACTATAAGTGATGAAAATAAACTGTAGCATCTTTCTGGTAATTTGCAATGTTTTCATTTTCAGATCTAAAACTTTTCCTTGTAAACACAAAAAATGCTGAGATACCCTTTGAACATACCAATGGATTTTTTTTTTTTTTGCTGTTTAGCTAACATCAATACACCTTTAGCAATAAATGTGGTATACAAAGCATATTAAATAAGTGCATGTCTTATGTAGTACTTGCTACTCCATCTCATATTGCCTAATCCGAAGATGTAACTGTGGCAGCTTCTTCTTTTGAGACAGCAATAACAAACTTGTACTGAAAGTTAAATTCCAAATAAAATAATGTTATGCATACAAAGGAGTCATGTCAACACAGATATTCAAGCTTGGCAGGATCCTTAATGAAGTGAGTGGAAATAGTGGCTGTGAGGGCAGGAAGGTCTTGTCTCAGGAGAAAGCCACCAGACAGGTTCATCTTGTTTGTTTGGCAGTGAAACTGCCATTTTACAAGAATTTATTTTCACTAGAACTCCAGTTTTTCCTTATGTATTCCCAGTGAAGATATAAGACATGGTGAGGTCAAAAAACCCTATAAACTTTTCTCCCACCAGGCAATTCGTGTATGGTTGTTCCTCCTCTTCATACACACACTTACTTGTGAAACCGGAGTACCTGAATCCCAGCACTTCACAGACAGGGGGAGCTGTCTGCACATATGAAGCACCCTCAAAACCAGAAATACAGAGATTATATTGAGAGTTGGGTGTTAATAACAATTTGCCTTGCATCACAAAACAATTTAGTTCTATGTGGAAGCAGAGAAGTGGGGGGAGGGTTTTTTAAACATAATTGCAATTAGAAAGAATTGTTATTGAAAGAAATCCCTTAAGGGAGTTCTCTGGGTGAGGTAGACCCAGGCACTTCCAGAAGTGCATAGTGAGTAACTGGCACAAGTTGCGACAACAGAAATTCTGACATTTTCTAATTTTCTTCACCATGAGAATGGTGAAGCATAGAAACAGGTTGTCCAGAGAGGTCATGGAATCTCTGTCCTTACAGGTTTTCAGCACTCAAGTGGACAAGGCCCTGAGCTAGCTTGGAAACTTTGACTGAAGTGGGAGTTTGGAACCCCAGAAGTCACTTTCAGCCTAGCTTTTTCTAAGATTCTGTGATTTTTTCTGCTATAACCATGAGATCATTCTCCCAAAAGGACCTGAGATTATAGCCTTCTGGAATAGCTTTCCATGAGAAATGGTAAAAAAAACACAAAAGAGTTCTGTTTCTGAGACAACTGAAAGTAAATTTGTCACATTTAACCTTGACCCATCTGGAATCAAACTGTGAAATTTACTGTCCAGAACAAAGGTTCAATTTTGCAGTAAAGCAAACTTTGGTAATGGGATATAGGAACCAGTTGGCCTACAACGCCACAGAGCTCAGCAGCTTGATTTTTGTGAAGATTTGAAGTTTCTTAATCTGAAGACACTGAAATGGTCAGGAATCTATAATCTAAACAGAGGAGGAAAGTCTCAGTTCAGATCTCTTTATTCCCAGGATCCTTATAGAGGCTGTTCAGAAAATTAATAAGGAATGCAATGATGAGTAAAGATACCTGTTGGAAAATATAAGGAAATATGAAACAATTATTACCAACAATGAAGTTGATTTAGACCTTGAAATGATACTAAAAGTTTAATTAAATACAGTAATACAGGGTTCTTAAATGGAGAAAAAGAAAGACCACCATTCTTGTGGCATGAGGCTTGACCTCAGTGATGCACAAGTCTGTAGCATAAGCTATTTCCCTACTTACTTTCATGTTTATCTGTTTTTAAAATGATGAGCAAATGGAGATTGTGGACAGAGTTGTGCTTTGAAACATCCATGTGCAGCTCAGCTGGACCCGAGTTTTTGGGCTTCCCTGTGCAGCTGGGTGGTGAGTGCTCTTTGGCCCTGAAGCTGGAATTCTGATTCTGCTGCAAAGCACACTTGTGCCTTCAGGCAAATCCTCTGATGCATCTGATGTTGACAGGTGGTCTGAACTCCATCCAATACTTTGGATGGTTCAGGGAGCATCATGGTCCTGGGGTCTTTCTTCAGCGGCATTTTCCTCATTCACCACAGGAGCTCTGGAATCTTCACTGGGTCTCTAGACCTGCCCAGCACCAGGTCAGCAGTAGCCTCTGCCAGCGCCACCTCCAACTCTTCTGCGGGGCTCTCAGTCTCCTCTGTACTCATAAGATTTTCAGAAGAAGCTGGGCCTTCTTACAGTCTGAGTAGTGAGCTTGCGGGTCCTGCAAGAATAGATATTGAAATAAGCAGTAAGAGCAAAACAACCATGTCCTGCCTGGGAAGAAGTGGGTGCCATAATCTTCTAGCATGCATTCTCCTGGGAGTGTTGCACGTTCTGCCCAGCTTCATTTGCAAATATATATTCCTTTATTTCTTTGTAGACATTGCACTACATCAGTTGTATCAGCTGAGGAATGTTTATGCAGAGAGAATGGCCACGTACAGGAGCATTGCACATTCTTTGCATGTATGCTGATGTCTGCATTAGGGTATGGCGATTTCCTGTCTTGCTCTTCCATCCACATGATAGATGGGAAAAATAAAAGGTAATGTTAGCAACAGTTGTTTTGACAAGGAGAATTAAAGTTGTACAAAGAGAAGTTTGGCTCCCATCTCTATTCTGTTTCTTCGTTTTCTGTTGGTATGAGCTAGAATGTTAATGCTGAAATTTCTCTCTGTGTGACTACATCTTGGAAGATCTATGTAATTGTGTTGAGAAATTTCAGTGTTGTCATGAATTGGATTCCTTTTCTTCCCTTAGATGTCAGACCCAGAAACAAGGTGATTAGCCACTGAAATATGAAATAAGGGTACTTTTTAGGATTTGTTTGCTCAATTAATTTCTTTTCCATTTTGGGAATGGAGAAGATACACCATAACTCGAACTTGAATGATGTACTTGACTATTACTATTATGTTTTGCTCTCCACTCAGATTTTTCTGTTCTAATACCTTTTTTGGGTCAGAAGTGATAGCTGGTGTGGAAGGAATACGTTGTAAAAATAGGACCTGGTTTTGTTTGGTTTTTTTTTTAAGATTGCTCCAATTTCTTCTAATGGCTCTTGTATTTAATGTATTTTCCCTGAGCTTTTGAGGATGCTCCAAGGATAAGCTGCAGCTGTGGAAAGGGAATCTGTGCTAGATGAAGTGCAAAAGTTCTATGTTTAAGGCAAGTTTTTGTTTGATAATAACTTAAATCACTACCTCTGCTGCACATACATTTTCCATCAGTCACAGCAATGCTGAAGAAAGCACACAGCCAAGCTTTCCTGTTTGGGAGCTGTTGAAATGCGTGTATGGCCATGTGTTTGGGCTGCTTTGGTGCTCATGCATTCTGATTCGTCATGACCTGTGGGTTCTTGGAAGTAACATATAGGATCTGCTGCACTGTGACAGTGTTGACTGTTGGAAAGTGCATGGACACACAGCCTTGGTTTGGTCTGTACATCCCTAAAAGAACTTTAGTTAAAAGTTGTCTTTAAAATGAATGTGAGTTTGGCCTTTAGTACAGTAGGTCTGAGTTCTCATACTTAATATGTATGGTAAATATAAATTACAGTAATACACTAAGTAATAGTTACCGTTGGTGAGGAAACTTTTGTTGAAACATTTACTGTTGAACTGCCTACCTTAGCTCTTGAGTAAAATTCCACAGTAGAATGTTTAAAATATTCCTCTAGAGGAACGTGCTGGTTTGTTTTGGGTTTTGCTTAAACTTCTGTGTATAGTGTTGAAAACCGAAATAACATACAGTGTCTTATTTGATATCTTCATCTTGAGTTACAGACAGAATGCATTCAAATCTTCTGAAATTGTGTAAATAGGCCTTTATGGGCTCCGTGGGTCAGATGTATAAAAGGCTGTATATTCTTTGTAGCATTACCATACCAGGAAGCACTTTGTGCCTGGGGAAGATTTGCTTATTTATTCAGCCTGTCTGACCCTTAAGCAATGTCAGTTATGCACAGCAATCTCTTAACTGCAGTCCTAAGGGTGCTAGACAATCCTTTTAACAGGCCTACTGCCTACATTCTCCAGGGAAAAAATGCTTTTAAGACAGAACTTCTTCCCAGTAGCAAATATAAACACTTGTGTCTCTCCATAAATGGCAGACATTGACCGGTAACCTCTTTGCTGAACATACTGATATACATGACTGGGCACACTAAATGCCTCACAAAAAGCTTTCATTTGAGAAATCTCATTCTCCTGTATTTTATAAAAGGGTTGGACTCTGAGTTTGCAGCCTCTAGTTAAGAGAAGGAGATTCCTGAAGTTTTAAAATAAGTGGTTGAAGTGAATTCTTTCAGTTCAACTTGTAATACTGCATTTTTACTGATCTCAAGCTGAAAGAGAATCTCTTACTCCTATGCCTTGTGGCTGTTTGTATGCACCTATCCTTGTGCCAGTAGTACGCTGTAGCATTTTGCAAATCATAGAATCATAAAATGGCTACAGTTGGAAGGGACCTTAAAGATCATCTAGTTCCAACCCCTCTGCCATGGGCAGGGACACCTTCCACAGGCTAGGTTGCTCAAAGCCCCATCCAGCCTGGCCTTGAACACTTCCAGGGATGGGGCATCCACAGCTTCCCTGGGCAACCTGTTCCAGTGTCTCACCACCCTCACAGTAAAGAATTTTCTCCTAATATCTAATCTGAATCTACCCTCTTCCAGTTTAAAACTGTTAGTTCCCATCCTATCGCTATACTCCCTGACAAAAAGTCCCTCTCCATCTTTCCTATAGGCTCCTTTTAGGTACTGTAAGGCTGCTATAAGGTCTGCCCAGAGCCTTCTCTTCTCCAGGCTGAACAACCCCAACTCTCTCAGCCTGTCTTCATGGGAGAGGTGCTCCATCCCCCTGGTCAACTTCGTGGCCCTCCTCTGGACCCACTCCAACAGGTTCATGTCCTTTCTGTGTCAGGGGGCTCCAGAGCTGGATGCAGTACTCCAGGTGGGGGTCTCACAAGAGCAGAGTAGAGCGACAGAATCACATCCCTCAATCTGCTGGCCATGCTTCTTTTGATGCAGCCCAGGATGCAGTTGGCTTTCTGGGCTGTGAGTGCACATTGCCGGCTCATGTTGAGCTTCTCATCCACCAACACTCTCAAGTCCCCCTCTCAGGGCTGCTGTCAATCCACTCTCTGCCCAGCCTATATTTGTGCATGGGATTGCCCCAACCCATGTGCAAGACCTTGCACTTGGCCTTGTTGAACTTCATGAGTTTTGCACGGGCCCACGTCTCAAGCCTGTCCAAGTCCCTCTGGATGGCATCCCTTCCCTCCAGCATTTTGACTGCATCACACAGCTTGGTGTCATTGGCAAACTTGCTGAGGGTGCATTCAATCCCACTGTCCATGTCGCCAACAAAGGTGTTAAACATCATCGGTCCCAGTACTGATCCCTGAGGACCTCCACTCAGAAATGATTCTGTTTTATTTCAAGAAAAGCTTTAGGAAGCAATTCTGCCAGTCCTGTTGCTACTTACTTGAATTCCTAAGCCATGTCTCATTCGCTCTTGTCTATGCATGTTGTAAGTTCATATTAAAATACATTGAAAAGCTTTGAAATAATCAGTAATGGCTTGTAATCATATGGTCCTATATAAATATCAAGAATTTAAAAAACTTTACTTAGTACTGTGGTTTTATTTAATGTATACCTACCTTTCTGTTTAACTGTAATCCCAGATACACTAGAAAGGGATGGTTTTTGAAGTTTATCTGGTAGACATTTCATGTTTAGCTCCTTTGTAAGAGGACTGTATGTTTCTGGCAACACATTTAAGTCTGTAATAGATGACATGCATAAAATATTCCAGCTAGGCGGCACCATATATCAACAAACTCTATGTGAGCTACCATCAGTTTAAATTCATGTTTCTGATGCTGCCATTGAGTTAAATTTCCCAGAACTTTTTTTAAAATCAAAGCAGAGTTTCTATAACAAATTGAGAAAATGAAATGCATTTGTTCTAAATGCACCAAAGGATTTTAAGGAAACACTGAAGACTGATTTGCAATTTATTTTTCCTCTAATAACTGCTGTATCAAGAATTGTGTTGCAGTAAGGATGTGAGAAATGGTAAGAAAAATCAGCTTAGTTCTGTTTTTCCATAGGATAGAAATACATCAGTGAAAATAAAGAGTTGTCTACATAACTGTGAATTTTATTTTTTTTTACACCTATTGTCAATATCATGCTTTAGCACAGCCATCTTCAGTGGCAGCAAAGGGAATGTTGAGAATGTTTTGCACACAGTTGCAGACATCTTTGTAAGTAGGGATTCAGCATGAAGCAACTTTCCTCTGCTGTCTTTTTTGAGATACACATGTATAGGGACAGAATTTACATCAAAATATTAGGAATAATAAACAAAAAATCTTTCTAATGTGCCTCCTTTGCTCTATATTTAGAAAAAAAAAGAGAAAATAAAAGAAAAAGCACAGGGACATTTTTTAAAGGTCTGCAAGTTCTTTTCTTTCTGGCAGATGAATTGCTATGACAAGAGATTAATACAGACAAGACCTGAACAGCTGACCAGCAGAAATAACATGATTTCTCCACCCCTACATTCCAGAGTGAATGGCTGTTCCTTACCACACCACTCCTTTTTGAGTTTGTTGCTTTGCTGCTTTTTATCTACCTGGCTACAGTAGCATTTGGAGTCTACATACCATTACTGCCACATGGATGCAAAACTGCTGGTTTTTTCTGTATCTTTTTTTTTCTAACCTTCTACCATCCTGCTTGAGATATTTTTATTATAAATTATAATCTGTGTCCAAATAAAGGGAGAGGAGGAAAAAAACCCCACCCACATCACTAATTATGCTACAAGTAATGGCTAGGGCACCTCCAAAGGGATGACATTTATTCCCAGTGAGTTTAAATCCTCACTTGAATGTTGCAGAACTGGGTTTATTGGTTGGGTTTATGTTCATTCCCATCTTGCAGGAGGGTACATGTGTATGTAACGCTCTGTGTGTACATATTATAGTTAATAAAGATTTGAAAGATCCTTTAACTAGGTGGTCACTAGAAGAAAAGGGGCATGGGGCAGGAGAGGGAGAAGAGCCACAATTGTTTTGCATCCTGGAGATGATGCATTGCAGTTGAAGGATTTTTCCTAGATTGATCCAAAATGAGTAGGAGATGTCTTAATTACAGAAAGTACCCTCCTACAGAGAAATGCTGGTATTTGAACTAGTAAAACAGCTTTCCTTTCCTTTCCTTTCCTTTCCTTTCCTTTCCTTTCCTTTCCTTTCCTTTCCTT
>VFFE01007660.1:359230-370790 GCA_008921705.1 Burhinus oedicnemus | reverse complement strand
GAAAGCATATCTTTACATGAATTCAAAAAGTGTTCTTCACTGCACACTTCCACTACCTACTCTATAGCCCAGGTACCAGTGCAGGAAAGAAATGAGTTCCAAGCAGCTGCTGTCCCATCACTTAACTGCAGGTGTGGGCTTGTCTTGCCCACCAAAAAACTGCAAGAAGCCAGCACAGCGTGAAGTTCCTCCTCTACATATTTGATAAAGAAAACAAATATCTGAAGTAAAACTCCATACATCTCCATGACTGCATATCATAGTCCAGATCTCGCTACTCATGGACATCGGGGTATCCTACAGTAATACCACAAACAGGTTATTCTAGGCTGCCATTTTGTGCTTGGAATGCACTCAGTGCTGCTTTGCAAGAGTAATGTATGCCAATCCAGGTCATACTGTTACTAGGGATTTATTATTCAAAATAGAAGACTAGATGAAGCATTCTTTATACTTAGTGCTTTGGCTCACAAAGAATTTGAATGATAAGACTGGATACTATTTTTGCAGGGAAAAACCCTTCAGAAACAACCCTATGAAAAGCAGAGTGCCCAGCTCTATGTTTGCTTATGGGGCACCCTGTCCATTGCAGGATTAAAAATCAGTGAATCTGTAGTGGATTTATGAACTAACACTAACTTTATTTTTAGAAGGGTCAACTCGGATAACATGAAACACCTTGCAATCTGATTGCTTGTTCTTTGGTAACTCAGTTCATTACAGAGTTCATTACATCTGAAGTTCTGCATTATGTCCAAATAAGACTCTTTTCCTTTCACATGAAGAGGGAGGTTTAATAGCATAATAAGAAAAAAAAACACTGATAGGCAGTATTTCATCCACTTTTTTATGTACAAAGCATAGATTGTTGCTAGGAAATGCTATGATGTCAATGGAGCTCTCTTATGACGACACTGTAATTCTTATTGAAAGAGGTTAAATAGTCAGCAGACCAGTAGGTCTTATGCCTAAGGTTTTTTGCTATGTGTTTAAGAAAACAGTCTATTAATTGTGTCCCTTCTTTTTCTTCTTTTGAAAAAAAAAGAAAAGTTTAACATAAACTGAAAAAACAAGATGCTGATGAATACCATGTCTTTATAGCTGAGTATTTAACAGCCTCGCCGAAGCTCTGATGTGCCTGCAGTCCTGTTTTTTCAATCATGTGCATCCGCTGTGTGCACAAGTTGAGGACTTGTGCTTTAACTATGTCATGTCCCACAACCATTTGATTAGTCTTTATGTTGAGAGGAGCCACAGTCACAATATTGTGTATCACGTAACCTATGCTTTATGTAAGTTCGAGTGAAAGAAGCTAAATTCATTATACATTAACATCTGCTTTGTATTGAAAATGTCATAAAAATCTACAAGTTAAGGTGGATGTGAATGACTTGACTGTGAAACATATGTGTTAGTACAAGTCAAGTTGCATTTACAATGCAGGAGAGATCTAGGCAAGGAAGACAGAGATCTGTAAACCCAGTAGTGTGCTGCATTTCTTGCTCAGGAATTCTTGATTGAGATGGCAGATCAGGTTGTCCATTCAGAGGTCTTCCCATTTCTCTCTCTCTCTGGAGGAGGAGGTAGGTCTAAGCTAGGAAGACTTGAAGTATCCTACTGTTGTGCAGCCTGATTTTTATGCCATTTTCAAAACATAGTTGTTACATACCAAAGCTGTAGAATGTACTAAAAGGTTTTGATTCTAACACTAATAAAAGTATAAAAGAAAATGCAGCCAAAAAGGCATTTGCCACCTATTTGGCAAAATCTTTTTATGTTCTAGCTGTCAGAAGTATTTAAATATAAGAAATATTGAGACTCTCCCTTTTTTCTTATTAGATTTTTGCCTCTTTTAACAGATATTTGAAGAGGCAAAGTCATAAAACTGCTGTGTCTCTGCATTGTTCCTTTCAGAATTAGATTTTTTTCACTAGATTAGCTGCTGTTCTGTTTCTGATGAAGAATAACTTTGCCTAAACATCTTAGGAAATAATTGCATTTGGGCACACAATGAGACTTCCTGGACTGGTGAAGAAAACACACCTTCCCATTGTCCTTTTGTTGTGTCAGTGAGCAGTCATTATCTTCAAAATATTGGTAATTGCTGTCATGGTAACAAAACAAAAACATTGTGTGGCAACTATTTTCAGCATTGCACATGCGATATCTCTTCTGACTGTAAAACACTTCAGTTTTTAACCGGGGCAAGAGGTGTCCTCTAGTTTAAGCCTAGCATAGACAGCTCACTTTTTCTGAACAATAGTACAGGCATGGGGCATTTTTTGTAGCGTTTTTTTGTTTTGTTGGTGTTCTTTTAGGCAGATGGGTAGCAGTTTAATTTTTAAAGGTAGGAGGGGAATGACAGGCCATCCAGTGCAAAGTAATCAACTTGTTCTTACTAGCTATTTGAAGTAGTCCTGAACACCTCTGCAACTAACTAAGATTGGGTTGGCACTGAAATTCTGGGGGATCTGGCAATAACCAACCTAGCCCTTCTGTTCTTCAGCACAAGAAGAAGAAAGCAACAAACTAATACAGGGACTTCATAGAAAGTGGTGGTCACTCTGCAACTTGTGGAAAAAAGGTTCCGCAGATGACTGTAGCAAAACAGCCAAGAAAACAGTGGGAAGGAAGGTGAGATAAGCTGGCACAGAGAGAACACCTTTGTGAAGAATGGGGGCAAATTATGAACCAAGAGTTGGACAGCTTTCATGTGTGACTAAAGACCAAGAAAAATCTTGGTCTTCTCCATTAACAATTTAACAGTAACGCACCTTTTTTTCCTCTGCCTTCTCTGCACCAGCTAACAACAACTAGTAAGAATTATAAAGATCACCCTGTAACATCCAACTCTGAGGAAGGCAATTCATATGCTTCTGGATATTAGAGAACATTTCATTGTAAACGATTGCCTTAGCATGTAATTTTACTGTGTTGGGGAAGAAGATGGAGCTTGAGATTCTTTTTAGACTGCAGATTTATTTCCTGTTCTGAGGAAGGTATGGTGACCTTGTCACATTCGGATTTGATTCAAGGCAGGAGGCTTCAAAGAGGTGAAAGCAAGATTGTAATGGGGGTGTAATTAGTTCCTAATACTATTCATTAGATTTTTAATTCACAAAATTCTGTGGCATGTCACATGCTGCCTAAAAGACGTCATATTAGGAGCCTGCGACAGGGAAAACGGGGCAGGATGGACCTTGGTCTTCACATTAAGTCTGACTAATTTTTCTTGTGAGCAACCAGATGGCATTTCTTCCTCACTGCCTGGCCTCTATCTGAGGAGAGCAGCAGCTGTCTAAAATAATACAAATCTGTAGCTTGACCATTATTTAAAGGACTGAAAAATTCAAGCAATGAGTTGTGTAGATCAGTAAGGCTGTGGAAAGTGATGGACAATGTTATAAAAAAATGTAGGAGGGAGAACAAGGAGAAAAAAAGTAAATATTCTGGTAAAATAGCAGTGGACAATCTCCCCTTTCTGCCATGTTGTGCAAAGGCAGAGCTGAAGCTATTTTGTTGGAGTTTACATGATCCCTACATTTTGACACTTGTAAGTGAAATGGCAGTTCCTCAAATTTGTTTGAGATCTTGTGGATTTGTATATTTCCTTGGCCATGTTCAGATGTCTGCCCATTGGGTAGCGTGCCTTTTGTTGCATATTGTACATTTATCCAAACTGAGTTGACACCACACAGTGCTAGAGAAAGCTAGCTAGAGAAAGTTCCATTTCTAGGTCATCTGTTTGCATTGTCATTTTGGTCAATCCATGTAAACGGACCCATAAGTGGATATACATAGGGTTGCATTTTGAAATCTCTGGACAGCAAACACTGCACTCTGTTTATCAGCCACAAACAGGTTCGACCTTTTGGAAGTAGTGGCAGATCTTCCAATTAATACATTTTAATATCATTATATGCTAAATGAAATGCTAACAAAAGTTCTTCTTTCATGCTTTGAGAACAATCTGAAGCTTGTAATATTTTTGGCAGTTTTGTTTTGTTGTTCTTTTCCACTTTGTTGCTCTTTTTCTGCCACCTCTGGAACCAGAATTCTGAGGGTTTTGTTTTCTTATCTTCTGGTCGGTAAACTATGGTGTGAAACCTGTCCCATTAAACTCATGCAGTATGGGTTAAACTTCTTCTGACATAAGGCACACAGAAATCTTGTAATATCATTCCTGATGAATGAAATTACTGCATAATTTTTTGGAGGATTAACATTTCATTGCTTCTTTTAAAACAATGTTAAAATCCTCTGAATGAATTAACAGTCTAATTTGTGTGCACAGGCTTTATTAACCAGTAATGCGTAGCTTCTGTTCCAAATTATTTGCACCTTTAGGTCTTCTGTTTTAAGGTGTTTCCTTTGTCTTAGGGCTTGGCCAATATTAATAAAATACAAATATTTATACTGGCCTTTGAATTGTTAACAGACTCAAGCAATAGCTTAGCAACTGCGATAACATAGGAGGTTATCTCTGACGTTCTGTTCTCACATGCCACTTTGCTGCCAGAAATACTAGGAAAGGCTTCAGAACAAATAATCTCCTAGCCCATTCTGCTGTACAGGGTCTAGAACATGGTTGAAATTTACTGCTAAACAAACAAGCTTACAGTGACTTATGATGCTCTTCAGTAATATTCCTGTTGTAATTCAGGATGGTCTTGTAACTTGATTTAAGAATGAACTGAATTGATAAAGTTATACCATTGTGGCTGTGATGAACACAGAAATGTTTGTTAATATTTGTACCAAATTATAATGCTGTAGACATAATTTTCTAGCAGTCTAAGTTAGCAGATCACTATGGACTTGCTATTACTTGAAGCCCTGCAGAGGTGTTTGTGGGGGTGGATCTTATGTCAGTATTTGTAATACAACCATGTACTTCAGACAAAGAATAATGCAAATATGTTACAATAATTCTCCATTTTAAAGTTCTTCTTTTGTTTCTCTTGTTTGTGTTTTGTGGTTTTTTTAAAAAGAAACTAGATATATCTATAATTTCCACTAATGCTTTTTTAATTGATGGAAAAATATAGCCATACTTTTTTGGTACAGCTTACAGATTGATCAGAGCAACATATTTTATTTTCTAATAAAAAACCCAGGAGGGTTTTTTTTTATTTTTCTAGTAAAAACACTCCTATACCCAGGAGGTAGATATCAGAATCTTGATAAGCTTGAGTTGTGCTTTTTTGGAGTAGTTGCTGTGAATTACTTGGGAGAAGAGACTGACCCCCACCTCACTACAACCTCTTTTCAGGTAGTTGTAGAGAGCGATTAAGGTTTCCCCTCAGCCTCCTTTTCTCCAAGCTAAATAACCCCAGTTCTCTTAGATGCTCTTCATAAGACACATGCTCTAGACCCCTCAACAGCTTTGCTGTGGTTCTCTGGACATGCTGCAGAACCTCAATGTCCCTCCCGTAGTGAGGGGCCCAAAACTGAACACAGTACTCAAGGTGCAGCCTCACCAGTGCTGAGTGCAGAGGTACAATGAGTTTCCTAGTCCTGCTGGCCACACTATTTCTAATACAAGCCAGGATGCTATTGGCCTTCTTGGCCACCTGGGCACACTGCTGGCTCATATGCAGTCACCTGTTGACCAACACCCCCAGGTCCTTTTCTGCCAGGCAGCTTTCCAGCAACTCTTCCCCAAGCCTGTAGTGCTGCATGGGGTTGTTGTGACCCAAATGCAGGACCTGGCACTTGGCCTTGTTGAACCTCATGCCATTGGCTTTGGCCCATCAATCCAGCCTGTTCAGGTCCCTCTGTAGAGTCTTTCTACACTCAAGCAGATCAACACTCCCACCTAACTTGGTGTTGTCTGCAAACTTACTGAGGGTGCACTCGGTCCACTCGTCCAGATCATTGATAAAGATATTAAACAGAACCAACCCCAATACTGAGCCCTGGGGAACACCACTTGTTACTGGCTGCCAACTGGATTTAACTCCATTCACCACAACTCTTTGGGCCTGGCCTTCCAGACAGTTTTTGACCCAGTGAAGGGTACGCCTATCCAATCCATGAGCAGCCAATTTGTCCAGAAGAACACTGTGGGACATGGTGTCAAAGGCTTTACTAAAGTCTAGGTAGATAGCATCCACAGCCTTTCCCTCATCCACCAAGTGGGTCACCTTGTCATAGAAGGAGATCAGGTTAGTCAAGCAGGACCTGCCTTTCATGAACCCATGCTGACTGGGCCTGATCACCTGGTTGTCCTGTACGTGACACCTGAAGGCACTCAAGATGATCTGCTTTATGACCTTCCCTGGCACTGAAGTCAGACTAACTGGCCTGTAGTTCCCTGGATCCTCCTTCTGGCCCTTCTTGTGGATGAACGTCACATTTGCTAACCTCCAATCAACTGGTACCTCCCTGGTTAGCAAGGACTGCTGATAAATGATGGAAAGTGGCTTGATGAGCACTTCTACCAGCTCCCTCAGTACCCTCGGGTGGATCCCATCTGGCCCCATAGACTTGTGTATGCCTGCTTGGTGTAGCAGGTCGCTAACCATTTCCGATTGGATTATGGGGGCTTCATTCTGCTCCCTGTCCCTGTCTTCCAGCTCAGTTTATTTTCATCACTTATAGTGAGACAGAGGAACAACACAGCAGGGCACAGGCCATCTAGGAGATTTTTGGAGTGCATTGACAGCAACTTCCTGACACAGGTAATCAAGGGGCTAACAAGGAAAGGTGCTCTGCTGGACCTGGTACTTCCATACTCCCAAACAGTTCTTCCTCACTTCCTGTAAGCTTTGGCTGCAGCGAAGATGAGATGGTGGAGTTCAAGACACTAAGAGGAGGTAGCAGGGCAAAAAGCAGGACAAACAGATCTGGCTTTCAGGAGAACAGGCCTCTTCAGAGATCACCTTGGAAGAATCCCATGGGACAGTGCCCTAGAGAAAAAGAGGGTCCAGGAGAGCTGGTTGATATTCAAGGATCACCTCCTCCAAAGTCAAGTATGGCCCATCCTGACAAGTACGAAATCAAGTACAATTAGCAGACCTGCATGGATGAGCAAGGAGCTCCTAACTGAACTCAGATAAAAAGGAAACGTACTGGATGTGGAAGCAGGGGCAGGTGACCCAGGAGGCACATAGAGATGCTGGCTGATTGTGCAGGATGGCGTTAGGAAAGCTGAGGCCTACTTGAGGCAGAATCTGGGAAAGGAATGTGAAGAGCAGCAAGAAAGGGTTCTACAAGGACATGAACAGCAAAAGAAAGACTAGAGAAAATTTGGGCCTAATGCTGAGAGCAACAGGGGGCCTAGTGACAAATGACACGCAAAAAGCTGAGTTACTCGCTGCCTTCTTTGCCTCAACTGCTGAGACCAACATTCAGGAATCCCAGGTCCATGAGACCAGAGGGAGCTGGCCAGTATCATTGAGAGGAAACTCTCGATAATCTTTGAATGATTATGACAATAGGGAGAGGCTCCTGAAGACTGTAAGAAGACAAATGTTATTCCTTTCTTCAAGAAGGGGAATAAGGAAGATGCAGGGCAATACGGGCTGGTCAGTGATGGAGAAAATCCTCCTGAAAAGCCTTTCCAAACTATTTGAGGACAAGAAGATGATCTAGAGTTGTCAACACGGATTTACGAAGGGGAAATCATGCTTAACCAACCTGATAGCCTTTTACAATGAGGTGACCAGCTTGGTGGATGACAGGAGAGCAGAAGATGTTGTTTACTTCAACTTTAGAAAGTCATTTGACATTGTCTCCCATAACATCCTCGTTAACAAGCTGACAAAGTATGGACAAAATAAATCGACAGCAAGGTGGATTGAGAACTTGTTGAAGGGCCAGGCCCATGCAGAGGGTTGTAGTCAGTGGCACAAAGTCCAGTTGGAGGTTAGCTGCTAGAAGTGTACCCCAGGGGTCAATATTGGGTCCAGTCCTGTTTAACATTTTCACTGATGATCTGGATAATGGGGCAGAATGAGAAACTCAGCAATGTTGCAGATTATACAAAACAGAGGAGTGGGTGATGGACCAGACGGACGTGCTGCCATTCAGATGGACCTCAAAGGCTGGAGAACCGGGCAGAGATGAACCCCAAAATGTTCAATAAGGGGAAATGCAAAGTCTTGCTCCTGGTGAGTAATGAGCACTAATACATGCTGAGAGCGCTCTGGCTGGAAAGCAGCTCTGCAGAGAGGGACACTGGCATGCTTGGTGGACTACAAGTTGTCCATGAGCCAGCAATGCACCCTCACATCTAAGGCAGCCATCCGTGTTCTGGGCTGTATACAAAATAGCTTTGCCAGTAGGTCAAGGAAGGCGATCCTTCATCTCTGTTCAGTACTGGTGAGACATATCTGGAGTGTCCCGTTCCAGGCTCCCCAGTACAAGTGAGATATGGACTTATCGGAGCACTTCTAACACAGCCTGACAACGATAATGAGGGGATTGGAGCACCTATCATATGAGGAGAGGCTGAGAGAGCTGGGACTCTTCAGCCTGGAGAAGAGGAGGCTCAGGAGTGACCTCACCAATGTGTACAACTACCTGATAGGAGGCAGTTAAGAAGAGGAAGACAGATTCTTCACAGTAGTGCCTACTAACAAGACAAGAGAAAATAGGCACAAATTAAAACATGTTTTATTGGTTGCTCAGTTTTGATACTCCACTTCCCCTGTGCTGGTCTGGCTAGCTCAGGAAAACATTGCTCTCCACTAGTCATCTCAAGGAAGACTGTTTATACAAGCCAGTGACCCACTGGTACGCTCATGTATCTAAAACGAGGATTACCCTGCAGTCCCCCTTGTGTTAAGTTCAGCTTTTTTTACAAGAGTTGGTGGTCACTCTTTATATGGTCCCTGAGATAATTATTGTTTTGGTCATCTCCTCTGATCCTTCTTCCATTATGGGGATGTGTTGGTTGGTTACAGTGGTTCAAGATCAGAGTAACTAAGTATTAAGGAAGAACAGTCATCCACTGAGTAAAATGTCAGGACTTAAAGACAGATAAGTTAATTTTTATTAAGAGTCAAGTGAAATGAAACTCTTCAACCTACAGATATATACCTTGAAAGTTGCAGCTGCAGGCCTCCTTTCCCATGTCATTTTGCTGCTCTTCTGCCAGATCTCTTTTGTTATATTCTGAGCAATTTACTCTCTTTAGTGGTTTATTTTAAATTTTTATCTTATTTGTGTTTAGTTTTAAAACTTCTTAATGAAGTCTGAATTCCTATGATTTTGTATATTCCAAATTAAGAAAAATATTCTATTTGAAAATACACAACAAAATGTATTTTAGACATGGGATATGTGGATGTTTGAAACTGATTAAACATTGCTAATATTTCCCCAAAATGGAGAGTTTCGCTGGCCGATTATTAGATACTATGAGTTGACATCAACTTCCGTTTGATCACAAACAGAATCAAATTAATTGAATTTGTTCAATTCCTGATCTATGAACACGAAGTAAAAGCTTCAGTTTAGACCATGCTTATTTTTTTAAAAGGTTGGGAGAGAATGAAGCGGAAGATATAAAATAACTTATTCAACGTGAAATTTATATATGTCGACTCCCACACGCTTGTACGAAAACACAGCTGAAAGCAAGATGTTTTGTCACATTTCTAAACCAAATCAGAACTAACAAGAACTTTTTGTAGTAAAATATTCAGTTGAGGACATGAAGAAAACAGATCATGGAACTGTAAAGGCATAAATTTTTTAACTGTAAGAATTTGTTTTCCATGTTTAACTTATTAATGTCAACATGAGTTTTTTTAATCTGCTTGTTATGATCTTCTCTGTGTTGTATGGATTTTCTGTCATCAGTTCTAGATTTTTTTTGTCATTAAATAATAATTAAAAAATCCCTTGTCCATTTGCATTTCCTTCTAGAAATCAGAGTTTTAGAGCTCCTGAGTGCTGACAGAACTGATGGAGATCATCAGTGCATTTTAATTTTCTTGATTTTGAGGTACAGGAGCACTGAAGGCTCTTTAAGGCTTCTTTGCTGAACTACTAGCTATATCTGGGGCTCATAAAGACCAATTGTCAGGAAAATCCTCAGCTGCAGTATAGCAAAACACAAAAACTTCACAGTCAAACTCAGTAGCAAAAGTTGAGATGGAAGCTAAGAATTTCATATAAATGAGTGACTAAAATAGCATATAAATGTGTATTTTAGAATAGCATTTTTTAACAAAAAGAGATATAGCTAGTAATAAGTTAGCATAGGATTGTTTTTAATTTACTAATTCAGTGTTTCACTAATCCATAAATGAAGGAGAGATTTTGAAATTTCAAAATGAAAAGGAAAGAGGAAGTTTTAAAAACTATTAAAACCACGGGGTATAGGGAGTCTTGATTTTAAGTTTTCTCTGGAAACTGGAAAAAACAAGATCTTAGATCAATCATAACTGTAGATCAACCTTGCTATGCTATTTGACTTAAACCGAAAATATTTAGTTTTAATTTAGATAACATTGAGGTTTGCTGTTGATATTTAAATAGATATTATATTAATTGTTCTGGTACTCCCTTTACCATTAATTAGAATGAATGAAATTCCCTCTTAAAAGCAAATGTACTCCCTCTTTCATCCCCTCAAATTCTCAGATTTTCCAAGGTTTAACTTCAAGACAACCTGGAATTTGTCTGAAGCCAGACATGGGGAAAACTGTTTTTCCTGGTAGGAATGGTAGCATTTTTTTGAAGTGATGATTTTTATCATTTCTAGAATCTAGCACTCTGTAAATAAGATTTACAGCAGGTTTGAGGAAGAAAAAAATTATTTTCAACATTTGACAAAAGTTATGCAGCTTAGCTTTTTTTTTTTTTTCTTTAAACTATGTACTACAGAAAAAACTTACATAGCATAGAGAAACAAGCAATCTGTATTTTCTGTCCTTAAACTGATGCAGTATTTTGAAATGAAGCTAGTAGGAAACATGTTCATGATGTCGTAATAACTTTGTGATCATTGCACACAACAATAAAGCAATGCATATTTTTAATAAGACCAGAAACCTTAACTGCTCCAAGGTTTTTTTTCCGTTGCTATTGTGATTCTGAGAAAACTAAAGCAATAACTGAAGCTACTTCCTGCCATGGAAGCAATCCAAAAGTCAGAACAAAAGCTTCCTACAAACTGGACATGATGTCCTGGATTGTTATCATTCAGCATTCATATCTTAGTAAATTAGCAACCTTTTCTTATTCTAGTGCCTAGAATGTTTCAGCTTCTTGTCAAAGGGTGAGGGACCAGGTAAGTGTATTTGGGGGGAAAGTATTCAAGTCTTTTAACTCACTGAAACTACTTCCAGTTTTACAACAGAGAAAGGTAGTGAGGTTTTGACATATTTAAAGCAGTCACTCATATTAAAAAAGCACAAGACTATTATACTCTTCATCAACAGGTTACTCAGAGAAAAATGCACTGTGCCACTCTGAATATCTTCTCCTAATGAAAATTACTGACTTTATTTTCATTCCTCTTCTCTTTGGATAAGCCTTCCTGTCTTCCAGTATATGTCCTCTTTTTTTTTTTTCTTTTTTTTTTTTTTTTTTTAATGAAAATTGT
>VFFE01007660.1:306688-358331 GCA_008921705.1 Burhinus oedicnemus | reverse complement strand
GAGGTTCAACAAGGCCAAGCGCAAAGTCCTGCGCCTAGGTTGGGGCAACCCCCGGTATCAATACAGGCTGGGGGATGAAGGGATTTGGAGCAGCCCTGTGGATAAGGACTTAGGGATACTGGTGGATGAAAAATCGGACACGAGCTGGCAATGTGTGCTCACAGCCCAGAAAGCCAACCGTATCCTGGGCTACATCAAAAGAAGTGTGGCCAGCAGGTCAAGGAAGGTGATTCTGCCCCTCTACTCCACTCTGATGAGACACCACCTGGAGTACTGCATCCAGCTCTGGAGTCCTCAGTACACGAAAGACATGGACCTGTTGGAGTGGGTCCAGAGGAGGGCCGTGAAAATGATCAGAGGGATGGAGGGCCACAAAAATCATCAGACGACGGAACATCTCTCCCATGAGGACAGGCTGAGAGAGTTGGGGTTGTTCAGCCTGGAGAAGTTTCCACGAAGACATTATTGTGACCTTTCAATACTTAAAGGGGCCTTATAAGAAAGATGGGGACAAACCTTTTAGCAGGGCCTGTTGCAGTAGGACAAAGGGGAATGGTTTTAAACTAAAAGAGGGCAGATTTAGATTAGATATAAGGAAGAAATTTTTTACGATGAGAGTGGTGAAACACTGGCACAGGTTGCTCAGAGAGGTGGTAGATGCTCCATCCCTGGAAACATTCAAGGTCAGGGTGGACAGGGGGCTGAGCAACCTGATCTAGTTGAAGATGTCCCTGTTCACTGCAGGGGGTTGGACTAGATGACGTTAAAAGTCTCTTTAATGGTCCCTTCCAATCCAAACTGTTCTATGATTCTATTTCATGATTCTATGAAAAGTTTAGTGGGTTCTGCAACACTTTACCTGTTATGAGTTGCTTTTGCCACAGACCTGGGGAAAAACTGCTGGTTCAGTGGAATGGGGTGGAGCAAGGGGCTATTTCAGCAAGAAATACCCGGGGATACTGAACCAAGAATAACTGTTTTTCTAAAGCTGATAAGATCTGCAAGGGGCTGCAAGTCCCGATTAACCCTAGTTAAATGGTATTTTGAGGAACAAATAGTGTAGAAGTCACTTGCACACTTTGTACGCTACTGAAGCGCAAAGCATTTGTCAGCAGGTTACAAAGAGTAAAAGATTGCTTTGAGCATTCTCAGGTCAAGCTGTTTTGATTGGATAAGGGCCAGGAGCTTAATTAATTTCTTTACTATTTAGGTGTCTGTTTAGATATTTACACCATTATTACATGACTAATGTTATGTAATAGCCTTAAGACTGTAAACAAGAAATGTAGTTTCTGTGTTGCCCTGCTTTTTGTAGTCTTTGTATCTGTTTTGACAGGACTTTCTGCCAAGGTCTAAGTGGCTGGAATATTCACTGAATTGAAAATTGCTGTCAATGTTTGTTTAATTATGCAGGTATTTGTTGTAAACGCTTTTGGTAAATACTTAGCTGTAGCACTTCATGTAGTATCTGACAAGATTAAGGACACAGTTTACACTGGAAAGACCTTTTAAAACAAACAAACAAATAGTAGAAACCAGTGTAACTTTCTTTGTTTCCTAATGTCTTTTTCCTTTACTTACTTTTATAGGAATTCTCAATGTATTTCTTTCCAATATTGGATCCAGAATGAAATTTTGTTCGGTGAGGTTTTTTTCATGCATTTCTTTTTTTTGTTTGACCCCCCCCCTCCCCCCCATTACTGTGTGCCCTGAGTCAGATCTGTTAGTGCAAGGTGTAGATTTCTGACAGTATCTCAGGTAAATACATCATGGAATGATCTGTTTGATCTGCTATCAACTGATAGCAGCCATCTTTCCCACAAACCAAGAAGCAAATAAGTACTTTTACAGAATTTTGGTGAAAAATCCTGAGATGGAGTAGATATTGGTTTTAAAGGCTGTTTTTTGGTTTTAGCTGATTCTCAGGATTCTTGTCTTAGCATACTTATTTGCACTGCAGAAATATTGCCTGCAAAATAGGTAAAAGCAGAATGGTTTGTTAAAAAATGTGGAGGCACTGAAGTATGGATTTTATCATTCCAGAAGGAGTTAGAGGAGAAGTTTAAACTACAGCCACCCATTGAACAGCTAAGTTAAGGTGTGTTTAGCAGTTTGAAGGTATATATCACACGGATGTCATTACATTTTTGTGTGGCACTGTTAGAGTTTATTTCTTCTTCATAGGGAAGGGTACCTGGCAGGTGCAGTACTGTACAGTATGATTGGCAAAGCCCTTAAAGAAGACAAAGTTAAATTAAAAAATGAAGATGTGTTTTTTTCAGTTGTGACATTTATTGATAATTGTTTAAATAGACACTCATCAGAGAAGATACAGTTGTTTGGTATGAATAGTTCTCATAGCCTTCAGATGGAGTCTGCAAAGCATAAGAGTAATGAGGAGCATCTACCTTGACATTTTTCTTAGCCTTGTTCTTACTGGCGTTTGCCCAGTACCCTCTAGGACCATAGGTGTGGGCAAGGTGCTTAAAAGAAAGAATTATTTATCAAGAGCATGAAGTAAAATTAGTGAGCCAACAATTTTTTTCAAGAATTGTCCAAGAAGGATCAGAGAATAAAGAAAAAATTGCTTGCAGTTTTGTGTGTTTTGTTTTTTTAAATGAACTGTTTATTGTTGCACTGTATTGTGACCTACTGAGATCATGGTGTGTTTCCACATAACTGGCCTTCTTTGCCGGTAAAAATGCTAATTTTCTCTTGTGTACACACATATTGTCTCTCACAAAATGCTGCTGAGGATATTTGTACATCCAAGATACCCGTCTGACCATCTTTTCTGCTGAGTGGTTGGGGTTAGCAGTGTTTGGAAGTGGATTGCTATGGAATGTATGTAAAGAGAATCATAATTTCTCTATGATGATTAAAAAAAAAGAGCCCAGCTAACTGTCTGTTCCTGCTTTGTGTTTTCCCAATAGAAAGCAATAAAGAATGTTTTTTAAAGGCCTTGTAAAAGCATTAGCCTCTCTTCTGCACCAACCCCTAATGGCTTACCCTTCACTTACTCAATTGTTCGGGTTATGTTTACTAGTCATTATTGACCTCTTTGTTAACATAGCTACTGTTGACATCATTCCTTATCCAACAGAGATAAGGCCTTGTGTTCTGTTGCATCGTTACAGGGCAGCTCTCCAAGTCCAAATTGTTCATCTATATTTGAAATATTTGTCTTCTGAGCTGCGTAATGAGACTTGTTTACATGGGGAAGAGAAAAATCCTTGTAAATGAATGCAGTAATCTCAGTGTAAAAACAATAATTCAGTGAAATAATAAGGAGAATGTGTTTTTCAGCTGCTGTTTGTAGATCCTAGTTGCTAGGGTGCTTGATATCACAGAGTATAACCTTGTCCTATGGTTACAGTTTGCATATCTTTGCTTTTCTTGACAACAAGGTTAAAGACTATACCCTCATCACTTATCTGATTAGGGCTGGCTCAGAAAATTAATGCTAGGAGAAAAAAATCTTATGCAGTCCATGTAACCATCAGGGTGTTTGATTTCATTAATGAACTGCTAAACCTGTGAATGACTCATTGCGGGGTGGACATGAAAACCTGTCTTGCTTGCATTCATTTTATTGACTCTAATGAAGGGAAATACGTCCTTCGATGTGATAACTTGCTGCTGTAAACACAACATCTTTGCAGGAAAGAGAAGATTTTACTGTTTAGAACAAGGCTGGCTGCTTGCTTAATGCATTAAAGGAAACAGCCATTTAACCATGTAGCCACTGAATAACAAGATCATACATCTCATTGCCCTCATCTGTGCTTGTAGATTGTAGAAGACTGCCTCTTCTCACTTAACTCAGACATCTGTTTGGTACTGATTAGCCAGTGTCAAAATGTGTCCTAGGAGCCGCACAAAGAAAGCACGTGAGAGTTTTTTCTTGAAAAATCCCTATGCTCTGTACTTGAAACACGACTAAAACAAAACAACAACAAAAAGGAGGAAGATAACACACTGACACCTGTGGCTGGAGGAAAAGAAAGCAGAGGCTGGAGGAGATGACAAAAGTTTATTAGTATTCACTAGTTACCAAAATACAGGGTCCAACTTCCACTGCCATCAGTAACTCATCAGTCTCCTGTGTTAGATAAACATAAAATGAGCTTCAAACATTCACTTAGCTGCGTGTGAATTTTAAGCACATTGTAATATGAAGGCAAATTTAAATGTACATCACCAGTGCTAAGGAGGTAAAATATTAGTCCAGGAGAATCATTGTCTGCTTTGACAGGAATTAATCAAAGAGTATCAAGGCACACCTTTTCTACTAGAAAGATGCTCTAACCACTCCTAATGTTCCAATATTAATGACTCTCTTAAAAATATTCTTCTGATACAGTAGAGATTGAAAGAACTACTATCAGAAGCCAAGCAGCTCTGCAAGAAGGGTACTGAAGATTTAAGTTCCTGTATTCCCTTAAAATCCTTAGCCTTAAAACGTTCCATTTCCTTACGAGCAGTCCTGTGTCAAATCATGTGTTAACAGAGGTGTTACGTTACCAAGTTCAATTCCAAAAGAGATCCTGTCTGTACAGATGTGGCTAAAAATAGCTGATGTTACCAGTTCTTGGTCTTATCAGGAATTCGTTTGTCAAACTAACTAAACCCTAGATGTGAGAGAATCCATATCTGTTCCTGGAGGCTCATGGGTGCCAACATGAGAGTTCTGTGAAATTCCCTGGTTTGTTAGTTGGATTTTCTCTTCCCATGCCTGTACTGTCATTTTCTTCCTTGTTTCATTGTTGTTCGTAACTTTTTTCTGTTTACAAATGGTCATAGAAATACTGGATCTCTGGAGATTAGCTACTCTGACCACCTTGGTAACTGCAGCTTTGGCCTAGCTGAGTCTTGAAAACTTCCAGAGCTAGCAACCTGTTCCAGGGCTACACAACCCCTCCTAGGGGAAGCTTGTCCTGATGTTTTTCCTAAATTCTAGAAAGAGAACAATAAAATAGAGCCTGTGTACCTCATCTTGGAACAAATTCACAGCTCTAAAATGGCATGTAGAAAAGCAAGACGTTTTTCTTGAAATGATGTCAAAAGCTTTAGCTATCTATATTTTAAAGGGGAAGAAGTGGGACTCATTTCACATCAACATTTATCCAACTAAACAAGGTGCGAATTTGTACCGGGTTGAAAAGTGAGCGTGTGATATTAATTTTGCTATTTTCTTGAGGTGAAAATCTTGTAATCCTGAAAATGGAAATTCACTTTCTTTTCTCCTGCCCCCCCACCTGCCACCGACACATTCATGGCCATCCTTCTAGGACTGGTTGGGAAGAGCATGCAGACTTCTGTACGAAGTACTTCATTATTAATGTCCTCTGATGAAGGGATGCTCTATAAAGAGCTGTATAAATCACTTACAAACCTTGGAAGCCCTAAAGTGGGCTTAACTGAAGAAATACTTTTGTGCAAAGGCACCGTCATTTTTTTTTCTGCATGAGATGCTTCTTCACTTCCCCACCTCCCCTTTTTATTTAAAATCTGTGCTCACACTGCCTTTTACAGGAGTGTCATTAATCTGTGCCACTCCATGCATTCTTTTGCTTCATTGAGCTCTGTTAACCCCCTTCAAATCATTATGTGGGAGAAGAGTGTTGCCTTCATTTTGCAGTCAGTGTTGTCTTTGTAGGTTTGGGGTTTTTTTCAATATTTTAGCTTAAAATGAGTTTTGTGGGGAAATAATAAACATGCATTTGTATGTCTATTTTATTACTGAACATTAGCATGCTGAGGGCATGATGAAGCAAATTATATTCTCTGCTTTGTTGTGTTAGGGAAGGACTCAGGCTGTCACAGACTGGCAGCCAAACAGTTTGTTGGAACAGCAGCTTTACAGTATGACATAACGTGCTTTCAAATCACTTCTAAGTTGAGTCAAAGGGAAAAAACGAAGGATTGACCACAGCATTCCTTTGAGAGAGGGAATTTGCCTGCCTGTCAGGCTGCTGAGGGGCTCTGGCCTGTACACCTAGTAATGAGTGGGACCATGGCTTTTTCCTTCCAGTTAGTACAAAAACATTTAAAGAGAGGATTCCACTTTCAATTTGAAGTGCACCTCGGCACTGGTTCTAGGACAGGCCCTGTAACCCTCTCTATTCTCAGATAAAGCTCCATTTTACTTTATTTCTAAGCTTAGTCTTGTGAATAATTTTAGTGTGGGTGAGCAACTGTGCTGGAAATTATATAATTCCTCTGAAAATAATGCAGCAACTATTAACGCAATATCCATAAATGGATTTCTTGTGACTTTAAAAGTGAAACAGTTGTGGAAATCAAGCTCCTATTGTTGTAGTAAAATTGATATTAACTAAAAAAATGAAATGTAACATGTAATTGAAGCAACTAAGGAAACCTGCTGCTGCTAAAATCCTCTATCCTTCCCCAACCCTATTTAATTATTTACCTAATATTAAAATAGAGAAATAGTAACTAAACATGATTTATCTACAATTCAGTTAAAGAACTAACCACTAGACAATATAGCTTTGTTGATAAGTAGGGTAATTCTGTCAAGAGAGTGATGAACTGTAGGCCTGGTCAGCAAACCAAGAAAACCACCTGGAACTACCAAGATTAAAGAAGTAGGTAAAAGGTAATTTCAACAGGAGGAGATCATGACCACCGACTCATTGACCACCTACCCAGATGATACCACCTACTCAAAAGAGAACAATGGAAGAAGAAGACAGTCTGCGCACTAATTTACATGAGAAGCAAAGAAATCTTGACCAATCATTAAAGAGAATAATAATTAATATGTATTAATATTTTGAATATGTAATAATCAATGTATAAAAGTGGAGATTTTTGAAACTAAGGTGTGCTCCCATTTTGGGATGAGCACCTCATTTCTGCACATTAATGGAATAAACTTGGAAATACCTCTGCTCTGTGTGTCTTGCACACTGGGTAAAGAACGCAGATTTGGGACAACACTATGAGAAATGCCCAGGTGGTGTTTTGCATTTTGCTGGTTCTTCTGTAAAATACCTTTCAACTTTATTGCTAAGCTTTGAGTGTATATTTTAACCTTTTGTTTGATTAGCTAAATATAACCTCCTAGGAGAAAGTAACATAGATTTTTCTAAAGGCAGATAATACTGCATTGGGAAGCAGTGTTTTCAAGAACAGAGCTCTTAGCCATTCTGTGCTCTCACATGAAATTGAAAAGCTCTTGGAGAAGCACTAATGCCCATGACATTTTCCATTCTCATTTCAGGCCATGATTTCTGGTACTCCATGGCCTTGGTGTGCTGATTACAGCTTTGATTTCCCTCTGAAGTTCAGCTCAAAGCTACAGCGTTGTTTTGTACCCTACTATATTCCTATTTGATCCAAAGGAGGGAACTGGTGGGAGGTAGTGGGGAAGCTGACGAGCTATAGCACGAATGAAATCCAGTAGTAGATGATGAGATGAGGTGAGATGAGATGAGATGAGATGAGGTGAGGTGAGGTGAGGTGAGGTGAGGTGAGGTGAGGTGAGGTGAGGTGAGGTGAGGTGAGGTGAGGTGAGGTGAGGTGAGAGAGTGAATTTGGTCACACACACCAGGCGGGCTTTGGCCTCATGTAAATGCAGTTCTTCCTTGTTGCTATCAGGGGGGTTTTGTGCCTTTAAAAGAGAAGTACATTTGAAATGGCTTAAATAAGACATTTAGGTTCCTTATTCATGCAGAATTGTGAAGGCACTGCAGGTGATATCATGCAAGAATTACCTGGGATTTCCCATCTAGTCTTGTTCACTTGAATTGCCCGGCACATATTCCTGGACAGCAGGGAATGGTGTAGGCATCACTGGTGTTTTCTGATCACTGTTTAGGATTCTCCATAAGTGAAATTTAATCCTGACCTTCCTTTAAAGTTTTTCATTGTCTGACAAAGTACTAGTTGTAATTATATTTAACTTTATAAGTGTAATTTTTTATTTCAGTAATCTATCTTGTGGACTCCCAGTCTGAATAACAAAGCTCTAAGAATCTTTTGACTTCCTGTGTTTGCAGTTAGGTTTGTTTAAGTTCTAGAAATGTGCGCTTCTGCATTCCAGGTCCTGAATATAAAGCTGTATCGACAACCTTCCAAACTGAATGGTTTCCCAGAGAAATTAGTAAGAGTGAGAGCAGCTAAGCCCTGCAACAGGTCCTACAGGGAGGTCTGTCTTTGGAGACAGTGGAGAACTTGACTGAATACAACCCTGAGGACTGAGCTTAGCCCTGCTTTTGCCATAAGTGTGGAATGAGATGACCTCAAGAAGTCCCTTCCAGCCTAAGTTATTTTATAACTGATCTGAATACAACCTACTATGTTTCTCAAGTGAAATTTAATTTGTATTTTTGGTGACAATTTTTTTAGCAGACTTCTCAACTGACCCCTGAGAAAGTTACCATTTAAAGATGCAAAGAATTGAAATGAACCAACTAGTATTGATTGCAAAGTGAGCCACTGGTGAAATCGAATTTCTTTTAGCCCTGCTCAGAAGTCTTTTTTCATTTTCAGAATGTTTGTTCGTGTGTAAGAGAGTGAGAGATTGGATCAAATTTATTTTAAACTTTTTTAATTTTCCTATCTGTTCTAATGAGCTTGTGTATATGAAATGAAATATTGGAATTTTATATTCTGAAGAATTCTATTTAGTAATTAGTAGCAATTCTTATCACTCTTGTGCCAGTTATCTGCTCCATTTGATCTTGTGCAATATTTCAATATCCTATTTTATATCTTTATGACATTCTGATTAAGGTGTATATTTTAAATAGCCTTCATGGTAATGAAAGCTATACTTGGTGAGATTTTATTTTTAATATTATCCTAATTGCTGTATTCCAGTGCATGTCTTCTGTTGCTTAATAAAGTTATGTGTAGAGATTTTAAGGACCCACGTCATGGAAAACACATGCTTCAGCTTTCCTATGGCTTAGTGTGAATGGTTGGGTTTCTGAAATGTGTACGCACTTGAAAAATGTTGAGATTATGGCTCGAGAAGTTTAATCTATCTTCTTTGAACGGCATAGCTTTTGTTAGCTATGTTCCTGCAAATATTTATAAAATGTTTGGCTTTTGTGTGTGAATACTATATAGTCTGAGGAGAACAACAAGTTATGTAATATAATGTAATACTGAGAAGATACAAGTGAAAAGGCATGTATCCAAACAATTACTTAGTGGTTGGAACTATCTGACAATATTTATGATCTGTTTGTTTGCTGTTAGTGATACTCCTGAATGAAATGTAATATATATCATAACTGAGTACAGATTTTCTGTCCAGAACCTTTAAACAATATATCCAAACACATTCATCCACCTTACCAGTTATGCATTAGATCTTCTCAGATTTTAGAGTCCATCTTCTAGGTACAGGTTTTGATATTCTGCAATGTGTTCTAGATGCAGTGGTTTTTGCTGCCAGTATTTATAATTGCCTTGTTGTTTGGTATTTAATGAAAAAGATGCAAGCAGAATAAATTTTGATTTTATCTCTTTAAAATTAATTATAATTTAAATACAATTGCTTTTAGTTTAAAGCTTTCCTTAATCCAATGTTCTACAGTTTTAGCACTTAGTCTTCTGGAAAATTGGAATATTTTAACAAAACCTGTAACAATTAATTAAAAGAATTAGATAAAGAATGTCAAAACTCAAAGCTTTGTACCAGTTTTAATTTGTACTACTCTGCTGAAGAATTTGAAGGATAGCCATACAAAACTAGAAATAGCGAAAATGCAGTAATTCAGAGTTTCTTCCAAGCAACCGAATTTCCTGAAGAGTGTATCAAGTATTGCTGTTCCGTATGCTCAGAACTGGCTGATCTAAATCTGAGAATTTTTCCATAGCCTTTAGCCATTTTGTATCAGTGTTTGTTTTTATTCTGTAACAGTTAACTGGGTGGCCAGAGACATATAGGATATGCATATTAAATCCTCCTGTGGCAAAATGACCAAAAGCTTTTGAGGATCTCGCTCATAGTGGCTTACATGAGGAAGAACAAGTCACATAAAAGGGAAATGCACCAACAGGTCTATTCTAGACACACGCAAAACAGGCACTTGCTTAGCAGATAATCAGGATTGTCAGGATATATCTCTTTTTGTCTGTTACAAATAGAATGTAATATAATATTATTTCTCGAATAGTGCAATTTAACCTCTAGACATTTCTTCATTCCTTCACCTTGTATTTTTGATTCGTTTATTTGGTTGGTATTGTTTATTTGGATGAAGTTATGTGCTATTCAGTGCTAGCCTTGTTATGTGCTATTCAGTGCTAGCATTCAGTGCTAGGCTTTCCTGGGTGAAGATTTTTAACTTCCTGTGTAGGGTCTTTGCCTCACAGGAGTGAATTGGGATGCAAACAATAAGAGGCAGACCACCCCGCAATTTGTCCTGTGTTCACTGTAAATATCCAATGGAAGAACCTACGTTTATGTGGTATGAAGAAAAACATAGTGTACTGCACGTGTGCTAAGGATATCAAAAGGGGAGAATTAGATAATCTTGTATTGTTAATTAGAAAATCTTATTTTGACCACATTCTTACCTTTCCTCATATGGGACTGTGCCCAGAAGATGTGGGGTCTATTTCCCATTCCATTTTGTGACTGTGAAGAAGTTACACATGCCTTAGCTGTCATAAGCAGCAACCGTAAACGGCACAGTGCTTTTCATAACCAGACTGTTTTCAGTAGCTTGTAACTTTGAAATAATTTGGACTGAAATCTTGCATGAGACATGTTTCAGCCACTAATAAAAATCCTTCATAGAGGGAACTCAAAAGAGTTTGGCTTTTCCACAGTTTAAAGGAGAGAGGATCACTTGCCCATGTTACACATTTTATAGTTTTTTTTACTTTGGAAGACCGCATTCATCAGTACTTTGTTGTTTGGAGAAATGGGAAAGAAAGGGAAGTTTCCAGATCCTAGAGTAATATGTTTTGTTCATGCTAGAATACATTTTCCAATGATGATCTGCTTCAGAAGCCTGAAACTTAACACTGGAAGATGTTCACAGGTTACAGGGGCTGAACTAGCCTCTCTGATGGCTTGGAATCCTGCTGTACTAATTGCCAGCATATGGAGACTTTTCAGTTGTTCTTCCTCCCTTTTCATTAGCACCCTGGTGCTATGGGACAGGGAAGTTTAACTGACTTGAATACAGAGCTGAAACTAGTAAAAAGGCAATGAAACCTGAGAAGAGTTGAAGATTTCAGCGGTAGCGTGCAGTCCTTCTGCAGTGCAATGGGCTATATGTGTATGGACTCCTCTTTTGATTCAGAGGTCAGAACCAAACTCCTAATAGCATGAAGGACCACAAAAAGTGTAGAAAAGTCAGCTGCTACCAGCAGAGTCCTGTCTTTGTTGCTGGGGTTGGGTGGCGATTGAGGCAGGTGCATTCACGTAGGGGAAGAGAAAGGGAATTCTGCAAGAAAGCAAGTGTTCTAACCGTAGATAGGTCCTAAACCTAGCCCTTGGAAACTATCTGTGTTTTTTCAAAGGGGAAATTTTAAACAAAGCTCTTTGGCTCTGCACCCATTCTATGTCATTGTGCCTACTTAATAGATGTTAGCAAAAAACCAGCAACTTGAATTATTCTCTGTGCAAAAACTGGGGGACAGTATTTAATCTGCCGTTCTAATCCTGATAATCTGTAGAAAATACTTTGAGCAGTGGATGTTGTCTACCTACTCTTCAGTAAGACCGTCTCCTATAAAAGCCTCATAGACAAGCTGTTGCTGTAGGGGGTGCATGAGCAGACAGTGAGGCAGATTGAAAACTGGCTGAATGGCTGGTCCCTGAGTGTGGTGATCAGCAGCGTACCCAAATCAGACTGATCCAAATCAGCTACTTGGAGGCAAGTATCAAGCAGTGTGGGGGGCAGGGTGCATACTGGGTCCAGTCCTGTTTAACATCTTCTTTAATGATCTGGATGATAGGGCAGAGTGTTCCCTCAGCAAGTTTTCTGATGACACAAAACTGGGAAGAGCGGGTGATAGGCCAAGAGGGGCATGCTGCCACCTGGACAGGCTGGAGAAATGAGCTGACAGGAACCTCATGAAGTTCAGTGAAAGCAAGTGTAAAGTCCTGCACCTGGCAAGGAAGAACCTCATGCACCAGTACATGCTGGGGACCATCCAGCTGGAAAGCAGCTTGGCAGAAAAGGACCTTGGAGTCCTGTTGGACACCAAGTTGAACATGAGCCAGTGATGTGCCCTTGCTACAAAGAAGGCTAATGTCATCCTAGGCTGCAGTAGGAGGAACGCTGCTGGCAGGTTGAGGGAGGTGGTCCTTCCCCTCTACTCAGCACTGGTGAGGCCACACCTGGAGTCCTGTGTCCAGCTAGAAGAATGATATATAGGGCTACTGGAGTGAGTCCAGCGAAGGGCCACAAAGATTATTAAGGGACAGGAGCAAACTCGGGGGGGATTTGGTTAAAGCCTATAAATACCTGAAAAGAGCGTGAAAAGAGGACAGAGCCAGGCTATTTTCAGTGGTGCCCAGTGACAAGACCAGAAGCACAAACGGGAGGTGCCACCTAACCATCAGGAAACACTTTTTCACCGTGAGAGTGACCAAGTACTGGCACAGGTTGCACAAAAAGGCTGTGAAGTCTCCATCCTTGGAGATCTACAAAAGCCATCTGGATGTGGTCCTGGGCAACAGGCTGTAGGTGGCCCTGGTTGAGCAGGGCTGTTGGATGAGATGACCTCTAGAGTTCCCTACCAACCTCACCCATTCTGTGAGTCTGTGATATCACCAAGTAGATAGGAATAGGGAAGCGAGGGGAGCTAAGTAGTGTTGCCAGTAGTGGGCACACTTCCTCTGTTATGGCAGTTACAGGCAAGCAGTTATGTGCAGTTGTCCACAGGCCCTACATTTCAGTGCTGTAGTGAAATGTCAGGGAAGTGTAGTATGGTGGTGTGATATGGGGCCCACAAAAACAGGCTTGTGGGCAGACCTTTATCTGTGCTGCTTCCTTTAGTTAATTTGAAAAAGTAGAACTAGGCTTGGTGGCCTTGCAGAAAGATGTGAAGGGAAAGCAGAGAACGGGTGCAAGAGTGTGTGTGTTTGCCTGAGAGAGCAGAAGTGCTGAGATGTGTCTGCACTGTGTCTTCCCAGTATGGGAACATGATGTTGTCAGGCATGGCAACACATGAGAGTGAAGAGCCAGCCTGAGCCCAGCATAGTACCAGGATGGTGAGCACTGAAATCATGAGGCAGGCATGCTCAAGTGCTCAGCAACAGCACTTATCAGGCCAAATAAACCTTGTGGAGCCACATGTATGTTTGCCCTTTTCCTCCTAGCCCTTTTAATAACAGCACACTCCCCTAGCCTCTAGTCAGTATCATGTGCCCAGGTCTCAGCTGTCTGGTTGGGAGCCATTTTCTAACAACTGCATAAATTTTTTCACAATCAGTGTATGCCTGATCTGCCAGTGTGCCACCTTAAAGAGCTCTTCTCTATCTCTGCCTTTGTGTAGGGGGAAGCAGTCAGACAGCTGTTTCAATAGGTTAGGCTATTGAAACCTAGCCATCTTTCTGTATTATTCTCTTGGAAGACAAGTTACCCATTCACTTGAACATTGTAGTAGCCCTTCTTTCTCTCTGAGCTACTTGAATTTACCTTTTGTTTCACTAGTAAGCCTGAATGGCCATGAATACTTTCCAGTCACACTGTTTAACACAATTTTAGAATGTGTTTGCCTTCACAATACTCTCACTATTATTTTTTTGTTTACTCATAGCTAATACATGTTCTTTTGTTGAATTTCCAATTAATTTTCAGTTTTTCTTCAGTTAGTGCAAAGTTTTCGTATTTTATACTGTCCACTTGTAAGGTGTTGCTCAGTCATCTGGTTTTATTGTTTGATATCTTCCTCTAAACTGACTGTGTCTCCCAGCTGTGTTGCTTTATATGGGTGTTCCCATTTCTTGGGCCTCATTTAAGGAACACGTTAAACCTAAGGCCCAGATGTTCAACCAAATACCCAGGCCCTTTAAGGAACACAGCCTTTAACATCTCTCTAGTTATGGCACAGAGCAGGAAATACAGTGGGGTTTTTTGTTGTATGCTCCTGCAGAAATAATTTTATCTCTCTTTTTTTCTCTCTCTCTTTATTCTGTATCTTCAATATAAGACCTGACCTCTGCTTTTAATGTGCTTTGATGTCTAGGAAATTTGTTTAAAAAAAAAAAAAAAAAGCAAGAACAACTAAAAGAAAGCTATGGTGTATGGAAAACTTCAGGCACAGATTACTATATCCTGGGAGGCTGGCATCATTTCTGATGATATTCTTCACTGAAACAACCTGGATTCGACTGCTCAGATACTCTTGGGTTCACATGGTTCCCTGCACTGAGCATGGCTGTCCAGGTTTTGGTAGCGGTGGGGCTTCAGGGCTGACCCGTGTAGAAGGAGGTCAGGTATGGTCCTGTGCCAGTCAGGGCTGCTCAGCAAAGGATGAGAAGCCAGTTTATGGCACCTCTGCAGGACTGTATTTAAGAAAGTATGGTAACTACTGGGAGACATAGGAGAGAGATGCTAAGCAGGAGGGATGCTGAAGAAAAGGAGAGAGACATGGGAGTGGAGAGGGACAGAATAGGACTGGAAACAATGGGTGCACAAGGAGACTTGTGCCAGGGCAGTGCTAAAGTTGTCTCAGCAGGGGCTAGAGCAAAGAGCCACGCAAAAAAGGCCTGGAGCAAAGAGCCACTGATAAAGAGACAGAGAGGAGACCCAGGGGGAGGTATGACTCCAAAGGTCCTGTGGCTAGTGGAGGAGCCCACGCTACAGCAGCTGAGTAAGAAACTAGTATCAAAAGAAAAGGAACAACAATGCACTGACCCCATCCTCCTGCACTGGCTGTTCTCACCAATGGGACCACTGTAACTTGCAGCAAGGAGACTGGAGACTAGAAGCAGGGCGGGGAGAGGTGTCTGGAGGGAAGATGAGGTGTTTTTGCTGTTTGTTTGTTTGTTTGTCATTATTTTTAAATGTTGGAATCAATAATTAACTTTGTTAATTGCCAATTAACTACATTAGGTAAAATTCCATCACTTGAAACTGTTTTTTTTAACTGTGACACTCCCCCATGTATAGCACAGTTAGACCTATTCTCCTATGTTAAACCAGACCAGGAAACGGTGCAGACACCTGGCTGGGGATATATGCTAATTTTTATTATAAACTGTTGTGTCTAATTTAACAAAGTTCAGTGCAGGACCAATTGATGTGGCATCTAATGTAAGAAAACTCTATGCAAGACCATACAGGAAGGGATGGTGATTTTTATGTTAAAGTTCATCTCACTTAGGCGCACTCTCTTATATGTCACCCTTTCTTTCAGACCGATCCTTTCAAACGCACATATTCAGAACCAAGGTGTGTGTATCCGTGTGGTCTGGCTAGGATTACTTCTGGTGACAGAATAAGGAGCACTGGTTACTAAGTCCTCATCATACCTCCTAGATTATTCTTGATCGGTAACCATATCCTGATTCTTTGAGCATATCTTTTGTACCTTTATAAATTCACAGTGATTGTCATCTTTTGCTTTTTCATCATGTCCTGCCTCTGAGAGCTATTAGGCAACATCACTTATTTACTAATTATCCTTTTGCCTCCTTATCTGAAAATAGTCTGTCCTTTGTTTCCCTAAACCAGGTACCTTGGTAAACTGCATGTTTATGCACTGAGGTTGTGCCAACCTGATGTTCTGCACCAGGGTCTGGGGTGTGGGCGAGGTTAGAGATACAGTGCAGGGCTCTTTCTGCAGCTTGATAAGAAAGGCCTGACAACAAATGGCTTAATAAAATAGCTGCTTTAATAAGACAAAATAAATAAGACGGAATAAAAAGAGGACTATAGATAGCGAGTAAACCTTTTCTCCCTTCAGATGCTGAGCAGCACACATGCGTGCAGCATCAGATGGACCCTGGATGGATTTTGCCATGGTACACTGTGCAGATCCCATCTGTGGAGGGAAGTTACTTCTTTTTGGTTCTTTGAGATACTAAATAATTTTTTTACAAGAAAACAACTCTAGTCCTTGAGGTTGTTGACATGAGAATTTCTTGCTACACCGTTAGACACAGGCAAGGATGCGCAGGTGGCGCAGAGACTGGTGCCGAGCAGGAGCTGCCTGCAGCCCCCTCTGCTGCAACCAGCTGGCTGAGGTGACCCTGCTGCCACGGGACACGTGCAGCACAGCCCAGCCTGAAGGCCACGCTGGACATGCAGCACAGCACAGGTCTGCCCTACTCATGGTGAGCTGCGATGTGGATCACCAGCTCCTCCAAGTACAGTGGTATCCCAGTCAGGTTCAATACAGCAGCTGATCTAGGCATTATCAGAACTTGCAGTTTGTTTTTCCCCTCTGCTTTCTCATTTATAAATTTCCATTCATTCATATCAATCTTGATGTTTCTGCAATACTATGTCTGTATGCTGCTGCAGGAAGCATAGTGTGAAATTCTGTCTCTTTCAGTCAGTGCTTTTCTTCCCATCAACTGAAAAAAGATATGAGATAATGAGTTTAGCCTCTGAAAGGTTTTACTTCAAAAAAATACCTATTTGTGAAACTAGACCTTTTTTAAATTAAAATCCACTAAAATCCAAGACACAGAGCTGCATCAATCAGTGTATTCAATCTTTTCCTCTTGCCATCAGAAGCAGTGCTGTGATTTACTATACAAAAAACTATTCTGAACATGAATAACTGGTGAAAGTGTTCTGAGACAGTCATTATGTAACCTGAATTTTTTCAGATGCTTCTGGGTATATTTCAATATATAAAGAGTGCCAGTGCAAAACTTAGTGGCCTTATTACTGACTTATTTTGTTGGAAAAAAAGCCATCTGTGTTGCATGTTGTAAAACTTTGCCAAATATTTTTCATGGAGATTTCTCTCTGTAATGCATGATGTTTTCATGATGCTTTTTTTAACCCTTATATTTCATTTTGGTTTTTTGCTTAGCACTTTTCTGCTTTACCCAACAGGTAGACCAATAGTGCTTTTAAAAATATTTTCCACTTGTACTTAATAAACCAAAGTAATATTATTTTAAGCCAATTATTTATGAATCATTGGCTTACAGGGGAATGTAAAAATTCACAGTGCCAGAGCTTTTGAAACTGAGCTATATAGCTCAGTTGAGATGGTAGCTGCTAAATCACATCTTTGAGTACATTTCAGTCAATTGCTTTAAGGACTTTGATTTCCTTAGAAACTTGAAGAAGTTGTCCCTCTGATTCCAGTTATTCTCACATCTCTCTGCCTTATGAGACAAATTCATTTTTCTGGCTCACATTAGAAGTTCTGCTGCTGTAATAAAAGAATGTGGGAGCATATCAAACAAATTTGCAGTGTTGAAACTTTTTTTGTTTGATAATTTAATACTAATGAGCTGGGGGTTTTGTTGGTTGGGTTTTTTTGTTGTGTTTTTGTTTGTTTTGGTTTGGTTTTTTTTTCCCAGCACATCAAGTATTATCCCTCTGTATCTCTGTGATGCAATCAGAGCACTAGTTATTGTTCTTCTCCTAAATGGATATATATCCAGCATAAAAGCATAAAGCTGATCAACTATGTACTGTTTGCTCTGGGTAACTCAACTGATGTGATTTTAGTGATCATTTAACTATGAGTATTTAAACGTGATCTGTGACTATTCTAGGAAAAGCCTGATCCCATGTTGGAGTCTGGTAATGCAAACAGTGTGGCCTTGTTGTTTGTCAGACATGACTTGCATGGCAGCTCCATGTGCACAAAAATACCTAAACCAAACCAACAAACAAACAAAACAAAAAACAAACAAACAAAAAGTGAGAGAGAAAGAGCAAGGACATATCAAACTTCCAGATCTGAAACTTTGAATGTCCTCTAGCAATTCATGCCTGATTATTCAGCTTAATGCCTGATTTCTTTTCCTCCTTATACCTATCTGCTCTTGTTCACTGCAGCAGTTTTTCACTCCTAGGGCAGAAGCAGCAGAGCATGTTTCCATGTCTCAGGTATTCCCATTCATAGTCTGACACAAAGTAACGTATACCAGTACTTTGACACACAAGAGTATGAAATTGAATGTTTGAGACGGACAAATATTCCACTCAGACATCCGGTTACAGTGGTAATAAAAATGGAAGAAGTCTAATCTAAACATCTGGAGACAAGGATATCTTGATCAGCTTCAAGAAAATTTGACAGAGAGTATGTCTGTGCCTTTTAGTGTGAAAAGAAGTCTTCACCTCCACTGGGTAGCAAAGAGGATTCTTGTATTAGGTCTCATTATTGAACAGAAAATACTCTGATGTTACTCTAGTTGACTGTTTGCTTTGTATTTTGTAGTTGCTTAGCTTTTGTTTGTAATAGATGAAGCCCTAAATTAAGAGTGGGACTCAGCTATTCAAATACTTCTAAGGAATAGGCACTAAGTGGCAAAATGTGACATTAGACCTAAATCGAATAACAACACAGAATATGAGAATCTTTATTGCATTTGGCCCTTTGCTTCTTGTCATGTTGAACCACATGCTCCCTAAGCAGTATAGAACAGTTTCAGTTTTGCTTTGTTTTATTTTATTTTGGTTTTAAACTGACTTTTCTATGGCTTTATTTAGTAAAAGTACATAAGAAAGAAAGGGAATTGCAAATGAAATGCTAACTCCTTTTATGTTAATGGTAAACTCTTAGTTTTAGTGGGGCTAGAACTTCACAGGTTGATTCTAAGGTGAATTACAGTAAGTCCACATGCAGTACCAGCATATATTCACACTGATAGGATGAGCTCTGACAAAGCTCTGTCTGTCTTAATAACACTAGAAAAAAAGGAAGTATCACAACTAAGACTGTTGGACAGGCTTATATTATTGTCTCTAGCCAAGAAAAAAGATGACGTGGTAGCTGCTTGGATAACAATCACTTAGTTTTAATACAAATCTACATATCTTATCACTTCATTTCCTAATCAATGAACACTTGTTAACAGTATTCTGTTATAAAATGTCACAGTAATAGAATTCTTACTTTTACACAAAGAAAATGGTTGTGGAATTTAGTGCCAGGGGCAGTCAGCGACATTTGAGATGAACAAATGAGTGAGTTTAAGCAATGCTTCACATGTTTTCATATCTGCTGACATAAAGTAATTTAAGTTAAACTGAACAAAAAAGTACCCAGCTTCTCAGATTCTAGCAGCAAATTGCTATGAGTACCTGAAGGGCTGCTTCTGTTCTGTGGGCAGTCTTGGTAAAGATTTTATCTTTCATTTTGACTTCTTCACCTCTCCCTGAAGCATTTGAGAATGTCGGTCACCAGAAGCAGAACAGTGCTGAAAAAGTCTTGCACTAAGGAAATAGCTTGGTGTGGCCATTTCCATATAAATGTCATCAGGTTTTGTTTATGGTCTTAACTGCAATGCTGAATCTTTGGTATTAGACTTCACTGATGCTCTGCAGTTCTAAGGTTCACTTCCTGGCCATTTCCCCTCCTGTCCAAACAAAAAGTGTGATTTAGATCTCCTCCTGGGAGTATTTTAGGGCTCTGGATAAATGCTGAGCTAACAAAGATAGACTGAAGATGGGACTATATGTGATAAACTGAATAAACTATCAAAAAGGGACAAGAAAATGTTTTTCACGGTTAACTGATGGAAAAAAGAAATCAGAAAATGAATAAGGCCGCAGCACCTACATTAGGCTTTGTCCATTGTATGAAATGATACAAAATATAGATATTCAGAAGTGTTTAAGTGCTGCAGGCTTTTGAACGTGCCATCTTTAACTACAAAGGCAGTGGCTTTAACTACAAAGGCAGTGGCTTTAACTACAAAGTCACTTCACATAGAGCTAAGATATTCAGTGAATGAAGGACCTGCCTTAAAAAGCTTATTTTAAAGAACTGCCTTTTGTCATAACCCTCACATCACTGAATGCTTCCCTAATTAAGACTTCTTTTCCTTTTAAGTAATGGCTTTGTGCTACCATGTTTCTATGCCTCTCAGATATACTCACTGTAAAATGGATTATCTGCAATTTATGTCCGCAAAACAGATGCAGAGGGAGATCGAGCATGTTGCTAACTGCTCCATGGAAAGCCTGTACAAAATACACTACTGCAATCCAGGTTTCTTAAAACTGATCCAAATTACTGGATTTGCTGCAAAGGTGATCTAGCTTTTCTAGAGCTTTTCTAGAGCTGTACTGCATTGTCCTACTTTGTTCCTTTTCACTTTTTGGAAGGGGATTGGGCAAGAGAATGTAACAGGGGTTAGAATAGCATTCCACCTGAAAGAAAGAGCATGTGATCAGATACTCCCAAAAAGGGTCTGTGTGCAACAGAGGAGAGTGAGTGAGATAGGCTGGTTTTAACTTCATAGCTTCTGAAGCTCTATGTGCTCTGATTCAAGCTCATCTTTTCATTAACATTGTTTTTTGATGGGAGCTTTGGCAAATAAAAATAAATAAGGAATTCTATCATGATCAGGCATTTGCAGGACTGTACTCTCTACTGTTAGTGTGATCGAGTTATTTCATGAATACATGTGCACATCTGTCGGGGTTTGGCCTCAGCCGGCAACAAAGGACCACGAAGCCGCTCGCTCAACCCCCGAGGGCAGTGGGGAAAATCGGAAGAAAGAGGCAAAACTCGTGGGTTGCGATAAAAACAGTTTAACACAACAGCAAACGAAAGAGGAGAACAACAACAATAACAGTGATGGAGGGATGCACACACAGGGTTACTGTACCAGTGCTCACCGACCGGACCACACAGCCCCAGCCCGCTCCCGGACCGCGCCTTCCTCCCCCTCCTCCCGGCCAGCTCCCCCTTATGGACTGGGCATGGCGTCACGTGGTATGGAATACCTGTGTCCTGGGCCAGAAAATTAACCCTATCCCCGCCGGAACCAGGACAACATCTCCTGAACTCCAGCTTCTATATTTGCACGATTTTATTTTTAATTTATATTTCAGTAGAATTAATGAGCAGCACTGATTCCATAAACATAATTGGATTAGTTTCTGTATAAAGTTACAGGACACCACATTGCAAAATACAGAATGTCCTAAGGAAAACTTCCTGTGCATGAGAATGGCCCTTTATGCTTGTCTACCTATTTGAAATTCTGCCACATTGTTCATACAATTAAATATTCCTTGCAATTTTATATATAAAAAATGCATTTGTACTGCTAGTGGGGGTCTGGCAGGTAGCTACCCCTCCTGTAAAAGACCAAGACTATACACATAGCTGTACATAAATTGACTATGTGTAACATAGTATGACATATTGACAATATGTATGTTGCACATACATATACAAATGACAATATATTTCTGACTATTTGTATAACTTGGAAAATTGTACTTGATTTTCACCAGATGAAAGACTGGTGTAGACTTGATTGACTTTTAGTTTCTGTAACTATTCCAAGAAGTGGTTAAAAAAAGCAATAACAACAGTAAAAACCCTATCTTTCTAAATGGAGTGACTACTTGGCATTTTAAAATTATCATTTTGATGGAAGTTTCAACCAAATTAATACTCTTTGATTCACACAAATATTCTGGTTAAAACTTAGCATGTTTGAAAATTACGAGTGAACTAAACTGATCTTTTATAATAATAATGCGTTCCTGGTGATACATTTTCCTACCCAGCCCTGATGACTTGAAAAATCTTTTTATTTACTGTTTAATAGTTCTGGCTCAAGATACGATGTAACTGCTGGTTCACTGAACACCCAAAGTTTATGTAATCTATCATTTTGTCAGCATTGCACCTCATCTTTCTCAGTCCAGGAAATAATGTTAGCCACTGAGTCTTCCAGCTCTGGTGAAACGGGCTCAATGTATTAGCAAAGGAGCTGCCTAAGCAGGAAAGAATTCTCTGTCTTGTAGAGATCCAGGGAAGGAAGGACTAAAAAGCAAAAAAAATATTTAAAATACCAAAACCTTTGATCAGAATTCATATGAGGATAAATATTATAGAAATAACAGGGATGGGCAGTAAGTATAGCGACTTGAAAAGAAGCTGTGTCAACTGCAGGAAGGACATCTACATCCTTCCCAGATGACTTTGTCCTGAAATGAAAGAAGAATCAGCATGCTAGCTGATGGAGAGATTGAAGTACAGAAATATGTACAGTTTTATTTTGAATAGATCTGTGTACTTCTTGTAGTGTTAATTCAAATCAGTAATATTCTGGAATTCATCATGAAGTCTGGTTGTGCTTTTCTTATTGTGAAGCTTTGCAAATGGAAACCGTAGGGCCAGTTTTTCTACTTTCTGTTGCCATCAGCCCAGAGGCAAGAAAATTCATCCTTAAACTGTGGCTTGTAGAAATTTGGCATTCTGAAAGTCCCTGCAGGACCCAGGGTATGGCCAGTGCCTGCACACTGCTCCATTCCTGGACTCTAAGGAAACGTACTCCTGCTGCAGTGGCTTGGGAATGTCTAACAAGAGTGTGTCAGAGAGAATGATATTTGATCAATCATATTTTCAAATGTTTATTTAGAAGAGCAAATGAGAATTTAAAATGCTAAGTCACACTGACAAATCATCAGGTCAGGTCACATGTGAACTTACACAGGGGCCTTTGCCTAGAAGAAAAGATGGTATCTTTCAGCCACAGCTACAGCCTACAAATGCAGCTGTACTAACCTTTTGGGGAAATGCAGCTAATTTTAGGATAAAATAGTGAGATCTCAAGGTCATGGTCAAGGGCCTTCTTTTCTTGTGAGCAAATGGACTTCCAGAGGAGATCAAGCTAATCAAGGGTTGGACTACTCTCAGGATTTGCTGTGAGGCCCTGTTCTGTGGCAGAGCACTGCTATCTTATCAGTGTAAAACTGAATAGATTATTTCCTGGACTGAGAAAAAGAATTCTTTGTGCAGGTATGAGAGAAGGCTTCTGGGAGCTCTAGGGAATTCACTGTAACAGTGTCATTGTATCATGTAAAGTGAGTGTACTGAGTGCTGCAGAAATCCACAACATAGACGCATGTTGGCATTCACATTATTTTATTTTTTGAATAAATGTCCAAGGCACACATAGCACTCGATGATAGCATTCTTGAGTTAAAAATGAAAATAAATGCAGACAAAGAACTACCCAATCTCCCACCTTAAAATATGGAAGGAGTTAATTTGCACATAGGATTAAAATGAATCCAAAGTTACATTACTTTATTAAGGTCGTGTGATAATATGGTGGGTTGACCTTGGCTAGCTGCCAGGTCCTCAGCAAGACTCACTCCTCTTCCTCAACAGGAGACAGGACAAAAAGCTCCTGGGTCAAGATAAGGACAGGGAGATCACTCAGCAATTACCGTCATGGGCAAAACAGACTCGACTTGGGAAATTAATTTAATTTACTGCCAATTAAACAGAGTAGGGTAGTAAGAAATGAGAACAAACCTAAAAATCCCTTCCCTGCACCCCTCCCTTCTTCCTAGGCTCAACTTCACTCCCGACTTCTCTACCTTGTTCCCCCGAGCAGTGCAGGGGGACGGGGAATGGGGGTTGTGGTTGGTTCATAACACTTTGTCTCTGCCACTCCTTCCTCCTCACACTCTTCCCCTGCTCCAGCGTGGAGTCCCTCCCATGGAAGACAGTCCTTCACAAACTTCTCCAGCATAGGTCCTTCCCATGGGCTGCTTTATGAACTGCTCCAGCATAGGTCTTTTCCACAGGGTGCAGTCCTTCAGGAAGAGACTGCTCTAGCATGGGTCCCCTAGTGGGGTCACAAGTCCTGACAGAAAACCTACTCCAGCATGGGCTCCTCTCCACAGAGCTGCAGATCCTGCCAGGAACCTGCTCCAGCATGGGCTCTTCACAGGGTCCCAGCCTCCTTCAGGGCGCATCCACCTGCTCCAGTGCGGGGTCTGCCACAAGTTGCAGTGTGGATACCTGCTCCACCATGGACCTCTACGGGATGCAGAGGGACAATCTGCATCATCATGGTCTTCCCCACAGGCTGCAGAGGAATCTCTGCTCTGGCGCCTGGAGCACCTCCTCCCCCTTTTTCTTCACTGACCTCGGTGTCTGAATAGTAGTCTCTCTCACATATTCTCACTCCTCTCTCCCGGCTGCTGCTGTTGTGCAGTGTTTTTTACCGCTTCTTAAATATGCTATCACAGTGTGCTACCACTGGGCTCATCTTGGGCAGTGGCGGTTCTGTCTTGGAGCCAGCTGGAACTGGCTCTGTCTGACATGGGGGCAGCTTCTGCCATCTTCTCACAGAAGCTACCCCTGTAGCCCCACCGCTACCAAAACCTTGCCATGGAAACCCAATATAGATAACCCTAAAATGAGTTTTTGTGATTTTATACTACATTTTCATAAAAATTAGTTTGGGAGGTGTAAAAGACAAGTGTCTTGAACAACAAATGTCAGCTGAAGAACAAAATAAAGAAACTAACTTTTTTTCTTATCCCCACCCTGGCCCCTGGAGGGTGAGCTACCTGGCAGACTGTGAACTGAAGGATGGAATGGAGGCCAGCAAGAAGATGACATGGCAGACAGACCAGCTGATGTGCCTCTACACCAATGCACACAGCATGGGCAACCAACAGGAAGAGCTGGAAGCCACCGTGCTGCTAGAAAGATACGACCTAGTTGCTGTTACTGAAACTTGGTGGGATAAGATCCATGACTGGAGTGTGGCTATTAATGCCTACAGGCTGCTCAGAAAAGACTGGTGAGGAAGGAGGAGCAGAGGGCATTGCCTTCTATATCAAGAAACATAGAGTGTGAAGAGCTGCCTCTGAAGAATAGCCATGAGCCTATGGGTAAGAACAAGAGACCAAGGCAACAAAGGGAACCTTGTGGTTGGTGTCTACTAAAGGCTGCCTGATCAAGGGCAGTCTATTGACAAGCCTTCTTACTCCAGCTGCAGGAGGCTTGCAGCCTCGCGCCCTGCTGGGGGACTTCAGCCACCTCGACATCTGCTGGAAAAGTAGCACGGTGAGCTGTAGACAATCCAGGAGATTCCTGGAGTCTGTTGAGGATAATTTCTTAAGCCAGGTAATAGACAGCCCTACCAGAGGGGATGCAATACTGGACCTGTTGGTCACAAACGCAAGTGAGCTGATTGGTGACATCAAGATTGGACGCAGCCTGGGCTGCAGTGATCATGCACTGGCGGTGTTTGTGGTCCTGAGTAAAGTCTCTCCTACAAAGAGTAAAGTCGGGACCCCGACTTTTAGGAAAGAAAACTCACAGCTCTTCAAGGAGTTAGTCAATAGGATTGCCCTGGGGAACTGCCCTCAGGGATAAGGGAGCAGAACAGAGCTGGCAGATCTTTAAGGACTCTTTCCACAGAGCACAAGAGGTCTCAATCCCCATATAAGGATATGAATATGAATACGAATATGAATATGAATATGAAATCAGAAAAGGAAGGCAAGAGACCGGCATGACTGAGTTGAGATCTGCTGGTCAAACTAAAGGGCAAGAAGGAAATGCACAGGCAGTGGAAGCAGGGACAGGTGTCCGAGGGAGAGTATAAGGACACTGCCCGGTTGTGTAGGGATGGGATCGGGAAGGCCAAGGTGCAGCTGGAGCTGAACTTGGCAAGGGGTGCAAAGAATAATAAGAAAGGCTTCTATAGGTATGCCAAAGGAAGGAAGGTCAAAGAAAGTGTACTCCCCCAATGAACACAACCGGTAACAACAGACTAGAAGGCTGAGGTACTCAACCCCTTTTTTGCCTCAGTCTTCACTGGCGACCTCTCTTCCCACACCTCTTGAGTGGATGGACACACAAGACGGGGACGGGGGGAGCAAAGTCTCTCCCACTGTAAGGGAAGATCAGGTTCGTGACCACCTGAGGAACCTGAACATCCAGAAATCTATGGGACCTGACAAGATGCATCGCAGAGTCCTGAGGCAACTGTCTGATGTAGTTGCCAAGCCACTCTTCATGATATTTCAAAAGTCATGACAGTCAGGTGAAGTCCCCGGTGACTGGAAAAAGGGAAACATTGCACCCATTTTTCAAAAGAGGACCCTGGCAACTACCGACCTGTCAGCTTCACCTCTGTGCCTGGGAAGATCATGGAACAGATCCTCCTAGAAGCTATGCTAAGTCACGTGGAGGACAGGGAGGTGATTTCAAGACAGCAAGCATAGCTTCACCAAGGGCAAGTCCTGCCTGACCAACGTAGTGGCCTTCTGTGATGGAGTGACTACATCAGTGGATAAGGGAAGAGCTAAGGATGTCGTCTATCTGGACCTCCTAAGGCCTTTGACACAGTCCCCCACAACACCCTTCTCTCTAAATTGGCAAGGTATGGATTTGATGGATGGACTGTCTGGTGGATGAGGAATTGGCTCTATGGCTGCATCTAGAGGGTAGTGGTCAACGGCTCAATGTCCAGGTGGAGATCAGTGACTAGTGGTGTCCCTCAGGGGTCCGTATTGAGAGAAGTACTGTTCACTATCTTCATCAATGACATAGACAGTGGGATCAAGTGCACCCTCAGCAAGTCTGCAGATGACACCCAGCTGAGTGGTGCAGTTGACACACCTGATGGACGGGATGCCATTCAGAGGGACCTGGACAAGCTCAGGAACTGGGCCTGTGTGAACCTCATGAGGTTCAACAAGGCCAAGCGCAAAGTCCTGCGCCTAGGTTGGGGCAACCCCCGGTATCAATACAGGCTGGGGGATGAAGGGATTTGGAGCAGCCCTGTGGATAAGGACTTAGGGATACTGGTGGATGAAAAATCGGACACGAGCTGGCAATGTGTGCTCACAGCCCAGAAAGCCAACCGTATCCTGGGCTACATCAAAAGAAGTGTGGCCAGCAGGTCAAGGAAGGTGATTCTGCCCCTCTACTCCACTCTGATGAGACACCACCTGGAGTACTGCATCCAGCTCTGGAGTCCTCAGTACACGAAAGACATGGACCTGTTGGAGTGGGTCCAGAGGAGGGCCGTGAAAATGATCAGAGGGATGGAGGGCCACAAAAATCATCAGACGACGGAACATCTCTCCCATGAGGACAGGCTGAGAGAGTTGGGGTTGTTCAGCCTGGAGAAGTTTCCACGAAGACATTATTGTGACCTTTCAATACTTAAAGGGGCCTTATAAGAAAGATGGGGACAAACCTTTTAGCAGGGCCTGTTGCAATAGGACAAAGGGGAATGGTTTTAAACTAAAAGAGGCCACTGGTTGCCCAGAGAGGTGGTAGATGCTCCATCCCTGGAAACATTCAAGGTCAGGGTGGACGGGGGGGCTGAGCAACCTGATCTAGGTCACTGCTCATTTTAGGTGGGTTGGACTAGATGACCCTTAAAGGTCCCTTCCTACACAAATCATTCTATGATTTTATGAAGTTTGCTTCTTTCTCCATTTTGTTTTTTAATGAAGCACAAATAAATTGTGAAATTTGTCTGAATTCTATCGTGGAATCAAATTTGGGTAATTCTTATTCTGTATGTTTTCTAAGATTGATGGCATGTTTTGTGACATAAAATTCTATTAGAGTAACAGAAAATTATATTCTAAACTGTGTGTGATGGGGGAAGTAATTTAAAACAATGTAGGACCAGCTCCATATTAAACATTAGAACAGTCTCCACTGGGCTATTTACCATACCTTGTTTCACGTTAATCTATATTGCATGCATTTTTGCCTTCAAAACTAGGCTCTGATTTAAAGATGTACCTGTCTTAATAATCTGTTTCTCAGCTCAATGATAGGGACTCTTTTTGAGACTCAAGCTAGCTCAGGCTTCATAGAGGGTAGGTTTCCTGTGTCCACATGGTGAAGGAGAAAACATGGAAAAAAAATACAACATGATTTTGGTTTGTGGTCCCATTAAAGATCACACATGCATTTGCCATACTCTACCACAAAACCTTCATCAGTAGTGCAGCCAAACTCAATACTAATATGAAGGGGCCTTAAAACAGTTATGACATTCTGGGTCATTTCAATAATTGCCTTAAGATACTGAAGTAAGAGTTTACAAACTAGTTTTATAATAGTTTATACATTATTATTGTGCATCTTCAGGCAAGTATAGGTATATGATTATTTTAAAAAAAGTTATCTATATATCTATCCTGTATTTGAAAAATTGAGACACCACTGCACATTAACAATACCATTTTGCTTTTCTCCCTGACCTCTGCAGGTAGATTGTTTTAACTCTATTCCAGCACAGCAGCTTGATAGCTGTGTGCTCATAACTTGATAGTTATGGTCCACCAGTCTCTGCCAGGTCACTGGAGTCTGGTTATAAATTCACGAATGAGGACACACAACAGTTCATTAGATTTCTGCTGACTCCTGAACTGTCTCAGTGCTCTGAGATTTTGGATGGGATTGCTCCAGATTAGGTTAGTTGCTGCACCTCTACCCTGTACCAACCCTAGGCCTGCTGCTAGACAAGTGGCAAGCTGAGGGAACACGAGGCTTTACAGAATGACTACTGCACTGCACAGCCCAGTCTTTTACATGATTTTTATTTACTTTATGTCAACAGCCACAGCTTAAAGTACAGCCGAGCGGCAATCCGGACCCAAACCTGCCAGAGCCCGGCAGGACACACACGACTGTGGTACCCCTTGGTCCCTGCTTCTCCCTCGGGAAGGGGGAATTGGATATTCGAGATGGCGGAAGCTGCTGGATCCGGCCTCGACTCCCGCGCCAGCCGGAGTGGGGGGTCACTGGCCTGCCGCGCGTCGCCCCCGGCTCCTGGCGAAGAGAGCGGTCAGGAGTGACCGCGTCCCGGCCTCCGCGTCCCGGCCTCCACCTCCGAGCACCGGGCAACAAGCAGGGAGCAGCGGGCAGAGCCGCAGCCAGTCGTAACCAGCCATTTAAGGCAGCAACGGCAGCAGCTGCCCCCTGCGCTAATTCATTACCTCAGGCTCCGCGGGGGGCGGGAGCGGCCACCCGCCGGACATCCCGCCCGGCCTATGGGGAGGAGGGGCGGGCAGGCGGTGCAGGGCGCTCGCCAATGCCCGGGCAGCGAGGGCGGTGCCTGCCAGAGTCGCCGCGCCGGCTTGACACGGGGTCCCGATAGCGCCGGAACGCGGGCGAGTGTCAAGTTGGGCTGGCGGGACCTGCCGCCCCTCGAGAGCCGGCGGTGAGTTGGCACCTCTTGCGGGGCGGGCGAGACAAGCCCTTCTTTTTGTGGGTAGTGGTGGTGTGTGTTTCTTGCTCTCTCCCCCCTTTTTAGCGCGCTGGCTACTTGATTGTTCGGTTAACGAAGACGCAAGGGGAGGGGGCGGGCGCGTTGGCGGAGCTGCCCAGGCTGAAGGCCCCCGGTGCCGCGGTGCGCCCGGCGGTCCGCCCCCACCGGAGGGGCGCCTGGCGCCCTGCCCTGCCGCGCGCTGCAGTTATGTAACGTCCGCGGGGGGCTGCGGGCAAGGCGGCGGCAGCAGCGGCAGCAGCAGCTTTCCTCCGCAGGATTAACCCTTCGCTGTGTCCCTCGTTCTTCTGCGTCTGTACCGCGAGAGCCGCGGGGAGGGGACCGGCGGGGAGCGGGGCTGGGTGCAGAGCTGCTTTCCTTCGCCAGCCCATCGGGATGGACCCCGGCAGCCGCATCTTCCGCCGCCATCGGGGAGGGGACGCGCGGCCGCAACCTGTGCGGGGCGAGGGGGGCTATTTCCCGGCTCCTGGTGGCACTGATGTGCGATGCTGGTGGCTGGCTGGCTGTGGGCGGCTGGCAAGCCCGGCTCTGCCTGCGGGCGTCTCCCGGAGGAGCCGGGGAAAACATCCACCTTGCGTACGCACCAAATGTTCCGCTGTTAGCCATTATCTAGAGGTGACAACAAAGCCTCAGCCGCTGCAGCTGCTTCTTCGTGGCTTTTTTGTGCAGAGCAAGCGGTCCCCTTTTATGGAGATTGATGGGTAAAGACGATTTGCCTTTTCTTTTTTCTAAATGCCCAAGTGTTAGCTGAAGGGGCTTTGTCTCCGAGAACCGCTCCTATGTGGCGTCGTCCATGAAAACCAGCATCAGGTGTGGAAGACTGTTTAGGGAGTGCAGTGTAACCCCCGGAGGTATAAAGCCAAGTATAGTGCTCTAGGCTGAAAAACAGGACGAGGCAAAATCCTGTGAATTAATCTGCGACCCCGGCTAGCTAGTTTGAAAACAAAGACACCACCACCACCACCACCACCACACCCCAAGCCCAAATCGGCAGCGGTTGCAAGTATTTCTTCAGTCCTGGGTAAAAGCTCTTGGACCTGGGAATTCAGGAATTCTTCGACGGGAAAGTTGGGTATGTGCTACAAGGTGCTGAAACACACGTGAAAAGCGTGTGTCCTAAAAGCTGACAGCTTTGAATCTTGCAGTAGATGCTGCTGACAAGCGATTTCTCTGTTTGTGTTTTGCAGGGCCTACATGACCAGGTTTGGAGGGGGGAAATTCTCATTTTAGAGGATTGCATAACTGCTTATGTTTATTTGAAAAGGAGGGGAAAACCCAACCCCCAGCCTGAAATGAAACACATGATATGAGACTGTTTTCACTGACTTTTACTGAGCCTTCACACTGTTTTCTAAACTAATATCATACTTTAGAAGATTGGCGAGTGTTAGTGTCATAATGAAACATTAAGGTTTGGGGTTGGTTTTTTCCTCTAGTGCTGTGAAAACTCGGGGGGAAAACGGAGAGATACCTGCACGCTTTCATCATCTCAGGCTTAAAATATCATGGCTGTTTATTGAATGTCTACAATCTATTTATTTTTAAAATGTCAATGGCCATTTTTTTAATCCTTTAGCGATGAGCCACTTCTTTTTCAAATTATGTTTTTTACAGGCCCTACCCCAACTCAAACTCACCCCTCCCAAAACCAAAATAAAATGCTGTTTTGAATGCTTTTGTACCTCTCTGGGTCACAGTCATATGCCTTTAAATAGTCCATTATTTGTAACTGCTGAAGTGTATGTCCAGTGTTAAATCATAGTATAGTGTAGTGCTTAGACAGCACAACATACAAGGATCAAATTGCAGATAAAGTTCATGTAGGAATCTCCTGCAATGCTTGCACTTGACCCTTGTAAATGTAAGAGAAGGTCTTTATAAATGGAAATATACATCCAGCAAGTAGTTGTTTCTGTGCCCAATTTAAACTGTAGATTGACTGTGGTGAAAAAGAATGTATTTTTATTTAATTTTTACAGTAGATACATTCATTCCAGTTACTTTCTGTAGGCAGCTATATGATAGAAGTTATTTTTACTTCTTGAGCTTAATTTGAGGGGAAAAAAAGGCTCTTTTAAGGAGGAAGGAGGGAGGCAGGCAGTTATGTCAATTTATGTTAAGATTCGTGTATTCTGATTATAGGTAGAGGCAATTGATTGTACTTAAAATTTCTCATAGTGCTTTAGGGAATAAACCATACAACATTTAAACTCGATAACTTGCTCTCAGATGATAAGCTAAGATGCAAATTAAAATATCAGATATTTTTCTTGCTTTGTGTACTTTGATTATGTAAGTCTTCAGTGTGAGAATGTGACTATTCAAAAGCCTGTATCACTGTATGAAGAAAAACTTATAAGAAGAACAGTCTTTCCTGTGGTATAGTCACTCCATGATGTCATGTCCTTTCTATTTGTACACGCATACTGCTTGTTGCCCTTGCATAAATGAAATTAACTCTTTTCAGCAACAAACAGGTTTTTTTCTCCCTCTGAAAACCATTTTTATGCTGTGCGTAACTGAAATTAAATGCAGGTATATAATTTTCATCCCTAGTGTTTCTGTGCCAGTATGGCATGACTGCTGTGGGCATAAGGGCTTTTAGGTGCCTCTGCCAGTTAGTTGAAAAGAACTACTTTGCTTACTGTTTGTATTGCCATAGTGTCTGACAGCTGTGATCAGGGACCTTAACTAACGCGTTAGGTGCAATAGGACCATGGAACAAGAACTTGGGCCTGGCACCCAAAATATTATGATCCAAAATACAGAACAAGACACTGCAAGTCGTACAAAAAAAGGAAATTAGGTGTTGTTAAGGTTACATTGGTACATGTGTGTGCATTATCCATCTATGTATTTTCTCTTTCTCATACGTTAGAACAAAGGGAATTGTAGACCTTAATGTGAGACTCACACAGTTCTATGAGGCAAGTTTTGGTATCAAAGGGCATTCTTGGGACCTGTGAATAATGGCTTGATTTTGGGGGTTTTTAAAATGTATTTAATTTGACTAAATGCTGAAAGTTGAAATAAAATTAAAAAAAAAAAATCTACATTGACCCAATATGAAACATTTTATCTTCAGGCTACTTAGTTTTTACTATTCTTTAAGTTTAAGGTAATTTTTGAAAATTTTGAAATGGAGTTTTCAGTTCAAAATCAAAGCGTTATACAGGAAAAATCACATTGGTTTGCCTTTCCCCCAATGTTTTATATAAGCAGTTTTAGCTCTTTCTTCCTCTCATCTCCCTCATGTGCCCAAATGCACAAAAAATACATAGAAACAAATAGACCTTCAGCCTCAGAGTGTCCTGAGTGCGTGATAAGAAATTACCTTGTCCTGGATAGAAAACCAAGGCGATACAGACCAAAGGTTTCAAAGCATTATGTGGAAGTTGAGAAGACAAAAATCAATCTGCAGTACAACTGTCTTAAATAATCTTATGAAGTTAATTCTTGCTCAGTTTGGCTAATCTTAAGAATATACTTGTGTGTCAGTGTTCAAATACTGGAGCATTTGGCAAAACGAGGACAGGGGAACTTAAAAAAAAAATAATCAAGGATGTAACAGTTTTTGCTTGAATCTGAGGGATGCAGTCCTAGTTCAAACAAGTTCTTAAATGCACAGTTGAGGAATGGTGTTCTGTTGGATCAGTGCTAAGGAAATTCTTGCAATGAAAATTCAAATGCTAAGAAGTCTTGCTCACAAAGGCAATCTTTAGTTGTTGATGACTCTGCTTATTTTTAAATTAAAAGCAAATCTGCATCTGCGTCTGCCTGTCTTATCCAATTTCACTATTGGAAGGACCAGTACTCAAACATTTCATCTTACAGGAGCTTATAGATGTGAAAGAACTGAGCTGTGGGTAGTTGAAATAGTCTGTACTTAAAATTTAGTTTATTTTTTTGAATTCAGATAAAACTGAAGCAGCGGACTATAAGAACATAAAGGATCTTTAGACAATCTAATCTGACTCACGCATTAGTTATTTTCAGTTAGTTATCTGAGACCAATAACATACACTTGATAAAAGTGTCTTGCAGAGATGCTTGACTAGTGTATCTTCTTTATTAAATGGAGTCTAATGTGCAGACGTCAGGATGTGAAGTATTTGCAGCTGTTCTTGCAGCTTACCTTTACTATTTCTAATGGTTGATTGTCTCTCCCTAAGGAAGTCTTATTTCTAATTTGCATTGGCATAGCCTGAATTTTCAGCTGTTGAGTTTTTTGATATATTTGACAGTAAATAGCCATTTAGTATGTGATGCGGTTTCTCTACAAAGATATTCGGATACCTCACTGAAGTGACTTCAATCACCTGACAAATTACATTGGTGGAATTCTTTAAGTCTCTCATGGTAAAACATCTTGTCATGATTTTGTAGCTCTTATACAATCTCCAGTTCTTCAATCAGAGGTGACACTTTGTGACTATTAAATCTTACAGTGCTTTCAAGGCCTGTAAGTCTCTGTTAGCTTAGTTTTTCTTTGATCTAATTCTATCCCTGTCCATAGCATCAACTTTGTTCTCTCAATATTTTTGCCTATAGGTGGTACACAAAACCTGCCGTCTTACTGGTGTTTGGAGTGATCTCCTTGCTGACAATCTCTGATTTCCTTCATGGAGTGGGTCTTGATTATTCATGGCTTTTGCAGAAATATTTTGAAAGGATTCTATGGAAGTTCAAATTAGTAGCCTGCTCTGGATAGGGATGGTGGGAGGGGACAATGTATAGTGTATGAAGAAATGAGGCTTAGCAAACACTACAATTGTAATGTTACAAGTCGGGGAACCTGCACTCAACTAATGCTAAAATGATGATAGGCCCAGCATGTTATTTGGAGCTTTAAATTAATTGTATGACTAACTACTGAGGACAGCAGCTGTTGTCTTCCAGTCTTCTTGGATCTGTGATTCCCAAGTCTTTTTTTGATATGCCATGAAAAAAATACGTCATCTAAACCATCGAGGCTCTTCTGTGGTGCTTTAATCACTATGAATGTCTCTTTCTTCCTTTTCAAAAGTGTTGTATTCAGTTCTTTCTGTGAAGGCTGTTCTAGACACTGGCTTGTATCCTTGCCTGTGTGTGGAATTGCAGAATATTTGTGTCCAGGTTATTTCTTCATCTACCAATGACAGATAGCAGCCCAGCAGAGCTCAGGATGAATACCTAGTAAGTGGAATCCTCAAATGGGATAGTTGCATAATGGAAAAAAAAATGCACGATAAGAATTCACCAGTATATAAATATGTGGTGGATGCCTGTATTTATGCGTTTGCCTTCATAGTTGAAACTTTGTGTAAGTTGCAGGGTCGTATTACAGTATATTGTAGAGCTAGTTAAGAATTAGTTAGTTAGATAAAGAGGGTTTTTTCTAGTTTTAAGTGTTGTCAGGTGAACATGTGTCTTTTAAGAGAAAAACGTTCTAATAGAACTACTGCTGATAAAAGTGTGTGTGTGTCTGTATGTAGGTGTTTCATTTATGCATCTATAAAGGGGTGATATTTTATGAAGTGGTTCTTTGGAATGAAGGAATGTAAATTACTAAGAACTAAACTTAGTTTTGTATGTAAGTGATATTGTAACAGTAACTATGTAGGCAGATAGTGATAGTTTTTAGAAATAGAATAGTAACAGCCATTTGTCAGTCAAAATGATCTCTGTGCTTGATAATGTGTTTTCTAAGGTTGATCCTTTAATGGCATATCACAGTCTGAAATACTGTTTTGCTGAGGAGAAACATTGGATGACTTGAGTAGCCACCTTTTTTGTTACTCTGTGTGTGTCCTACTGAAGATGTGCGATGTAGCCAGCCTTGCCCTTGTCCATAGTGCTGGATACATGTATATTTTTAAGCAAGGTTCAGCCATGCGGTTTCTTGTAAAGCCTATGAAAGGATTTCATTTCCTCTAAGTAAAGATGGGTTTAAATGTAAATAGAGTTGTCTTAGCTTTGCTTGGTCTGCAGTATTCTCTGCTTATTTTCCTTCTGTGTATATGCTAGGGAAAATGGATGTCTCTCATTCACTTGAGCATCACATGTGGTGAAATGTACCCGGAGCAGAACTCAGAAGAGAAATGCCTTAACTTTGGTTCCTACTGATAGCTGTGAAGGAAGCTTAAGGAAAGCTTTAAGTCCATTGTCTAAAGCATTGCATTTTATTTGGAGGATGTTGCATTTCTCCAGCTGCTTATCCGTTCCCTCAGCTTGAATGTTTATGCAAAAATGTGGGAAAAAGATTCCATCTGCAGTACTTTGTCTCTGCTATTTTTATTTGGCATAAATAACTACAGACAGAAAATAAATGAGAATTCCTTTTAACTGCAATCCTGTAACATTTTTAAAAATGAGGAAGATAGATCAAGTAGTAAAATAAAACAGATGCAGTCAGACAAATTCAAATGCCTTGCACAGTTTGATAATTAATTCAATTCAGTCATAAAAGTAGCACCTCTTATGCTTATTGAAAAGTTGCTTTTTTTTTTTTTTTTGCTTGGATTGGCTGGAAGATCTTAAGAAATTTTGGATGGCAGCTATTTGTGGTATGATGGATAAGTTTTACCAATAGTGCAGAAACAGATTCTGATAAAAATTACACATTAAGCACTTGCATGCTTACTAACACTTGATGTGCAGGAAGCAGGTTACAATTAACATAAAACTACTAGGGTGTATGCTTGTGGCCAGAATTCTTTGTAGTATGCCTGTTTCCTAAAAGCCAATGACCTTTCAGGTTAAGACCATCTAAGAAATACCTTTAGGAAGGCTGGTAGTTTGGCTAGGCTGAGGAACTGAGAATGTAGGTGTGGAGGCATTGAGGCTGACGCATTTATAAGAGAATGGTGCAGAAACAGGAAGCTTATTGTGAGGTTAAAACAGAAGTAAAATTGTTAATGTTAACAACATATGGTTCATAAGATCTTTATGCAATACCAGATTTATCTCAACTTGCTGGTTGTGTTAACTGCATTGCAAGGGATCTACCATCTCTCTCCTTTACCCCTACTCTATTTCTAGTTCTCAGTAAAATTGGTAGATTCCTTGACTATTCATTCAAATGTCTGGTGTGATCACATGCATGAGAGATGCTATCTGACTGAATGTAGAATCCTGTTTCTCTTGGCCAACTAAATAGATGTATAGATGTTTTTGAGATTAATCTGTTATATTTTTCCCCCTTTGGAAGGTGAGCGTGCAAGGAAGATCAGCTGGATGAAATTTGCTCATGAGCTAGGGAATTTTTTGTCTGAATACCCATTACAAAGAGCAAGAGTGTTGGAAAGCCTGCATACTCAGCTTAAGTACTAGCAAAAATGGAGTAGAATGCTTGAAAGATGTTTTATTTTTATTCTTTTTTCCTTTCTTTAACTTGCTGGTAACATTTTGCAGATAGTGGAACAGTTTGCTTATAAGTCTAGGGTTTGTGCTGTGGATTACCTACTTGTCCTTCTCACTTCACAGATCATGGAGACAAAATGTGCAACAGAATTCCTGGGTAGCAAGGAGGTTGCAGAAACACTGTCTGGGGAATTAACTTACATGTTGGTGGATATTGGTACGGTTAGGGTGCCATCTCCACTCTGTCTTGTCGCCAGAGCTCTATGATGTGACTGTAAGCAAAGCAGAACCTTGGATTTTGCATAAAAAAATAGCAAAAGGAATTCCAGAACAGAAGGAAGTTAAGGACAGAATTTATAGATTTTTGTTGCTTAGTTGTCTGGCGCATATGGTAGAAGTGGTTAAGAATTTAAGGAGGGATCAGGGCTAAGATTGATAACTTGAGCGGAGATTCCATTTTAGGGCTATTTTATCCAAGTTACTGTCATAGAATCATAGAATAGAATTATAGAATCGTTTAGGTTGGAAAAGACCTTTAAGATCACCTAGTGCAACTGTGAACCCTACTCTGGCAGGTCTGCCACTAAACCATGTCTCTAAGCACCACATCTACATGACTTTTAAACACATCTAGGGATGGTGACTCAACCACCTCCCTGGGCAGCCTGTTCCAGTGTTTGATAACTCTTTAGTGAAAAATTTTTTTCCTAACGTCCAGCCTAAACCTCCCCTGGCGCAACTTGAACCCATTTCCTCTTGTCCTACTGCTAGTTACTTGGGAGAAGAGACCAGCTCCCATCTCACTACAACCTCCTTTCAGGTAGTTGTAGAGAGCAGTAAGGTCTCCCCTCAGCCTTCTCTTCTCCAGACTAAACAATCCTAACTCCTTCAGCCGATCCTCATCAGACATGTTCTCCAGACCCCTCAGCAGCTTTGTTGCCCTTCTCTGGACACGCTCCAGCACCTCAATGTCCCTCCTATACTGTGGCACCCAAAACTGAACACAGTACTCAAGCTGCAGCCTCACCAGTGCTGAGTACAGGGGCACTATCACTTCCCTGCTCTTGCTGGCCACACTGTTCTTGATACAGGCCAAGATGCCATTGGCATTTGCACTGCAGACTTTGGATTTTAGCTAGAGGATGACCCTGATGCTCAGTGTAAACTTAGCTTTGGGGTTTTGTGGAGTTATGTTGCAAGTTGCAATGGAACTAGGTGATGCATGTGAGAAATAATGTTGGCATATGCAAAGGTGAACATTACAGGAAAGAGTACATATTAATAATACCATTATTGCGTTGCAACTGTGCCATTGTGCTATTGAATCTTTTCTCCAAATTCATTCATCTCAGCAGCCTCCTGAACAAGGTCTCCTTGATGCTTGAATGCTTTCTGCCATTAAAAAGTTTGAACTGAAAGTTTTCCTTAGTTCACAGGACTTTTGACCTCATTTTAGCCAATTCTTGGTTGGTAAATATTCTAAAGAACAAATGGTTTTACAATAAGCTGCCTTTTCTATTAACTGGATTGTATCCGAGGCTGTAGTAAGTATCTACTGTAGTGTTCTAGTCTTTTGTGCTGTCTGAGACAAATACACTCCTATTCATTTCTGTGGCAGTTAATGCTGCAAGTAGACTTCCATTAAAAACTGGTTTTGTAATACTTGCTGCAAATGAAAGCAATTCGACTTGTATTGTGACAGAATATTCCTAGTGTGCTAGAGGCAAGCTAGACAAACCAGATGAGGAAGTACATGGTGTAGCTCCAAAAGCTAGACACTTTTGATAGCTTCTTGTTGATTTTTTTTTTTTTTTTTGGAAAAGCATTTTTGGTGTGGAGATAGTTAACAGGGTTAATACATTTGCAGCTAGTGAGACTATTTATATTTTCTGCGTGGAGTCAGAGAACTTCAGAGCACTCCGTACAATCATGTACCTCCTTTATGTGGCCTAATAATTAAAGCAGTGTAGAGTGTGGGTCCCAGGGTCCTCATTATGTTCTGAACTCTGGCAGCAGAACAGACATGTTTCTTCATCCTTCTGCTTTGGTTTCCCTGTCTGTGACATCGCAGCGATGCTAACTTCTGTTACAAATACTAACCTGTCTGCACTTCCTGAGCAGATTAGCCATGCATTATTTCTCAGGGACAGGGCAGGGAAGGTGCCACACTGAATTCTTACCAGGTGGGATACATGCATGTTCCATAGAGTTGCATAAGCTGCTGAAATTGTTGGCAAAAATACTCTGTGTTTTAGTAAGTCTTCAGGTCTTCCTTGTTGGTGCTGAGAGGCGGATTACTTCAAAGGTCAATTCCCCCAAATATAAATCAAAGCAGTACCAGAATTCCTGCAATATGTTGACACCTGGAGCAGATGTGAATAAGTGAAAGAGTGTAAATTAATATAAAACTTTCAGTAGAGCTGACAGTTGGCCAGTACAGAGGCTTTGGGCTTATTTATGTGTACCTGGTATTCACGCAGCTATACAGCATTGGCAACTGGCATTCACAGGAGCAATAGCTGCTTGTCCCCTCATTTCTGGAAGAATCCAGATTAATACGTGACTTCATCTAGGGGAGTTCTCCTAGCTGTCTGTCTGCAGATGAGTATATGTTGTAGTCTCTGGCTGAAAGTTTGATGATATGAGAAGACTTTTTCTAATGGGTTAGGCATGTGCTGAGAACACAGATCTGCATTTTCAGTCTATTTTAGCATGAGTTAGTCATGACCTCAGTCAAGTTTGATCCCTAGCTTAATCTCTCTCTGTGTAGATACCTCTGTCTGTATAATGTGCTGTATTATTTACCTATTGTAGAGTGAGAGAAGGGACAAGAACTGTCCCTTCTAAAGGAGGGAGTATCGCTAAGGAGTAATTACTAAAGGAGTATTACATGACACAGACTATAGCAGTTCATAACACAACACCTAGTTGTCTAAATATTCTGTTGATTTCTGGAACTCCAGTTTTTTGTGGACAGTGTTCTTTCACAAAGCCTTCTGAACTCTAGCATCTGCTTATACCTCTTTCTTAATGTCTTATGTGGCTGCTTTTGGTGATGTGGACCTGCTAGGTTGGAGCCAGCAGTATTTTGAGAGGATGTGACCAGTGCCTAGTACCCTCCTTCCTTCCCTCTGCTGGCTCTGGAAACATAGTATTATCTAACTGCATGCATATTAGACTTTTTGGATGGTGATGAAAGGTGTTTCTTTGGTTAGCTGTAATTGTTATAGTTGGCATCTACACAGCTCATGCTTTTGAACAGTGGCTTAATTTTGTTTCACTGAATTTTAGAATTGGTATTTTAGAGTGATCAGTTTCTTTTGTCACTGCCACCTATCACCCTGCTGTGTCACCTCCCCAAATTACTGCTAATCTTTACTTTCAGCAGAAGATAGCAAGCACCTTCTGATGCCTTTGTCCAGGGAAAAAAAGGGCAAGAAAGACTCAAAACTGCATTTGGTCTTGAGTTTTTGGCAAATGGGTTATTCTCTATGTCCCTTTGAGAGATCATTTCTTCAACATGGCATGATCTCCTTCCTAATCTGTAATCACTAAAAAAAGTTAAAGGAAGTGACCCCATTAAAAATCTGATTTCATGTTCTGTGTTATGCAATTCTTTACCTTCTAATGTAGGTATATTAATGAATATATTTCTCTTCAGAGCGTGTTGTCTGTAGTGTTAAGAAACAAAATTTTAAGTTGAGGCTAGGTCAGTATTTTCATAAACCAGGTAGCTGCTTTTTAGTAAATGTCATGCTATTAGGTGGGATTTTAACAAGTAAACTGTAATTATGGTTCAACAAGAAAAGCACTATCCGTGACAATTTTTGGCAACCACAGCAGAGCCCTAGTTTTACTCTATCCTTGACCTTCTGCTTTAGATCGTGAGGATTTCTTTTAAATGAGTCTGCTTTGCATACCGGATTTCACCATTCAAAACTGAAGCCCTTCCTATAGTGTATCCTGTTCTCCCCTGACCCAGAACTGCTCAAAACACCCCAATACAAAGTTCATATATATGTCAGAGAGCTAAGTCTAGAAGCAAACTATGTTTCTTAAGGCCAAATATGTTTAAGTATTTTTCCTGTACAAAGTTTATAAACTTTTAATTTATTAGCAACTGAAAGTAAGTAAAAAATTTTTTTCAATAGATACAGCTATCACATTGAAGGCAGTATAAGACAGTAGTATGGACAAAAATAATGTAGTCATTTTAAAAATCACACGATTCAGAAAATCAGAACTCTTTCAAGTGGGGATTTCAGCTCATGATTTGAAATCACTAGTTGCTTTTTAAAACACGTTTCTGCTGTGCTGTGCAAAGTTGAGTTACGGTTATGGGTGACATGGGATTAGGCAAAATCAGTCAGCAAGGCACTGACACTGCTGAAAGAAAGATTTTGTTCAGGAGATACTTAAAAATGTAGGCATGTAGTTGTTTTTTCTAACTTTAGATGAGACAGTGACACAGGTGTTCTTGCTTATAGTTTGTAAACTGTGCAATTGTTGTATTTTTCAAGGATATTCACACTGAGTATAGCTTCTTGACACAATTGCTAAGAGCAAGAGGGGGCTATCCCAGAAAATCTTTTGGAAGGTTTATTTGGCACAAGATAAATTGCAAAATGATATGAGCTGTACATACCTTACTATAGCAGATCGCCACCTTCTTTTGTCCTGTTACTTTCTTACAGAGGTAACTTTGGTTTTTAATGTCTTATACAAACTTTGCTTTTTGCTGATGTGTACTCTCTGTCTGCCTGTCTTTTGCCAGTTAGTGTTACTTTGGAAAATTTCTGGTTCTAGGTTCCAGCTACAGTGGATTTGAAGTGCTGCAAGCTTGGAAGAGACTTTTGCTTTTGGAAGTCAAGCTTCCTCCAAGACAGAATCATGATCTGATTTTTAATGTAATTCTCTTTTGCATAGATTATATCAACAGTGTTTTGGTTTTCTTCTTATGTTCTCTCACCACTGTTTTGGTAGCAAAAGAATGTACGTGATCATCAATCAGACAGTTTAAAATAATCTAGACACTATTTTGGTAAACATGTACACATCTGTAATACTTGTGGCAGCTTACAATTTACGGTGTGTCTTGGAGTTTCTGTGTTGGGAGACTTTCAGAAAAGTTTATTGAGATAAAATTGCTGTTCTTCGGGGAGCAGGCAGGGTGCAAAGGGAATAGAAATGGCAATTGGTTACATTTTAAACTTTTTAATGAACTTTTAATTTTCAAACTCCCCCCACACACACACTTTTCTTTTTATTTCATAGGTGCACATATAACTCTCAGGCTACAGTTTGTAAATTCCTGTCATATTAATTTTAATTTAGCATTTTGGTTTGTTGGCCAAAACTTGTGCTGACAGTGTAAACAAAACGGAAGGATCTCCAAGCTTAAAATACAATAATGTTTTTAAGCATTTACTCAATTGTTTTCAAAATAGACAGTAGTGCTTTGGACGTGCTATATTTGCTCAAGTGTAAAGGACAAAGGTCTTTTAGTATAGTTTTTATTAAAAGGTTGTTTCTGATCATGACATTTAACAATGCGGCATAGCAGGTATTTATGGTTAGTTCTGTTGCAGTGTGCGGGGAAGGGTATGGCTTGGTTGCTCAAATGACAGAGGTTAAGCAACATTGGAAGAGGTAGAATTTTAGAATTGTTTCCATTGCTGAGGAGTTTGTACTGATGTACAGTATATAAGCCAAAGAACTTTCTATCTGATGCAGAAATAAAACCTTGACTAGAAATACATACCAATCTTTGCATATTTTAGTCACACACCATGTACAGCTGTGACTTTAGAAAAATGGATTGGGTAAGTATTTGCCCTTATCCAGTATTTGTCAAACTTCTGATACCTGAAGCACCTCTCTATGGGTTAAAATTTGTAGCAGCACCAGAGATGTGAGTCTGGGCAACAGTCTGCATGTAGCTGTCAGTACAGGCCTACGGTGCACGCTGTCCCTAGGCTTTTCAGTGCCTCTTACTTCTGCCAAGCTAAGAGTGGGTAGGCAGAAGGCAAAGGCTTCTGTGGCATGCTTCTGGCACGTTAGGGGTTTCTTCTTTATGAAAACATCTGAAAATAACTTTAGTGTTCTGTTGCTCAGTTTAAGGTTTCTTTTAAAAGGAAAACCTATCCTACATGAACATAGGGTAATCTGAAAGTTGTTCTCTGTAGTAAAGACTTCTCAGTGCTCCTGCATCATGGATGTGTTCATTCCAAATGAATTCTACAGTTACAGTTCTTTGCGCATAAACTTGAGAAATGAATGGTTTTGTTGACAAGCATTTCTGAGGCTTCCTTACTTGTTAGCCCATACATTATATAATGTAAGGGTTATAACATTAATATTTTTCCTATACTTTCAAAATATTTCATCTTTCAATAAAAAATAATTAAAGAGCCACAGTTCAGAAAATAAAGGGCTGCTTATTTTTCCTTCAGAAATAAAAGTAGGTAGTAATGCCTACGGTGTAAAGGCCATACTTTTATTCAAATCAGCAGAGTGATTGCAGTGATTGCCATTTAAAAAAAAAAAAAAGAAACAAACACTAAATGTGCTCTTGTGGGCTGATGTGATGAGGGTCAAATTAGGTTTGTGCCCTCTTTTGGAATGTTCTTTCCCTGACTCTTTTTTTTAATGTGCTATAATTTTTTTCTAGATGGGCAGAGAGTTACGTAGTTCTATGTATAGACTGTTGTTTGATGGTGGAGGGCACTGAGTTCTTGCTAAATTATAGACCACTTATTCTTCATACATTGTGACATGGACTGTAGCCTGTAGCTTAACAGAAAGTAAACTAGTGCAAATTAATGTAGTGACTTTACCTTCCTCTTCTTTGCAGCACAATGGCTGACAATAAAGTGAAGTCAACCAAACCTGTGAATAAGACTCCTCCAAAGTCTCCTTCAGATCCAGCAAAGGACCGAGCAGCAAAACGATTATCCTATGATTCAAACAGCTCCCATGAGGGAGCTATGGCAGGAGAAATAAGCGCTCTGGAAGAGGCCTTTAGAAAATTTGCCATCCATGGTGATACAAGAGCCACAGGAAAAGAAATGCATGGGAAGAACTGGTCAAAGCTATGTAAGGACTGTCATGTGATAGATGGGAAGAATGTGACAATTACAGATGTTGACATTGTCTTCAGTAAAATCAAGTAAGTTCCTTTCTGCCGTCCATTACTTGTCTCCCCAATATGTGTTGTAGATATCATCTAACTGTATCTTCTGTTGCTTACAGATGTTGTGAGGCACTGTATGTCTTTCTTGTTCCTTTCTTGTTCCTTTATGAAACTGTGTTACTTTGTCTGAAGATACAGTTTTAGCTTCTGTCCTGCTATCTTAAACTGACTTCAGTGTCACAGGTGTTATGCTGTACAAAGAAGTATGATGTGATCAGGGCACATGCAGGCTATTCCAAGAATTATTATTTTTTTTTTGATTGCAGTAAATGATGTGAATGTGCCCTGAAGGATATCTGAATGAAGTCAGGATGTAGTTTTGCCTCTTGCCAAAACTCAGCCTCAGAGGACTGAGGCTAAGGTGGGATATGTTCTAACAACAGTCCTGATGTCCAGCACAACACCTACTCAAGTTTAAAGTGTAGAGCCATACCAAACTGATGGTGAATTTGTGATGCAGACCCATGGCTGTGATTAATTGGTTAGGATTATCTCAGTGGTCCTAGCTTATTCTTGTGAGCAGACTGGAGCTTCAGTGCAGTTTCTCCCCTAATTGAAAACTTAGACAGGCTTGATCCAGAAACTCATCAAATCCAAGGGAAGACATTCAACGGTTCCAGCATATTCTGTATGAAGCCCTAAATAATTTTTTTTGTTCTTGCTCTATGTGTAGAATTAGATCATTTTCACCTTCCCCCTTCCCCAGCATCTGATGTGATAGCCTTGTCTTTTCTGCTTTTTATTACCACAGCAACTGTTTAAATTGTCTCACACCTCATTGTGTTGAGGGACATGCTTTAAGGAAGGTCCCTTAATTGGACTTGCAGCTTGTAGGAATATTTATTTGGCTTGTGCTCTCAACTGCTGTGGTGTAATGCTGGGGTGGACATGCAAACTGAATTGCTTACAAGGATAGTTGGGAAAACTTGCTACTAACTCTTCAGAGTGCATCAAAGCATAGAAAGGCGGAGAAGAAAAGGCCCTTGATCTTGAAAGGTTGTGCAACATAACATGAACAGTTAGAATGACATTACATATTTCCTTATTTGTTTTTCTTCAGGGAACTTATCTCGGCAACTGAGAACAGTATACATGCACACTCCAACACTCTTGTTCTTGTATTAGTCCACTTTCTGTTTTAGGCCCTGCTTGTATTTTTTGGAAGTTGTGTTGCCAGACTTAGGTATACTGTCAGTGAACTAGCTTATTTGAAATGGATGTTTAGGCTGTACGGTTGTTTGTTTCTTTCTTGATCTATGATAGACAATGTTGACATTTATTTTCAAATTTTCTTTGACTTTCCTTGACTTAAAAATTTCTCTGTATCTGTCATCACAGGAAATAATAAATCTTAGCACTACTTTCTCATGTCAGTATCTGGGCAAGTTAGTGATGGGACAGCCCTGTGGTATGGCATAAACAATTGTGCAACATTAGCAGATATAAAGAAGTACAGTTTTGGTGCCTGCTGGGCTAGAAGGAATCCAGTCCTGTTCTGCAGTAATGAGCGTGAGGTGGCGGCGACCTGAGGCTCAAGGGGAAGGTCAGCATACTCCCTTGTGGTTGTTCATCAGTCAGCTCAGCTCAGGGGTTCTTGTCTCTGCTTCTGTGGGGAGGTGCCTGTTCAGCAGTTTCTCAGACCTTTCTCCCGTGACCGCTCCAAAGTGTTGTCATTTCTGCTGGAAGAAGAACGCCATCTTTTCTTCTCTCTATCTAGTACTTAATAGTTTAGAAGATAACGGCATCAGATGTTTTTTAATCTTAATTGTTTATTAATTACTTGCTTATTCCTCACCTGTATAGGTACATATAACATTTTTTATATTCTCCTCTTTTAAAATTATATATTACTTTTAAATTAATATTGCTTAAATGGGAGATGGGGAAATTTACAATAGCTGAGATTTGCTGTCTTTATTGGGAAAGTCTGTTTTTTCAAGTGCATGCTTTCAGTAGGTATACTTTACATTTTCTTAAGTGTTGGTTGGGGGTTTTTTTACATTTTTATTCATGAGAGCATATGTCAGCAATTCTTTTTAGTGTAGTTCACATTTATTTCATGTATAATATTTTAAGTTTTAACAAGGGGAGATTTAATTGCTGTAGTTACTCAAGCATTGGTAATATGCTGTAACTTAGGAGGCTTATGCATAGGCTGAGTATACTGGATTTCTTGAGCATGTTTAGACAACTGCTTTTCCTTACTTTCTCTTTTTGCTTCATATTTAACCCTAAGCTAAAGGATAGATAGATAGATAGATAGATAGATAGATTGATTGATTTGGTGATGCATCAGAACAGGCATACTCACAAATTAACTCATGCTCATTTTCATTTTACAAGCAGCTTTTTCCCAGCAGAGCACTAAGGTTTTTTGACAACCCGTTTTTCCCCATCTGTGTTGAATGAAAAACATTAAACACTATAAAAGAATGTCCAGCTCCCCAGAAATTGCAAAGTACTGCTACCGTTCCTAAATAAGACTTATGCTTATGGGTATCAGAAGGTTCTGTACTTCACTGTTGTTTTTAGGTTCTTCAGCTAGATTGTGTCTCACAAGATGCACTGTGGCCTGGGATTCTTATGGTCAGCCATAGTGATTCAGTGAAATGGGGCTGGTGGATCTTGGCAGTTGTAGTCTGGCCAGGGATCACACCCAAATATAAGAAGAGATCTTTGTCATACCCAACTACAATTGCCATCTAGCATTGTGGTAGAACTTCCAAACAGGTTTTCTGTTGGGTCTGTTACTGGGACACCACCTTGTTTAGCAGGGTTTGTTTTCTAGCCAGCTATACTTATAGTTTATGACAATTGCAGATGTTATTCAAACACTAGAAAATTAATCTAGTAGAATTGTTCTTTGGATTTAAGAATTACTATGTCTGTGTATAAAGCCCATGTTTGTCAACCTGCTGACTCTCCCAGACTTCATTTATTGTTCTGCTACACATACTGGCAAAGTAAGTAGGAGCTATGCATTGCTGATAGTCAGGGTAAAGTAACAGAGAAATTAGTAACAGATATGTTTACCTAAGAGCTACTGAAAGATAGTTTTATTCACTGATTGGTAACTTCCTCTGCTGCAGGAGAGATTTTATCAGTTCAGTCCTGAGAAGTAATGAACATTTTTGTAGACTTAACACCCCCTTCCCCACCTCTGCCAAAGCAGGTGAAAAAAACTTCTGAAAGTTTTGAATAGTCCATGATACTTCTTCAAAGCTTGGACTACATGTCTGTCTTTCAGAGATTAGTTCATTTAAGGTTAAGTTTATGTTGTTGTAAAGGTTGAGGAAATTCTGATGAACATTTGTTACAGATAAGAAAATAAGCGTAGAATGCTGTTTTCCTTCTGCATGAGGATGTCAGGTCAGACTGAAGTGTAATTTGTCTATTTATCTTGCATAAAAGGTCCACTGAAGGCCTTCATATAAGCACAACATTTGTATGTACTCTAGGATAAGAAGAAGGATGCAAAGAATGCACAGTAGTAGATAGGAAAGAAAAATTGCTAAAATTCCATTGTTTGGTAAGAAAAGATATAAATTGGGTGATCTCCCTCCCCCCTCCCCCAAGTAATTTTGTTTAACAGTAGTTTGTAGGTTCTTAAGGGTCTCACAAATCCTTCTAATTTGGTGGATTGTAACTTAAGTTGTTGTGTTAAAAAAAAAATATAATAGATGCCTTTTTCTGACATTTTTTTTCCTTTCTATTTTAAAAGCTTTCTATTGTCAGCTCAGAAAATACAACAAATTAAGCAGCAATGAATTTTGCAATGGAATTACTTGAAATGAGAAGCCAAAGCCCACTTATGAGAGTAGCCATGTGTATGAATATTTGTAAGTTGCATCTCTAGAGATCACAAGAAAACCACCTGCATTTTTCCAAATATTTGGATTGCATTAATACAGTTGGGATAGACTGCCATTTCTATAATAAGTAGAAAAGTAAATTTTTATATTTTTTTTATTTTTAGGTTATAAAAACATACAGTAAAGACGTCTTCTATGATATCGTTATCTTTCTATGCATGTTGTACCTGCTAAAGCAAAAGAAATTGTGAAGAGTGAATTAAAAAGTTTTACAATATCTTACGGGATAAAATCTATTAAAAATACAGCAAAAGCAACAAAAGTGTACATAACTGTAAATGCAATTATGTAGTAAGCTTTCCTTACTGTATTTTATAGTTTCACAGTGAAAACTTGATGTTGAACTTTTTTCTTCGTATGTTCATTGGACCGCATACAACAGTAACACTATGGTTGCAGGGTAAATTTTCATTTGAAAGCTAGCTTAAATTTACGTAAAAATCTCTTTTGCTAATTGGTATCAGGATAGCTGTGTCTCTTTAAATGGCAAAAATGAAGCAACCCCTTCTCTGAAGAACCTGCTCATATCGTTGTTTTAAAAAAAGAAGCCTGAAAATACTTTGTAGGAAGTAATTTTTTTAACTGGTCCCTAAATTCACTGCCATACTTCAAGACAAGGATAAATAACAATCATATTCTATGAGAAGGAAAGTTTTCGTTAAATACTGTATGAAAATTTCATGACAGGACCAAAAATAGCATTTCACCATTTTTGTAATGATAATAACTTCAATTTCCCTGTATGTTAGGCTTCTCCTAAAATCTAGGAGTTTAGTATAAATATCTTAGTAGTACTAGATCGTTCCAAGCACTCATTTTTCACATACTATCTGAACCTTATATAGACCTCTTCCTTTTATATTTTGCAAATTAAGAGTGATAATGGAATCTGGGTTTACTGAATTTTGAGACATACAACTTTTGCAGACATGCAATAGCATTTGAAAATGGATGGTTTTCATGAGAATGGGCATTCCATGGGTGTCTTTTTAGTAACTGAAACAATTGTCTTCCTTCCTGGAAATTCTCCTCATTAACTGTTTCTTTTGTGTTGCTCTTCCAGAGCTGCAAAAGTTTGTAGGCTGTGTATTCTGTCTTGTGCTTGCAGAGTGCAAATATGGGTTTAGTGAATCTTGTTGCCTTGGAGAAAGCAAGCTCATTGGTGACACAGGAGAAGGGCACAGAAGTGTTCTGTATTTGGTATGAAAAGCAACATGTGGCTGCATTCTTCTTAATCCAGCAAGACGGTGACACACAACAGGCTAAGAACTTCAGAGTTTTTGTATTAAGGAAAGTAGAATACCCAAGAAGAACAGATGTTACTGGTCTCTAACCAGCATTCTGGCATGTGCCTTAGGAACTTAAATTTCCTTGTTTATTGGGGTCAACAACTGCTCTGGCAAATTTAATATGTTAGCTATGCCATACACATACTCCACTTGTTGTATGTAGTTAATATGGTAATAGTAATATTACCTGATATAAATACCTCTGCTCTTGTTTTAGAAGTGTTACCACTCAGCACTGCCAGAATATAGTTTAAGCACTGCCATAAAACTGCTAGTTCTATGACATTATTAGATAGAAAAATAAAAATATTTCTGTTTACACTGGCATGTTACTATGGTTGCAGGCAGGCCTGGGTGACGTCATGCCTTGGATCCATTGTGAGCATTTATTTAGGTAGTTGTCTCCATGGGAACATTTGTTTGTTTTGATGTTACTATGTGTTAAATTTTAAACAAATTTTTGTGGTTCTATACTGGGTTGTTATTGAAGACTAGCTAATCTACGAAAGCTTTGTAAATATACCTTACTCCCCTCCCTCTAAAGTATTTTTGGTAAAATATCAAGTGAAAGCATAATTGTCCTCTCAAATTCCATTAATAGTTTCTTATGTTGCTTTGACATGTTTTCTTGTTGCTGAGGAAGCCATGTGTTTTAAAGGCCAGAAAACTCTCCTCCATCTTTTTGAGAAAGGAAGGTTTTGTTCCCATGGAGAATCTTCACAACACACTTTATTGCGCCCTGACTTTTAAGCAGTCCCACCCATACTCTATCCTTAGTACATCTTGCACAGTCAACTGTTTAGCCTAGTTCCCACAGTCTGGATCAGTCAGGTCTCTACAGGAGTGCTTGTACCTGAGACCAGCTGGGTCTAATTCAGCAGTAGTTCACCATTGCTGCAAGACTGTGGAAGAATTAAAATGGATAATGTTTGCTCTAAGCAGCTAGCAAGGTAACTCTTGGCAAGAATGAGTACATGGTTTCCCCATTTGTCAACTATAATAGAATTGTTGTCTTTTCTTTGTATTGAAAAATTATGATACTTCTTGCTTTCTTAATATATTTGAAAGGAGTAGTACTTTGACACCTGTACTCATTCAAACCAAATATCTGTCCATGAGGTTTCTGTGAAGTAATTTGTATTTAACTGAGATCTTACTGAAGCCTCTCTTAAATTTTTTAAATATGTTAATAGGTATGAAGTGGTCTTTGATATAAATTAAGCACATAGTAGTTGTAAGTTGTGTTTTACTTCCTTCCTGGAGAGATTCTTTTAATAGTGACGTAGAATCCGATTTGTGTAATCCTACTTTATGCATGAAGTAGGCATAACAGTTAACTTGTGTACTTTAATATGTCTGCATCAGGAAATAAGTTTTAAGTGGATATAGAATGGTATGCAGAGCATAATCTGTGCTAATAAATCTCTCCTTTCCAGGCAAATTGTGAAGTAGTGCAGTTATAGATAGAAATGTAGGTAACTACAACAGAAAGTGTTCTTTACTATATCATCTATACTTTATTTTAATTGAAATTAAGATCCAATTTGCTTTCTTGTCCAAGAAGCCAAATGTAACATTGCCTTTTGCACTTTATCCTTGAAAAGCTTTTTATTTAAAAAAACAAAGCAACTCTTTTCGTCCTTCTGCCAAGAGGCATAAATTCTAAAAGTAAAACAGTGATCACTTATGAGAAGAAAGGTGAATTTAGATTCACTTGCTGTTATGCAGGCTTGTTTTGTGCATGTAAAATGGATAAGTTCTATAACCCTAATGATGTGTGCTAATTATGACTTTAAAAACACCTTTTTGTGTGATCAGACATCACATGAAAACCTATAGATACAGTGGTAGGTGATTCATTTCCCAGCTGATATGGAATGCTGCATGATACCATACACAGTACTATATAGCAGCTTGCTTGGTATTTGCTATGCTTTGTGGAATATGCCACTTGTGGACTACAAGGACTTCTACTGGTTTAGAGTACAAGTAAGGCTGTGGTATGAGATCTTGTCTTGTGGGTTTTTTAGAGGGTTTTTTTGCCCCCCCTTTTTTTTTTTGTTAACTCGGCCTAAATTCATCGTATTGCACCATCGTTTAAAATTCCCTGGTTTTCATTGATAAAGCAGCCACATCAAATCTGTGTTAGTTACAAAATTACCTCATATTGCTGATTAACAAGCAAGCGTTTTCTAGACCGTTAAACGTCAATGTGGACTTTATTGGTGGACTTTCTCTATTGTTTTCTATGGATTGAAGTTGAAGATGATTAAGGTGTAAGAGTTGAGGCGGGCTTGGCTGCAACAACCAGGTGACTGTAAAGTTGAAGATCCTGAGAGCAGCGGGCAAGGTAAACAACAGAATTACAAACCTGGACTTCAGAAGGGCAGATCTTGGCCTGTTCAGTTTCCCACAGGCAACTGCCCTGGAGGGCAGAGGGGCCCGGAGAGCTGGTTGGTCTTCCAGACAGCATCCTCAGAGCACAAGAACGGTCCATTCCCATGTGCAGGAAGTCAAGCAAGCATGGCAACAGGCCAGCATGGATGAATGTGGAGCTTCTGACTGAGCGTAAACACAAAAACACAGGAGGTGGAAGTAGAGAGAGGCTATGTGGGAGGAATATAGCCCATGCATGAAGGAACAGAGTGAGGGAAGCCAAAGTTCAGCTGGAGTTGAGACTAGCAAGGGAGGTGAAGGATGACATGAGAGGTTTCTGTAAGTACACTGGTAGCAAGAGTGTGAGCCGACTGCTCGGTGTGGCAGGGGACCTAGT
>VFFE01007660.1:294889-306668 GCA_008921705.1 Burhinus oedicnemus | reverse complement strand
AAAAAAAACCCTAGAAAACCTTACTGCAGTGTTTTGCATCAAGCCAGTAAGTTTCTGCTTAACCTGTGGAAGAGCTTTAAATCAAAATCTTTGTCAGTGATGCCAAGCAGTGGAAAATACCTTCGGGCAAGTTGTTTCAGTGGAGACAGGAGTGCATTGTAAAAGCCATTGCACTTCATGTCTGTTTTGAATGTACGATATTCCTGGAGTCCGGTAGCTTTTCTTGCTGCGTTTACTTCCCGGTAATTGGTTCTAGAGATCCTTTTTGGGAGCGGTGCCATGTTCCGTGCAAAGCCGCATGGCACACAGCTAGCGAGAGCTTGCCACGGACTGTGTGAGCTACAGAAATGGAAGCAGTGCAGCTACAACTGTGTGGTGCTGCACTGATCTGGTTGTCCAGCCTCTTGGCATTGTGCCAGGTGAATGCTCCAGCTTTCCTGGCATTAGCTTGGTGTTTTAAACCGCGTGCCTCTTAAAAAGGATGGTAGTGAGTGCTGGCAGAAAATGAAGAACACAACCTTAGCAGCACTCAATTGTCTTCCTTCTTCTTTCCCTCAGCTTTGTTCTGGAAGGAAGCATCCTGAAAGCATGGTGAATCTTTTAGTCTTACACTATTACCCTGTTTTTATGGTTGTGGTACAAGCTTCATAGGATGCTTAGAAAAGCAAGAACCTTTCTGGAGTGCTCCTTCAGCAGACATAAAAGTACAAGACTAAGGAAAGGCATAAACCGCCATCATCTGGTGAGAAGGCGTTAGTGCTGTAGACCTGTTCATCTCTTTGTCTCTCCTGACACAGCTGCACATTGTACCACTTAGTGCCACTTTTGATCATGGGCACCAGCAGCTGCAGAACAGTGGTGATCTTTGGCACCAGTCTGTGACTCTCATGACACATGACAGCATTTGCTTCATTGCCCAGTTGTCTTGGGTCTTTATTCTATGCCCTTCAGTTGCAAATATTCTTTAAAAAAAGAAAGCTAGCTAGGAGTGGAGCAGTTGTGCTGTTGCTGGCTGTATTTTTTTTACACTGTGTAAAAGATGCAATTGATAGCTTTTATATCATCATAAAAGTGTGTACAAGGATAAGTTGTTGTTCTTTCAGCTAACAACAGTTATACAGTGACACTGTAACATGGTAGTAGTTCATTACACCACAACTGAAAAATCAGTATGAGAAAACAAGATAGATCTGTGCTTCTTGTTTGGGATCTTACTCAGTTGTACAAGATCTCCAGATATACTCATTATACTTCCCAGTGCAGTACCAATTAGCCCTGAATTTATCTGCTTCATGATATTTGAGGTGTTTGTTACTCAGTGTGGGGTGGTGTTAATCTTCTGAATGGAACTGACAGTGCTGAGAATGGAGAGTTTGTCTGACCCAGAGCAGTGTGGGACTAATACAAGAGGCTACTGACGAGAAGATCATAGAGGAGTGGGTAGGCAGCTCTTACTCATCATCATGTGCAGTCTGTATTTCATAAGAAGGTGTTCTTGTGTTTACTTCTGCAAGAACGAGGTTCTGTGGTATGGAATAGATATAAAATGGTGACTGCACTGTTTACAATATAGCAGCTGTATATAGCGGCTACTACTGCTGCACGCCAAGCTAGTTTGTGGCACTAGGGGAACATAATGAACCTTTTTTTGATACTCTATATGCTCAGTCTTCCTGTATCTCAATATGAAACATTTACATTTTCTTCCTGTGACAGATGCTGTATGGAAACAGATGCCTGGAGCACTTGTAATCCAAGTGGTGATCAGTGTGCTCTTGCGGGTAAAATAGCATGTGTCATACTATTCTCATTTGGTATGATGTCAGTGGAAGGTTTTGCAGGTTTGCGAGCAGTACGCATTGATTAGTGTTTACGGCTCTATAAAAGGGTGTCTAGGGAGAAGGTTTTAAGTGGGTATTTTTGGTGGTCAGTTGTTTGTTTGTTTGTTTTTTAGCAAAAGGAATGAGTATTCTTAAAAGTCTATAGATAGACAAAGGAAGAAAAAGAGAGTAATTTACATTTACAGGGTCTTAAATTTTTTATTTAAAGTGCTTTGTAAGTTGAGGTAGGTTTCGAATGTAAGAAAACAATAGGAGAAGGTACTGAAAGGTAGCTATGATGAAAGAAAATGTATACCCCATATGGTAGCTGATAGCCACTCTATTAGGTGATATTCTTGTCTATATTCAAAAATAAAGAATTTTGATACTTTTCAAGCATTGTATTGGAAATAGGTGTTGGATGGAAAATGGTGGTGAACTGTCTATGATTTGAGTTTAGGACATTTTTTTATGCTAATAATTAAAGATAATGAGTGGTGTGAATGCAAATCTGAGTGTAATGACTATGATCTGATTAAATGTTTTTTGCTCCCAGTAAGTCCTGGTACTGGTTTAAAATGACCAGTGAAAAGTATTCGGTTTAGTAATTCCTTGAGAGGACCAATACATTTGCCGTGTGCTCCAGCAACTCAGCCTTTATTAAGATAGCACAAATAGCACGATAGGTTTTCTAAGCTTTTATGGTAAAAATAAATGGAAATTATTTCCTTACTTTTACAGAAAAGCTGGAACTGTGGTTCCTCATACAGGCAGGTTGCTTTTCTTTCATCGCTTTACCTCATATGAGAGTAGTGGGAGAGCTTTACATTATGCTGAAGTTGATGGCATAGCTGGGAAAGTTGTTGAACTAAAATGCACGGAACTAGCTTGATCTTCTTTTTTGTCAAGACAACAGAGTGTGGCCTATTGGGTCTCCGCTAGCCAGTTGAAGATGAAAGCTATAGAAATGATACCAAACAGTCAGTTGAAGATGCTGTTTGGTTTTCTTCCAGCTGTACTGATAAGATGAACTCTGCTTGCTGATTTAAGAGTCTGGTTTTGAGTTTGACCTGCAAATCTAGCTGACTGCAGCTTCAATCAACGTTGCCTATTTTGAACAGTTTGTCTGATTTTAATAGTTACTTTTCTGATTTAGTCCTGTGTTCTGTGACCAACAATACAGTATCTCATGCATACTTGGGAGATTGTTCCTTTTGTTCCCCTTTTAGATGCTACACTGTGTCACCTAGTCATTGGCTTCCTTAAGTTCTAGTTTTACATCTTTAAGTACTAATCTGTGAAAGGCATAGTGCAGATGGACAGTGATGTTACCGTCACCTGAGGTAAACAGTAAAGGTACGTAAGAGCTATCAGACTTAAGGGCTACCCATAGAGAACTGGATTTCTTTAATGTTACGGACACTGACTTGATGTCATCTATCATGACATTTGCCCTTTTTGGAAGTGTTTCAACTCCATTTGTCAAAGCCTTGAGATAGAGAGGAAGACAAGATGTACTTTCTGGAGACAGTTATCCAAGTAACTTATGCCAAGTGTTGATTAGATTCCTCTGTGTGCTTGCTGCAAGTGTAATCTCTTAATCTTGGAAGAATTAATTTGCTGAACAGCACAGCTTCTCTGACATATGTGGTGATTTTTAAAGGAGTTATAGTATTGACTAACCTCTCAACAGCATTGTTAATTGTCATATGCTGTTTTTTAAGAAAATAAAGCACATAAAGTGTGCCTGTTTTGCACATACTCTGACATTTCTGCTTGTCATCTTCATTGAGCTCCATTTGAAAATCTGTGAGGCTTTTTGGAGCTTTGAAGAGTGAGAGAATTTGACTTCTGATGCCTCTAAAGGGGTAGACACTCTACGTCTGCTGCAGGGTAGAAAGGCACAAAAACATTAGTTTTTGTAGCTGTGGTTTCACAGGGCTTTGTTGACCTGTGTAGGTGTAGGATAAGGTGTTTAGCAGTGCATGAAGCTTACTTTGGTTATGTTCTACCCTATCAGACTTTGTTTAATAATTGATGCAGAGCATTGGCTTGAACCAGTTGCTGCTGAACTCTTCCTGGTTTTGCTTATCTTTACTGTGGCAAGTTAGCTCAACTATAAATAAATGCATCAAGTACTTAAGCTAGTTTTAAATTAACTACTTGTATAAACATACCTAATATAGAGCTTTTGTGATAAAAATGACCCTCATGTAACCTTGCAAAGGTGTTTGTCCATTGCTTGTTATGGGGAGTTTCCACAGTAGACCTGCGCAGGCTGGTATATGTTGTCCAGCACATAGAGTTTAACAGTATTTATGTACATGGCATTGTCTTAATCTATTGTTTTTGTGTCATCCCTTTTTCCTTCAAGAGTCAGTTTGCAGTTTTGCTTTATAGGCTATGAGGATATGCTTAACTTGCTTATGAACAGCAATCTACCCTACAGGCAGTGCTAGTGGAGTGTGAGAGACCAGATTTGAATCAGCTGCCATGGAAAATCATCAGTGGTTCTCATTCAGAAGACTTTATATTGCTAATAAATGGATAAGTATCTGGTAGGTAAGACAGTCTTCTGACATATGCACTGGAATAAGAGCACAGAATTCTAATACTAATTGCACTGTTAACTGGCCACAATTTAGAAAACTTACTCTCCTGTACCAAACATTGTGGGAATGGATATTACTACATTGAAAATCCTTCTTGCACCAAAATACCATACTGTCAGCAAATGACAGTTTAGAGCAATACGTGACTTTCTTGCTTTAGCTGGTAAAATCAATGGCTTTGAAGAAAATGTCAGCTTCTGAATTGAGATAGTAATTCAGGAAAAACAACATGAAGCCTTATTTTTCTGAATGTAAGTAACTAAGAGCTGCTAGATATTGCTAATGTAAGTATGTAGTAATTGCTGTTTGGAAATAAAGCAGAAAGTGCCCTTTGTACAAAGCAAAGTCAAGAAAGCACACGTATTTAGCAGTTCGTATTCAAAAGCAGAAGAGTTGTGACCTGACAGAGAACGAAAAAGAGATGCATCGAAAGGGAGTTTTTATTCCTCTTCAAGAAGGTTTCTGATGTCTGATATAGCTTGTTACATTGTGAGGGGTGTTTTTTGGAAGGAAAAGCTTCTAAGGTGTTTTGAGCTGTTACCTATTCAGTGGTATCTGATCACAGCAACGTTGTTCAACTGGACTCATTTAAGGACAGCTTCAATTTCGTGCTGGCATGCAGGAGGGTCCTGTGCTCTGATAGATTTTGCAGCAGATGTAACAGACACGCTAAATTTGGCAGAAATTTCCCCCAATAGTTCAGTAACTCTAGCTGCTTCCTTAGTTCAGTCACTGAAGTTATGTTAGACATCTTCAGAATTGTTGGAATCTTTCACAGCGCTGGTTTGATACCTTCCTTCAGTAGCTGTTGATTTAAATAAGTCACAGATTTCCAAAAGAATGTACACTTGTTCTTTCATAATCTCCTCTCTGCTTTCACAATTCGTTCCAACATCTTGGAGGCTTCCCATTTGTTCCTTGTCATTTTGGTTCGTGATGATGATGTCTGCAAGATAGAAAACTATGTGGGTAAACCTCCATTTATTGTAAACTTTTGGATCTTTTAAATACAGCTAGTGCTTTGAAAATGAGAAAATATCTGTATTGGTGTTAACTGTCATAATTTTCTGCATTTCTTTTGGATTGGTTTCAGATGCATGTGAGTCAGCACTGTAAAGACTGATGAACAAACCTTTAATCCAGGGGAGGAGACAGATTCCCATGAAGAATTTGGTCACTGTTTATAGCTTTCACAAAGTACCAAGACATCATTGGTGTGGACTGTTCTGCAGATTCTGTGGTACAACTGAGACTTCCTTTAGTAAAATATGTTTCCCTCCTTGGACACAGAGAGAGGATTGATCTCTCTCACCTGGAGGAGTACCGCCTCACAATCAAAATGGCTTATTTTGAAGCTAGATGTAGCTTTATTGTAACTACTTGTTTGGCAGACTTTCTATGGTAGAGTTATCTTAGGATTTTTAGTATGTTTATCAGGAAATTAATAGAGCTCTGGTTTGCACACCCTATATTTTTTTTTTTAAATCTCTGCTTTGCCTACATTGAATTGTTTAGGTCTCATAGCTCAAGGGCCTGCACTTATCACTTTCAAGGTATATTGCACTTCCTGCAGATGTTCCTTGTTATGATTAGTAGGGGAATCTTCATTCAGATTGATGGTTGCCTTGTCAATTACTGCAGCTTTGTGTTGGGATGGTAAATGCATAGAGATGGCTCTTGAGGTATACAAAATAAGTAAGTAGACAGATACATTAGCTATTTTTTTCCCTAGGCTGTGCAAAGATACATATCTCCACAAGATATGGTAAGGAGAAATGATAGAGGCATAGCAGAGGAACTTATTAAAGAATATTCTGTGCATTGGAATAGAATACATATGGAATTGTCTTTAGACTTGTGGATCTGTAGAAGAAATGTGGCGCCACGTTTCTCATATGCAAGTGGTATACAGCTTTTGCTGCTGTATAATTTAGCCTGAAGATTTCCCATCTGCATTGACAGCTACCCCTAGCCCCAAAAAAGAGAAATTTCTTACTGGAGAAGTTAATGAGGGAAACAGTTCAGAACTGGTACTTGACTAGAAGGCACGGAAAACAGAAGAGCAAGTATTTACGTCTTGATTTATGTATATCCCTGTGGCACACATGAGCAATAATATTTTGAGACCAGCTACAAGTGTTAGCAGAACATGAGCCTTTTCAGCTTCTACGTGAGAAGTCTTGTACTTTCTAGTAGTTAGAAACTGTTCATCACTCTGTACGTTCTCATGGAGGCTATTTCAGTGCCTGTTCTGCAAAAGAACCATAAGGTTTTTCTGGAAATGACACTGATGCTTGAGTGAGCAGAGGGAAGTAACTACTGTAATAGATACGTGCATCATTGCTTGATGGTAACGTTGCAGCAGAGCTTTTTCCAAGAATGTAGGATATGTATGATATCAGACAACTCTATGCCAAATTAGCTTCTTTGGATCCATACGAAGAATTAAAGCACTGTGCTTAAATAAGTATCCCATTGATGTGACAGTTGTCTTACAAACCATGACACCTTGGTTTATCGTTATTTATGTTTTTGGTTTGTTGGGTTTTTTTGGTTTCTTTTCACCTGATTGCAGCAACAGCTCTCTGAAAAACATAGACCAGTTTGGGGGTTTTTTGGCTATTTTTCACTATGCTTCAGTTTCAGGTTAACTTGAAAGCATTTTGTTACGTGCCATGAGAATAATTCAGTGTGGTTGGTGTCCTTACCGTAATGAATGAATAGGGAAACATATCAAAGCTATTGCGAAAGCTAAACGGAGCAAAACTGTGCTCTTGACATAGAGTTTGTCTTCTGACATTCTTTTGAACACCTCACTTCAGAGAATTAATTTTCAACATGATTTCTGAGTGGGTTACAATTTTGCATATGTGGTTTTCAAAAATACTGTGTTCACCAATTAGAACTCTGTTGCTTAAAAACCTTCGTTTACATGCATAGTGTTCTGGATAATGTGTGTAAAATCTAAACTAGAAAGCATGATATATACCAAGTAAGAACAAAAGTAGATTTAGAGATATTTCTGAACACTTGGATTGGGTACCTGGAATACTTTTGGCTTTTAGTTTGTTTTGTCGTGTGAAGAAGACTTAAAAAATGCAAGACTGGAGACATAAAAAAAAAAATCTTACGATACTTATAAAATCATAGAATCATAGAATGGTTTAGGTTGGAAGGGACCTTAAAGAGCATCTAGTTCCAACCCTCCCTGCCATGGGCAGGGACACCTCCCACTAGACCAGGTGGCTCAAAGCCCCTGGCCTTGAACACTTCCAGGGATGGGGCATCCACAGCTTCCCTGGGCAACCTGTTCCAGTGCCTCACCACCCTCATAGTGAAAAATTTCATCCTAATATGTAATCTAAATCTACCCTCTTCCAGTTTGAAGCCATTACCCCTCGTCCTATCACTACATGCCCTTGTAAAAAGTCCCTCTCCAGCTTTCCTGTAGGCCCCTTTCGGATACTGGATGGCTGCTATAAGGTCTCCCTGGAGCCTTCTCTTCTCCAGGCTGAACAGCCCCAACTCTCTCACCTAGGAGAGGTGCTCTGTCCCTCTGATCATCTTTGTGGCCCTCCTCTGGACCGACTCCAACATTTCCATGTCCCCGCTCGTTTAAGTTCAGCTTACTTCCTAATTTTTCATAGCAAGAATTAGCTTGGACTTACAGATTTCCTGTTTTGTTTCCCGTCTCTTGGGGTTTTTTTCCCCCTGTTTTTTTTTCGGAATGATAGGAAAAATACTTTTTCCACAAATTCTTGTGTGCATTCAGTTTCTGAGTGAACTAACTAGCTGTGTTCCTGGTTGAAGTAACTTGATGTTTCTGCAAGTTTGTAGCTGATTCAACAATGCTGTACCTAAAGCAAGAACACGATTTAAAGTGTTGAAATGTCAATTGTATACATCTCAAATATGTGCAATTTTTTTTTTCCTCTGTGTGTGCTTGTTTTTACTTGTGGGCAAAGACTGGGAGGAATATTTTGCACATCAAATAACTACAGGTTTTCTGTTTTCTTTTTTAAAATAGTACAGTTCTCTTCAGGTGGATATCTCTTCAAATATTCTCCTACTCATTATAAACAGTTTGAGAGACTATTTTGGCCACTGTCTGTTTTTCTATCTTCCTTTTGTTTTGTAAAATGGGAACGACTGCTGGCAATGCATTACTAATTTTAAGTCTCTAACTGCTGTTTCAGAAGACATGAAGATAAGAGGGATTTGGGGAGCAGGACATTGTTGTGAATGTTGGAGTTTTAACACTGATTTAAATCTCCCATACAAGGAGCACACGCATAGGATGGGGCAATTGGAGACCATCTGCATATTTAGAGCTTTCCTGTGACCATCCAATTTTCCCTTTTGTGTGGAAAGGCAGTCTTCCAGAAGTGGTGACGTGCAGTTTCTTCATTATTTAGGTTATACATATTGTTTTGCTTGAAAGAGAAATTGTGATATTTCTGCTTTTTGCGTACCTGCAGTCTGGAGTCTCCTTTCTTGAAGGTTGTGATTTGGTCCTTGGCCATTGGTTATGACAAACATGTCTTGTGGGTTTCTCTTCATGTGACCTCTGGATATGGACTACTATTGTAGTTAGTTTTTCTTCTTTCACTTGATGTGTCATTCTTGATTTCACACCTTTGTATCTTGATCTGTGGTCAATGATTCCCATAGGCTGAGCTTGCACTCTCAGTTAAAGCCAGCTGTCTATGATTCTATGATTCTATTTGTAATGCTGCCACCTACTCATATTGCCAGCAGAAAATGTTAGCAGATGTACATACATCCATGTTTTCTCCCTGTCTTCAGGATCACTAAAACAACCTCTCGCACATAGACACACTTTTTTACTTACCTGAATATATCTGATCTCTCAGGAGAGCTCACCATCATTGAGCTGTCACTGGTTTCAGAAACTGCTTTCATGCTTATATGTGATTTGACATGGAACAAATTCCAACTCTGTGAAATCCTTTGCAAAACTGGAATGTTGCTGTTGTAAAACCATCTGACAATGATATTTTCATATTGGGACAGTGTTAGTTCTGTGTTACTAACCTCTAAAGGAAAGTCCCACCTTGGATTAGATGAGACTGGTGCTCTGGCTTCCATAGTAGAATTTTTGGAAGCAAAGATCTGTTATCACAGTCTCAAAATACATCAAGCCACGTCACTTAATTTTTAAATTGTGTTTCAGAAATACCTATGCAAAGACACTTATGTATAGTATTAAATAATGTTATACTTTTCTCCCAAAAAACCCAAACAAACCAATCTGTAACTGGAAATATTTACTTGGATGGTAGGGGAGAATGTCCTGGAGCTGGAGGGGAGCTGGGTACCTCAGTTATCAGATCGTGCTTTCTAATTTCCTAGCCATGAAATACGAGTAAACTTGCAGTGTCTTGGCAGTATGGTCTTTAGCAAACAGCCGCAGTGCCTGACTAATAGAGTGAATGTGCTGTATGCAAATTAAAGGTTGCTTTTTCTTTCCCTTTCCCTTCATTTTTCTTGTCTTCAATCAGTGACTTTTTTTCTTTATGCTGAACAGTGTAACTTCTGAATTAGGATGGGGGTTTTGTCAGAGACCTCACTGGAACAGACATCTTTCCCTATAGGAACAAGCAATAAAATGTTCAAATTGCACTTGATTTAAAAACATGTGCCTGCAATACACACCCTTTGCCTTGCCACCATCTTGAGTTGTTCTTTTCATGCCGTTCTGACGTGGATGGGCCCAATGTAGGTGAAATGGCCATTTTGGTAGCTATAAAGATCCTGCCTGGGAATTAAAAAAACCTCATAATATTAGACATTGTAAAGATATGGAGCTAGGCTTTTTGCTGAAACATCACAAAATCCCAGGAGGAAAACAAGAAAATAATTCTGGGAAAGTTAGCAGCACATAAAAGTTGCTTGGTTTTTTTTAAAGTAATTTTAAGGAAAAACTGAGAGGAGAAAAAAGTTCTGGATGACATGTTGCTAGAAAGAAGCTTGGATCCTCACTGTTGTTACATAATAATGTTCCTTGTGCAATGGTTTACTTTCAAGGTCCAATTCAGTTCTTAATGAAAGCATAATTTAATCTCTAATATCTTGAAACTTAATGAGTTAAGATCCTACTATGTCAAGTCCTACTTAATAATGCTTAATAATGCCACTGTTTTTTGACCTTTTGTAGTTCTGTTTTAATTTTGTCTGAATTAAGTAAGATGTCATGTCATGTAATCATACGATATCTAGTCCTTAGTGAGATACTGAGCTTTTCTAGTCTGCTCTCGTTAATTAAAATAGTGCTATGTTGTGTAACTGTTTGATTTCTGTTGTGGAGAATTCATTTTTCTTTCCCCTGTCAAATGCCACATTCTGTTCTTAGTTGACTGGTCTCATCAAAAGAGGTAACTTCCCTTCCCTGAATGTCAACAACATAGATACTGCTTGTGGAGAGAAAGCAGTAAGGAAGGTTACTGGCTATCAAAAACCTGAGGGGACTGAGTGCTAACATGAAAGTTCATTGGGTTGCATCTCTCTTCCTATCTCTGATTGTCATGTATTTATACAAATTCAGGTTAATAATATAACAGAAGTCTGGAAAAATAGCTAAAAATCTGAAAACTGTCCTTGAGAATCTTTTTCTTTTCATGTTTATGAACAGTTTTGTGTAGTTTCTGTGGATTAACTGCTTGGTATCAAATTTTGCTTAGAGGACATTTGGCTGTGCAGCATTGGCCTTGCCTGTGGTCATGGCTTGTGACAATATTCTAGCTTCCTTTAAACAGTGTTTGTGTTGGACACTGTTTCATTGTGTGTAGACTGGTCTCCTTTTTAACCAAGTATTTTCACACTGCTGGGGACAGTGAATCAAAATACACAAGTTCAGTCATCTACCTGGACTTGTGCAAAGCATTTGACACTATCCCACATGGCATCTAAATTGGAGAGACATGGGTTTGACCAACGGACCACTCACTGGGTAAGGGATTGGCTGGATGGCCGTACTCAGAGTTGTGGTCAATGGCTTGATGTCCAAGTGGCGACCAGTGACGAGTGGAGTTCCTCAGGGGTTGGTACTGGGACCGGTGCTGTTCAACATCTTTGTTGGCAACAAGGACAGTGGGATTGAGTGCACCCTCAGCAAGTTTGCCAGTGACACCAAGCTGTGTGATGCAGTCAAAATGCTGGAGGGAAGGGATGCCATCCAGAGGGACCTAGACAGGCTTGAGAGGTGGGCCTGTGCAAACCTCATGAAGTTCAGCAAGGCCAAATGCAAGGTCCTGCACATGGGTCGGGGCAATCCCAGGCACAAATACAGGCTGGGCGGAGAATGGATTGAGAACAGCTCTGAGGAGA
>VFFE01007660.1:225955-294869 GCA_008921705.1 Burhinus oedicnemus | reverse complement strand
TAACAATTTTGAGAAAGTATGGACTGTGGAGACAAGAAAGAACCCTTAGCTTGAAACCGCAAGTAGGAGGACCAGGTAAATGTAATCTTTAGAGCTCAGCCAATTAAGTCTTGATAAGTATGCCTAATTATAATGAAACACATAAAAGAGCTGTATTATCGCAATAAAGTAGAAGCTTGCTTTATCACTCATATTGAGTCGGCTGCTTGTCTTCCCTCGCCGTCGCACCTCTCCTATGAAGACAGTCTGAGAGAGTTGGGGTTGTTCAGCCTGGAGAAGAGAAGGCTCCGCGGAGACCTTATAGCAGCCTTCCAGTACCTAAAGGGGGCCTACAGGAAAGATGCAGAGGGACTCTTTACGAGGGAGTGTAGTGATAGGACAAGGAGTAATGGTTTTAAACTGGAAGAGGGTAGATTCAGATTAGATATTAGGAGAAAATTCTTTACTGTGGGAGTTGTGAGGCACTGGAACAGGTTGCCCAGGGAAGCTGTAGATGCCTCATCCCTGGAAGCGTTCAAGGCCAGGTTGAATTGGGCTTTGAGCCACCAGGTCTAGTGGGAGGTGTCCCTGCCCATGGCAGAGGGGTTGGAACTAGATGATCTTTAAGGTCTCTTCTGACTATAACCATTCTATGATTCTATGACAATGTACTTAATAACATGCTTTTAACTTTTGGTCAGCCCTGAAGTGGTCAGGCAGTTGGACTAGATGATCATTGTAAGTCCCTTCCAACTCAGATAATCTCTTCTGTTTGTACCTATTCTGACAGTCGTACTCTGATTGCCTACGACAGTGCTTACAGCAAGCATGGGTGCGTACTACAGCAACTAAGGCCACTAAAGTTATACCATGACTATTTAATTTCCAAGTACAGATGCAAGTGGTATAAACTCAAGACACAGTCTCAAGGTCGCATGACTGTGTAGCACAGCAGAGAATTAAACATCCGTTCCCCACGTCGTAGACAGGATGGATGGACAGCGCCTATCCAAAAGAAATACATCCTACAGCATTTTTAAAAACAAAAAAGGAGATAAAAAATATTGCTGACTGTTCATTTAGACTTTAGTAGGAATCTGTCATGGATGGTGAAAGTATTTTACCCCAAACTCTCAAAAAACAAGACAGAAGAGCCCCAAACACACAGATCAAAAATCCTGCAGTCTGCTATTTAAGTAGGGGATAAAAAATGAACAATGTTATGATTGTATTACAAAGGTTACATCACAGCACATATAAAAAGCATAAAATACGTGGACAGAGTCTCTACACAAGATTTTTAAGCAAACTCCCAGCCCTAAGACCCTTTTCCTTAAAATTGCCTGTCCTATAAAAACAAAGAAATGCATTTATGCAGTAAACATGTATTGTTTACTTATGTGATTGCCTAAGGCTTAGAAGCATGAGCACTATGAAAAGGCAACAATCAGATTTTTTTACACGTTAATTCAAATGCAGGTCCAAACCTTGGAGTGCAGTAAGCTGTGAAGTCTAAACACTCCCAACAGAAATGAAATGGGGTTGTAGTATAGACTGAGTTATTCTAAAGAACATAGGTGGTGAATACCCTCTTAATACGTAGAAAACAAACCAAATGAATGCTTGTACGTGACTCCAATAAACCAGGAAGCTAGAAACTGAAAGTTTTTGCTGAATGGCATGAGTCAGTAGCATTTTCTAGCTAAAACGAATGCTAATATCGTCTATTTTCTGATGGACACACTGAGTTAAATCTCCTCCTATAAAACCTATAAACAAAATCTCTAATACCTACTAAGCTATATTAAAAGAGAGAACCAACATGCTCAATCTTCCTTCCATTTTAGATCTTCACATAAAATGGGTTGGGGTTGGGGAGAGGGTGTTCTTTCTTTAAGGGGTGAGGGGAGGTGTGAGTAGAGAAACCGACATGACTGGATATCTGTTGTCCATATAAAGGTATTTGGTGAACAAAGCCTGCCTTTACATACTTTCCAAACCAACAGTGTTTTACTTTAGATAAGCATAAAGTTAAAAGAGAAGCAAGACTGAATTATGAACTCAGTCCACCTTTAATATTGGCATTCATCAACCTGAGACTGTGACATCATGAGATGACCTGATCTAACAGCTCACAGACTCTGAAAGGGAGGGAGCGGGCAATACTTTTCCCCTATTTTTCACTCTCCATGCTTCCAATCAGAAGTTGCACATACTTTTTACCTTGCACAAACTCTTGTGTTCCCTGGATTCCTCTGTGAGCTCATGCAACATGTCAAGTTGCCAGAAAACAAGTCTACCAGGAAAAAGATGACTGTCCTCTCTGCTAGGTTAATGAACTGAACTGAATTGACTCATGGAATTGTCTGGTGAGTGCCAGAGAGAAGGCAAGAGAATGTGCAGGACTATGTGGCCAGGAGACATGGATGAGGGAGGGAGGACCTGAGGTATGAGAAGGGAACAGAGGAGGAAGATACAGGAGCAAAAGTTCACCCTTGCCACAGCAGCAAGCCATTCATTTCACTCTGTTTTTCTTGAAAATCGCCTGATTGTTACAAACTAGGAAAAAATAGTGATTTTATTTTTGTATTACTATTGCAAAAAGCTATAAAAAGCAGAATGAAAATCAGCAAGCTTCCTTTTAATTACAGAAAGGCATCTCAGGGTAAAGCCTGATAACCAGGTTTTAGAATCATAGATCATCTAATTCCAACCCCTTTGCCATGGGCAAGGACGCCTCCCAGTAGACCAGATTGCTCAAAGCCTCATCCAGCCTGGTCTTGAACACTTCCAGGGATGGGAACTTCCCTGGGCAACCTGTTCCAGTGCCTCACCACCCTCACAGTGAAAAATTTCTTCCTAATATGTAATCTAAGTCTACCCTTTTCCAGTTTGAAGCCATTACCCCTCATCCTATCACTACATGCCCTTGTAAAAAGTTCCTCTCCAGCTTTCCTTAAGCCCCTTTCAGGTACTGGAAGGCCACAATAAGGTCTCCATGGAGTCTTCTCTTCTCCAGGCTGAACAACACCAACTCTCTCAGCCTGTCCTCATAGGAGAGGTGCTCTAATCCTCTGATCATCTTCGTGGCCCTCCTCTGGATCTGCTCCAACAGGTGCATGACCTTCTTCTGTTGGGGGCTCCAGAGCTGGACACAGTATTCCAGGTGGGGTCTCACGAGCACGGAGTAGAGGGGCAGAATCACCTCCCTTGACCTGCTGGCCATGCTTCTTTTGATGAAGCCCAGGATATGGTTGGCCTTATGGGCTGCGAGCGCACATTGCTGGCTCATGTTGAGCTTCTCATCCACCAACACCCCCAGGTCCCTCTCCTCAGAGCTGTTCTCAATCCATTCTCCGCCCAGCCTGTATTTGTGCCTGGGATTGCCCCGACCCATGTGCAGGACCTTGCATTTGGCCTTGCTGAACTTCATGAGGTTTGCACAGGCCCACCTCTCAAGCCTGTCTAGGTCCCTCTGGATGGCATCCCTTCCCTCCAGCATTTTGACTGCATCACACAGCTTGGTGTCACTGGCAAACTTGCTGAGGGTGCACTCAATCCCAGCATCCATGTTGCGAACAAAGATGTTAAATAGTACCGGTCCCATTACTGACTTCTGAGGAACACCACTTGTCACTGCTCACCACTTGGACATTGAGCTGTTGACCACAACTCTTTGGGTGGGGCCATCCAGCCAGTTCCTTATCCACCAAGTGGTCCGTCCATCAAATCCATGTCTCTCCAATTTAGAGACAAACATGTCATGCGGAACAGTGTCAAATGCCTTGCACAAGTCCGAGTAGATCACATCTGTTGCTCTCCCCTTATCCACCAATGCTGTAACCTTGTTGTAGAAGGCCACCAAGTTTGTCAGGCATGATTTGCCCTTAGTGAAGCCATGTTGGCTGCCACCAGTCACCTCCTTATTTTCCACGTGCTTTAGCAGAGTTTCCAGGAGGATCTGCTCCATGATCTTGCCAGGCGTAGAGGTGACACTGACCGGCCTGTAGTTCCTCAGGTCTTCTTTTTTACCCTTTTTAAAAATGGGCGTTATGTTTCCCCTTTTCCAGTCAGCGGGAACTTCAGCAGACCACCACGACTTCTCAAATATGATGGATAGTGGCTTGGCAACTACATCCGCCAGTTCCCTCAGGACCTGCAAATGAATCTCATGAGGTCCCATGGACTTGTGCACGTTCAGGTTCCTCAGCTGGTCTCAGACCTGCTCTTCTACAGTGGGCAGTACCTCATTCTCCCATTCCCTGCCTTTACCTTCTGCAACTTGGGCACTGTGATCAGAACCTTTACAAGTGAATACTGAGGCAAAAAAGTTGTTGAGTACCTCAGCCTTTCCCATGTCCTGGGTGACCAGGTCTCCCCTTTTCTTTCTGAGTGGGCCCACATCTTCCCTAGTCTTCCTTTTGTCACTGACACACCTATAGAATGCTTTCTTGTTGCCCCTGAGCCCCTGGCCAGATTTAACTCTTTCTGGGCTTTAGTTTTCCTAACCTGATCCCTGGCTGCTTGGACAATTTCTCTGTATTCCTCCCAGGCTGCCTGTCCTTGCTTCCACCCTCTGTAGGCTTCCTTTTTCTGTTTGAGATTGTCCAGGAGCTCCTTGTTCATCCATGCAGGCCTCCTGGTGTTTTTGCCTGACTTCCTCTTTGTCGGGATGCATCACTGCTGGGCTTGGTGGAGGTGTTCCTTGAATATTAACCAGCTTTCTTAGGCCCCTCTTCCTTCCAGGGCTTTATCCCACTGTATTCCATCAAGCAGGTCACTGAAGAGGCCAAAGTCTGCTCTCCTGAAATCCAGGGTAGCAAGCTTACTGCACGCCCTTCTCACCGCCCTAAGGATCTCAAACTCCACCATCTCATGATCACTGCAGGCAAGGCTGCTGTGGAGTGTGCCATTGCCAACCAGCCCCTCCTTGTTGGTGAGAACAAGATCCTACATGGTGCCATCTCTTTGTTGGCTTCTCTATCACTTGGAGAAGGAAGTTATCATCAATGCATTCCAGGAACCTCCTGGATTGCTTATGGCCTGCTGTGTTACCCTTCCAACAGATACTGGGGTGGTTGAAGTCTCCCGTGAGGACCAGGGCTTGTGAATGTGAGGCTTCTCCTGTCTGCATATAGAGGGCCTCATCCAGTCGGTCTTCCTGGTCAGGTGGCCTCTAGCAGACTCCCACTGTAATATCACCTGTCCCTACCTTCCCTTTGATCTTGACCCATATGTTCTGAGTCAGCTCCTCATCCATCCCCAGGCAGAGCTCCATGCACTCCAGCTGGTCCTTGACATAGAGGACAACACCCCCTCATCGTCTCCCGTGCCTGTCCTTCCTGAAGAGTCAGTATCTATCCATTTCAACACTCCAGTCATAGGTGCCATCCCACCATGTCTCTGTGATGCCAATTAGATTGTACTCTTGCAGGCAAGCACACATCTAACTCCTCTTGTTTGTTCCCCATGCTGTGTGCATTCACATACAGGCATTTAAGCTGGGCCCTCAATGAATCTACCTCCCTCCTTTCAGCTGCACTCCAGGTGTTTTCCTGCTGACCTACAACCCATCTCTGGGTTTTGGGCCTCTACTACTGGTTTTGAAGCAGCATGTGAAACCTAAATGCTTGCTATTTCTCCTTTGCCACTTCGAGTCACTTGTTCAAGTTCTCACACCGGTCTTATGTCTCTTAATTGCATCAGGTGTTACACCACTACAGTAAACGAAACTGGAAAGCTGATCCAGTTGAAAGGTGCCTGGGGTATTTTTTGGTGTTCTAATACCTTTTCGCTCAGCCTCACAAATGTCTTTTAGTGCTTGTGGCAAGGGCAGGAAGCAGCAAATACATTTATTTCAGCAACACTACTGCTGAACATCAATTCATGGACTTAATTGCTGTCTTGCCTGAGTCAGAAAAACTTCAAAAGTAATAATTACTGAATATACTGATGCCATTTTTCATTAAAAATACTTAAGTAAATCAGATAACTCCAAAACACAAGCAGCTACTTAAGATCCCCGTAAGCACTTGGGATGCCCATGCTGCTGCTGAGAGTTCTGTGATTTGCAAGGTTTGAGTTTTTTTGTGAAATCGTAGTCGCTATTAAAGTTCCTCCAAGTGTTATCAATTCAACATGCAGAGGCAATATGTTCTTCTGCATACTCGCCCACTAGTGCAATGTAATCTTTGTGAAAGACAAACTTAAAAGTTTGAAATACTTATCCAAGCTCTACCTCTGCTTCACTCAAACTACTGCCAAAGGTTTGCTTGCTATGGCTGCTCATTTTGAAAGAGACTAAATCCATGCATGCTTTCTAAAGCATAGTTTGAAGAGCTACGCAAAAATAAACTTCAGCTGCTGATGATCGAGTCCAGAAGTAAAGTTAGCACCTCAGCATGAAACCTCTATAGTTTTCCAAATACTTCCTTTGCAGCTTTTTACCAGTGGCTGACCATTACTTGGATCTTTATTCTTAAATATCCAGATATAACACTATTTTTTTTCTCTTAAACTGAAAAAAAAACCCCAAACAAACCCCAAACAAGTGGATTCTGCTACTCTTTTAAGCTAATTTCATCTCTTCCTCTAAGCCCTATATAACCATCAGACCTACTTTCTGTTTGGACTTTTTCTCTTCCCCATCCTCCTTAAGTCCCATTAATCTCTTTAACTGCTTTAACTCGTTCTGGGGTTTGCTTTCCTTTGGAAGCTTTTACCTACTACGTGTTTTTGCCAAGTCATTTTCTTTTTCCAGTCCCCCTCTTCATTCCCTTCCCAATACTGTTTTATCTGACAGGCTCATAGCTTTTTGGTTTGCTCTTTTTAAAAAAAAAAAAAACTTCAGATTTTATTTTAATGGAAATGAATTTTCCCTGTGAGTGAAGCACATAAGAAGGAAGCGCAACAAAAATAAAGCCAAGAGGAGAAAAAGGTTAACTTCAAGTACAGGAGAAGAAAGCTTTCATGAGAGAAGCCTGAAATACTTAGGTTAAAGTAAAGCCTGATAAAGATACCGATTGCTGTTTTAGTGAGCTGCTGAAGTCCTCTTGCTTCAGATTTTCAAAGCATGGCAGTTCACAAGGTGTCACAGTTTCAGATATTTGGAATGAGCTAGGTGCACTCTTGCTTTCCCCTTGCTCAGTAATGAGAGAAAAAGCACCTGGCACTTCCATGTTCATTTCCTGAGTGAATGTTGTGTGTTCTTCTGCCCTTCCTGCCCACTCCCTGATTCCAGAGAGGTTTGTGCAAGTCATGACTATTGCTGTGATACAGAGAGAGCATTTTACGCTGTATTTTGCATTGTGCCTCTCTCGTTGCTTTGCTCTCCTGGAATGATGAGAAAACTGATGATGGCATTGCCTTTGGATTGTGAGGTATATGAAGCCATTCAGTCCAACTCATTGTGTCTAACTTGGTCAAGATGCTAGAAGTTACATTTATACAGTAATTATGAAGGTCATGTGGATGTGCTCTTTGGCAGTCCTAATCTTTCCCTCAAGGGAATCCACTTCTGATATATATAGCTATGCACTCAAAGGTGCCTGTGTTCCAGAAGTGACCACTGCCTTAGCTGAACATCTCTGTTGTATCTTCTTCCTAGGATCATTTTTCTGAGGCTATCTTCTGGAAGGGTATCTTCTTTCCTAAAAATTTGCCAATTTACACCTGCTTGCATCAACATCCAGATATCTAATTTCAGTATCCCTGTTCTACCCATTAATTCGGCAGAAGTCTCTGATGCAAGGTGGTACCTCAAGTTTTGTGTTCTTAATTGATTCTTTTACAACTACCTTTCTTTAGACCTATTAGTGCAGCACAAAGAACCTGACAGAATTGTATTACAGTATCTTTCCTTCCCTCCCACCCCCCTTCTCCCTTCAGCTGTATTTGTCAAATTTTTACACAAGTCTGGGTTAGTCATACACTGTTCAGTTTTATCCAAGAAACTGTGTTGTCTTTTTTGTTTGTAAGTTTTTTGCATTGTATATCTAAATTTTGCAATTTTGTTCTTGACTGATATATAGCAAGAAACAGATCTTCACAGGGTGTGTTAAATACTCCGTTAGATTGCAAGGTTCTAGCAGCCTGGGTAGCCTACCTAGGGATCTAGCTTTATTTTGGGATTTATTTTTTTTTTGGCTGTGAATTGTGGGGCTGATGGCCAGTAAAAATGCTGAGCTGTGTAGCCTAAAGGGAGCAGAAAGTGAAAACTGTAAACTACAAAACGAAAAAAATAAACTACCAGCCCTGTAGAATAATCTGCTTCTTGGTTAAACAGATTAGCTTTGGACTTTGTGCTGGTAACATTATAGCAGACGTCTTGGAAAAAAGGGTACATCTGCTAGATGAGTAATGTATTTTGCAGACACCAGTACAAACCGGTTTTGGTTCAACAATTTGTCTGTGGTACCTTTTTACTGTCAACATGTACAGTACAAATACCACTAACCATTGCTATTAATGTACATTATGTTTATAGACTACATCAAGAAGACTTGGTGTGTTATCGTAAGTAGCAAGAAAAGAATAAATCTCAGTTCTACTAAACAAAGAGGAGTGAATGCTTTGGGAAATATGACAGTAATACTCATAAAGTTGCAGCTGTAAAGTGGTAAATTAGAAAAATCTATTTGTATGAAAATCAGAGAGTTTCAGCTGTAGTGTTTTTAGTATGGCAGATTCCATAGAAAAAAAGTAAAATAATCTGGACAAGTTGAGCAAGATCTATCTATTATTTCTCTTAACTTAAAAAAAAAAACAAAAAAGAAGAAAAAGAAAAAAATGAAACATGTTTTAGAAGAAACACTTCCCATTACTGTTTTTTTTTTTTGTGAAGATAAAGTAGAAACAGCTAAAGTTCCAAGTCTGATCTGAATGTCATTAGGAAATATGCCTTTGTTAGGGTTTGGGATAAAAAGTCTGACTTACGATCTGCTCTCAATGTTATAATGACACCTTTATATGATTAATTTGAATAATTTAAATGATTAATTCTGATAATTCAGGAGTGTTACTTATTATTTGGTTAGCAGTTACCTACATGGATGTGGGAGCAGTAATGGCAAATCAGAAGTTGCCTGATGAAACTTATTGTGCCAGAAACTGTGACAAGTAAGCCACTCAGGCATTCTGTTGCCAGCGCAATCCTTCATTCTGTTTTCTGAATGAATGAGACTGCCTTGGGAAGGGAATAAATATAGGGAGTACCCAAAATCCTGTTTGTTCTGATTTACAAGAGGTGACACTGTTGAGTTTTACTTGACTGCTCGGTTGACTGAGACACCCAAGTCCATGGTGAATTTAGACCTTAAACCTTACGGACAAAACTCCTTGTACATGAGTTTGTGCAAAAACATTTGTTGGGCTCCCACCTCTAGTTATGCTGTATTCAGGCCCTCATCAGACTTTGTATACTCCTTAGACCTTTGTGGATAGATGATAACTTCCATGGCAAAGCAGTCCGGGATAGTGTATCCTGCTGTAATCCCCTCTGGCATGCTAACAATAGAAGGAGCTTCTCTGAGTATTTTTTCATCTTCTTTCCCCTCTTCAATCTAAGAAAATTGAAAGGAAAAGTGATGTTTTGGGATAGGAATATGGATGGCTTTTGGTAGGTCAGAGATTAAGACAGAAAGCTATTAAGTTGGAGACTGCTGTATTAACACTGAACTGTTAATAGTGCTATGGAGATAAAGATTTCTGATATTGGTTAAGGATTTTGTGTGTTGGGTATGTGGAGTCTTTTCAGCTAAAACTGTAGACAACTGTTAATGCAAAGAGTATTCAAGTCCAAATAACACAGAAGTATTGATTTGCAATATTGTATTTTCACACTGCATTGTTCTGATCTTGTGAACACAGAACACTGTTAGTAGTAATATTTGCAGATGAAAACTGCATCACTTGCTATCACAATCTACTTTGGGCCAGTGTTTAATCTTCTACATTTTATGTTCACTATGCTGATGTGCTAAGCTCAGAACTGATGTTTTTACATGTGTGAACTTGGGCTCCCAAAAGCAAACTAAGGAATTCAGGCTTTAGTTCAGAATCTCCCCGTTTGCAGTGGTTACATGTGGAGAGACCCATCAAGGAGGGGAAGTGATAGGAAGCTTCCAAAAATTCTTCAGAGTATGTTCAGTCTGTAGGTATAGATAAAAGCAACTTTCATGAGTGTACCATGAATACCCTGTTTCCTCCACTGAAGGATGATGCATTAGAGTAATTATGTTTGTTTTAAGAAGCAGAGCTTAAAATAGAATTATGTGCAAGAATGTACCCTTCCTAAACATAAAGGTTTGTTTGTGTCATAATAAAGTACAGGGATTTAAAAATTTATATTATTAATGTCGCTCATATATATTTTGTTATTTTCACTGAGGTAGCCAAACTTATGACATGTTTTTGTAAAAGCCTTTTTTCCCCCACCTTCTCTATATTGTTAATATTTTCCATTTTGTCTTGTTTTCTGTTCAATAGTTTTTGCACTTCCAGTGTCTGATTGTGTCATATTTCTGTAGCTGTTCACAAGTTCCTTCCATTCCATTCATCTTCTTTTTTCCCCCCCCTTTTTTTTCCTTTTTAAATGCACAGTATTTTGTCTTCTTTCTAGGTTTCTATTAACTCTCTGGGGTTGAGAGAAGAGTGTTAATAGCTGAGAGATCACCCTTGGCATACTTAATTGTAGACAAATTGTTTGAACTTTTAATAGTTGGAAAATGAAAGTTAATATATTTGTTTTGTTATTACCATAGAAACGAGATATTTATAATGAGCTTCTAAAAACAAGTTACAAATATACACAAAGAAGCTGATTGTTTGTAGCAATTGCTTAATAGAAACAAACTGGCTTGTTTGGGGTTTTTTAGTTGGTTTTTTTTAGTTTAACTTCATGACCTCTGAAAAGCTGGTGTCAGGAAGGGGCTTCCTGAATGTGAACAGGGCATTAAGAATGGTGGAAATAAACTGAGCGTACGACTGCCTTGCGTGTCATGCAGTGATCATAGTATTATCATTTTTCATAGAATCATAGAATGGTCTGGTTTGGAAGGGACCTTTAAGGGTCATCTAGTCAAACCTCCCCCCCTGCAATGAGGAGGGACATCTTCACCTAGATCAGGTTGCTCAGACCCCCGTCCACCCTGACCTTGAATGTTTGCAGGGATGGGGCATCTACCACCCCTCTGAGCAGCCTGTTCCAGTGTCTCACCACCCTCATCATAAAAAAATTCTTCCTTATATCTATTCTGAATCTTCTCTCTTTTAGTTTAAAACCATTACCCCTTGTCCTGTTGCTACAGGCCATATTAAAAAGTCTGTCCCCATCTTTCTTATAAGCCTCCTCTAAGAACTGGAAGGCTGCTATAATGTCTCCCTGGAGCCTTCTCCAGGCTGAATAACCCGAAGTCTATCAGCCTGCCCTCATAGGAGAGGTGTTCCAGCCCTCTGATCATTTTTGTGGCGCTCCTCTGAACCGGCACCAGCCAAGTCCATGTATCTCCTTTGCTGAAGGCTCCAGAGCTGGATGCAGTACTCCAGGTGGGGTCTCACAAGAGCGATAGAGGGGCAGAATCACCTTCCTCGACCTGCTGGATGCACTTCTTTTGATTGCAGCCCAGGATGCGGTTGGCTTTCTGGACTGTGAGTGCACATTGCTGACTCATGTCCAATTTTTCATCCACTAGTACCCCCAAGTCCTTTTTTGCAGGGCATTTTTGTGGACCTGGAGCGGGCTGGTCCTGTGGCTTAAGAGTGTGTAAATCAAGAGCTATGTAGGTTTGTTGAGAGACTTCGCCTCTGTCATTTCTACCTACGCAATCTGTTTTCTCCTTTGCATTCAACCCATGCCTACACAGATAGAAGAGAGGGTAGAAGCATGCTGTTCTGCTGCGTACCAATGATGACAGCAGCTGCTCAGAGCTCTTTGAGACTTGCCTCTAGAAACAAGAAGGGTTGTAGCATTGCTACTTGGTAATTTAGATGCTATGGTACATGGCATACACATACTGTACATAGCATACCAAAAGTGCCAGAACATGTTGTGAGTTAATCAAGTGTTATGTTCGTAAGGTTTTCCACACAACTTGGCATACCTTACAACTGTAGAATTTTTGAGTTAATGAAGCTTTTCAAATGGATTTGATTATATCGTAATAGATGCGAGGGGGAGAGAGGATGTGTTTGGAGTGTAGAAAAAGATAATGAATTTCAAAATTAAAGCTGCTTTATTTAGGAAACGTTTACTTGGGATATAGTTTCAGAAAATCCTTTACTCCCAATCCTATTTTTAGTGTCACTCCAATTAATGTTTTTTGCTGGTAAAGAATATCTGCCATGATGCACATTCCTTTTTTTTATGGGTCCAGCAGCAATACTACTTTGCTTATACTTGTATCCAATTCGTGGTTACAGCTTAAGTTGGAGGGGAAAAAAAAAACTCATTTCCTTTCCCCATGTTAGTGTGACAGGGAGAAGACCTGTTTTGTTGCAGTTTTCTGTTGTTCATTGTGGTAAACTGAAACCATTCTGCTATTCTTGGAATGCTTGCTGTACTCTCTTGTAATTTCTTTCAATTTCTGTGTGTTTTGACAGGGGAAAGTCTTCCAGAACTATCACTTTTGAGCAGTTTAAGGAAGCTCTTCAAGAACTCTCCAAGAAGCGATTTAAAGACAAGAGTGATGAGGAAGCAGTTCAAGAAATATATAAACTAATTGAAGGAAAAGCCCCGATTATATCTGGAGTAACGGTATGTTACTGATCTAATGGATGGATTGTTCTAGCTGTCCTTTGTTCCACTGCAGTGTTGTTATATTCACCTGATTTCCTTTACGATCCACAAATCCAGGCAGCATGCTTCTATGGGCCTGGAGGCAACAACTGTGCTGAGCTGAGTGGGAGCAAAGATTATGCGACAGATGAGTATTGGACTACTGTCTATCCTTGTGTGACAGCGGTATTGCTTCTAGGAATTGTAGTACCACCTAGCAGCATGGTCAGGAAAATTCAAGGAGAGCTCTTGTGTGTGGTTAGAACATAGAAGCGTTCATGAAAAGTGTTATATCCAAATCAAGAAGAGTAGAAAGGAATTAAATTTAGAACGTCATTAAACAGTTCTAAGATGTTGTGTGAAACACCAAAAAGACTAAAGCAATGACATCTTAAAATACATTTAATACACCACATGGATCCCAGAAATAATTAACATGTGGTCTGGTCTTTGTTTTTTGTTTGTTTCAAGTCTGTCAGAACTATAATGTTCTTTCTTTTTCTTTTTTTTTTCTTTTTTAAATATTGGCATTAAGCTTTATATATGAAAAGGAAGTTATAAAGTCTAGTGTTGCATAAGTTTGATTGTCCTTTTAAATGCTCGAGTTAGACAGGCTTTTACCCTGTAGTTTCAGAGATACTGGAGTGTTTACCACCAACTTGAATAGTCCTGTCAGATTAGTTGATCTGCTTAAAATTTGTGATCCTCCTGAATTTTTGCTGTAGAGTTGTGAATGAAAATCTAATTGTAAATAATCTTTCCAGACATTGGTTCTATACAAAGGAACAGTAGAAATGTCAAGTGGAGAGATCTCTTTTGAGTTGTACAATTTGTCAGATTTTTACAAGATTTTATTTTATTACTCTTGTACTCTCATTTGAAACAAGTGGTAGTTTTGATACAGACTTAAAATAATGAACTTTTCTTTTTGTCCTTCACTCATTTTAGTGAGTTTGAATAATTTGTTCATGTATCCAGGGATTCTTCCTCTGAATTATGCACATTCTTCTAGACCTCACTCCTGATTTAATTTTTGGTATTTCAGCAGTCAGATATTGAAATGATCAGTGGCTGCTAATAAGGGAACAGCCTCTTTCTGCATGGATGACAGGGTGATGAGAGAGTTTTGCAGATGCAGAGTACTATCATGGAGGTGCTGCAGAGGTATATGAATGTGCCAGCAGCAAGGGGACGGGAATGGAGGGGGAATATGAGCCAGCAGTGTGAGGACTGCCTGTACTCCTATTGTATGTGCAGTCCTGGGGAGATTTGGAGAAGTGAAGAAATAATGGGAGAGTGGGGATATCACAATATTCTCTCTTGCTTGCTGGCAAAATGAGGAGCAGGAGGCAGAGCTCAAAGGGAGGGAGGGGGATTTCAGGCTGGGAGTATGGGGGGAAAAACCCCAAATTTTGTGTTTGTTTTATCATGCTAATTTAGTTCCCAGGTGGTAAAAATAACCCAAACACTTGGATATTTAAAGGCATTAAAATAAATAAATACATGGCCACTCTCCCCCCAACAACCTGAGAATGCAGATATGAAATCTATATACAAGAATTCTAATGCTTTGTTTACTTTGGGAAGTCTATGTCCTGGAAATTTTAAGTTCGACTGCTTTCTAGATGGTTAGACAGAGTTGTATGAAGTTTTTCTTAAACTGTTCTAGGATAACTCAGTCATGCCCTGTAGCAAGTACCCTGCTTTGTATGGCTTTGCTGTAGGTCATGTAGATTTGGTTCAGGTTTCAGCCACAAAACTTTAGTGTCACTACTGACCCATTAATCTAAACATATTAGGGAGGGAGTTGAAAGCATGATTGAGTGAGGCATGTGGATAAGTATACTTCAGCAGGAGATTTTTGTATCTTAACTTCTTATGTTTTGTGCTCTGTGGTTTGGGGGGGGGGGGGGGGGGGGGGGGGGAGAGCAAATATGTCTCCACTGAATGGCAGCCTGGGGAAACCTGCTTCAACAGGACGGTTGGAAAGTTTTCTTTCACATCAGACAATGAGAATTTTGGTGTATGTTGTGATAGATTTTTTTTTCTTTTTCTGTTTATTTTTTCTTACAAAAATCCCTGCTTGTGGTTGAGAAGGCTCAGCAGCCAGACACTGAAACTGAGTGAAATTTTCGTCTGCTTTCTAAAGTGCAACAGAAGGTGTACGGTTGGCTTGGTCACGCAGGAAGAAAAACAACAGCCAACTGATAGGGGTTAGTTAAGCCATAGCTTTATTAGCTCACTTGGTAGTGATCTGGCAATAGAATATACAGTGGAGGTCATATATCTTTGACAGTTTACAGTCCGACATGTAAACAAAGTCTAGGGCCTATTAGTTGCCCTCACTCCTACACAAAGGCTACAAGAGCAAGACTGAGATTCTTTCTTTTCCTGTACCAAAAGCTGTGTGCTCTAATGATGTTGAATGCATTTATACACCACCTGTGGAACAGATACTTGCTTTGGCCATTGCTGGCTCTTAAAATGAAACCAGTTCAACATCAGTGCATATTCAAGAGGGTCCCTGACCTCCCCCCTGTAGAATAATTTCAGTTGGAAGGGACCTGGGATGATCTCATTCAACCTTCTGCTCACAGGAGGGTTAACTTCAGAGCTAGATCAGGTTGCTCAGAGCCCAGTCCAGTCAAATTTGCTGTGAGTGGTGTGGGTGGCAGGGCAGTACAGCAGCAACAGCACTTTAACAGCTAGGTGATGGGTGCTCAGAGTGATGGTGATGTGGGCAGGATTGTATTCTCACAAAAAAGGACCTGTTAGGGAAAGAGCAAGGAAGCCAGAGTGCAGCCCACAGGGCACAGCAAATGAGGCATAGCAGTTGTTGCAACAGGAGTACAAAGAGGCTCAGAAATTCTGCTCAAGACTATGTGGGTCTGCTTGAAGACTGTACAATGGTGGTCTCAACATGCTGCAGGACATACTGTCCAGCACATGGACATCCATTAAGATGTAGTAGTAGTCCACAGGACTACCATGAGCACATCAGAGTCCTTGGCTCCAGAGGGAGGAGCCCTCTATGCAGGTCTTGTGCCAGGAGTGCCCCTGCCTCTCCCTGGAGGTCAAGGCAGTGGTGGCCTCTTCTGTGGGACATGTGCTGTAGTCAAGGCCCTGAGGTTCCAGATTCAGGGGAAGGATGAAGAGGAGACTGACATGGTATTTGTGGAAAACGCAAGCTACACAAGGTGAGGAAGAAGCGACAGCTGGAGACCAAGTGGATGGAGACTATCAAGATGGAGAAGACTGGAAGCTTGTGACTACTGGCAACAAGACGAAGTTGCAGATCTGCTCTGCCTACAGATCTCCAATTTCAGAATAGGTATAGTACTCTGGGCGCTGGTGAGGATCAGCAAGACCCATCAGAGTCAGCTGAGCCTGAACTTAGTGTCCACACAAAAGGGAAAAAATTATTGCTAGTGTCACCCGACACTACCTGATGCTATGGGGACAGGCAGGTTCTTTTAAGGATCCTTGGTAGAATGAGAACTGGCCACAGGTTTGTAGTTATAATTAGAGCTTTATTATTATAGAAAGATTTTAGTAATCAGCGTAGCTTATTGTTCCACAGAATTTCTATCAATTAGAATAGCTTTCCTATACCTAAAATTGCTGTTACCTATACTTCTCAGTCACCTGGACCCTCTGCAGATCAGGTCAAATTCTTAATAATCAGCACGTAATAGAATAATCATAACGTGGACTCTGACTTTAAAAAGTACATGAGTCACTCACTGAATCCTCAGAAGAATAATAATGACAGAGGGGGTGTCACGGAGTGGGTCTCACGGTACTCTAGCCCAGGGTGACGGTACTACCCCTTTCGTCTTGTATCACAGTGTGAGTGTCCCCTATATCGCCAGGAAGCACGAAAGCCTTAGCAGTCTGTCTGCTGTCAGATAAGCTTCAAAAAACTTTTGGATAAGCTGATGTATTTATACCTCTCAGTTTGGGGGTTTGGTCTATACAATTTCCGTAAGTTAGTGGATTCTGAAGAGAATGCCAGGTAATCAGTATGCAAGAATTCTGGCTGCAGGAGACAGCAAGATGCAGGTGACCATGGCTGCATAATGATCTTTATCTCTGCCTGCCCATTATGTCCTGCCTACATGTTGCTTTTGCTTTGACCTAATGGCACAGCTCCCAGCATACATCAGCCCTTAGAACGGGCTGTGTGTTAGCCAAAATCTGAGCAAGAGTTGAGTGAACAATCACAGGAGGCATCCTTGATCACCAGGGGATCATGGCTTTTGCCATCCAGAATATCTCAAGTGCTGTTACCCTGTTCCATAATGGGTGTCACCATACCCTGGCAACAGGAGCAGTGGGTACCCATTACAGATAGTTACTGAAGATTCCTTTTGTGGACAATTGAGGCATGTATCATCTGACCCCACCTGATGTCTCCGGAGTTTTGTTGTTTGGTAGGTGCTAGGATCTGGGATTGTTGCAGATACACTGCCAAGATACGTCCAGCCTTCTAATATGGACCTCTTCCTCCTCTTCCTTGTGGGTACCAACAGTACTGCTCCAGAGGTAAGGTGAAGCATATCAAGAGAGACTACAGAGGTCTGGGGGTGACAGTGAAGGGCATTGAGCTCTGGTCTTGCATTCCCAGTCCTTACAAGGAGGAGGAAAGCTTGGATAGAAATGGGCTATGCCTGACTGTATGGCTTGTGTTGTGGACAGGGCTTTGGCTTCTGTGACCAGAGGAATGAGTGCTGCTGGGCAGGGATGGAATAAATCTAATGAAGTGGAGCAAGAGTGTCTTTGCAAACTAGGCTTGCTAATCTACTGAGGAGACTGTTAAACTGGGTATGGCAGATTACTATAACCTGAAGAGGAAAGGGCATAAGGGGCAGAGCAGATGTGCCTAGGTGACAAGCTTGACAAGGGAGGCTCTCACCCTTCTGTAAATGCAGCAGGACTTGGGGCCCACCTTAAATGCCTGCACACAAAAGCACATAGCATGGGGAACAAGCAGGACAAATTAGTTGCAGAGCTATGACCTCACTGGATTATGGAGGTGTGGTGGGACAGCTCTCCTGACCGGAGTGCTGCAATGGACAGATAGAGGCTCTTCAGGAAATACACTGGAGAAAATAAGGAACGGGAATTGTGATCTGTGTAAAGGCATAGCTTGACTGCATCTAGCTTTGCCTTGGGGCAGGTGACAAGTGAGGAGAGAACTTGCAGGTAAGGAGCAGCACAGACCAGCACAGATGATGTTGTATTAGGCATCTACTACACAATAACTGATCAAGAAGAGGAGACAGGTAAATCCTTCTTCAGGCAATTGGAAGAAAACTCAGAATCCCAGGCCGTGGTACTCATGGGTGACATTAACCAAGTTAAAGTGACTGGACATAGGTGATCCATAAGATTTCTAAAATGAATTAAAAAAAATTCTTAATGTGGATGATCAATCATTTGAGGAGATACTCTGGACCTGTTATTCACAGTCAAAAGGAAGAACTGGTTAAAGGTGTAAGAGTTGAGGCAGGCTTGGCTGCAACAACCAGGTGACTGTAAAGTTGAAGATCCTGAGAGCAGCGGGCAAGGTAAACAACAGAATTACAAACCTGGACTTCAGAAGGGCAGATCTTGGCCTGTTCAGTTTCCCACAGGCAACTGCCCTGGAGGGCAGAGGGGCCCGGAGAGCTGGTTGGTCTTCCAGACAGCATCCTCAGAGCACAAGAACGGTCCATTCCCATGTGCAGGAAGTCAAGCAAGCATGGCAACAGGCCAGCATGGATGAATGTGGAGCTTCTGACTGAGCGTAAACACAAAAACACAGGAGGTGGAAGTAGAGAGAGGCTATGTGGGAGGAATATAGCCCATGCATGAAGGAACAGAGTGAGGGAAGCCAAAGTTCAGCTGGAGTTGAGACTAGCAAGGGAGGTGAAGGATGACATGAGAGGTTTCTGTAAGTACACTGGTAGCAAGAGTGTGAGCCGACTGCTCGGTGTGGCAGGGGACCTAGTAACAAGGGATGTGGAAAAGGCAGAGATACTCAATGCCTTTTTTGGCCTCCCCTTTTCAACTGGTAGCGCTTGCCCTCAGAGTTCCCATGCCCCTGAGCCTGCTAGCAGAGTCTGTGGGTGTGAAGCAGTACCCACGGTAAAGGAAGACAGAGTTCAGAATCACTTGAGCCAATTAGACATACACGAGTCCATGGGACCAGGTAGGATGCATCCAAGGATGCTGAAGGAGCTGGGCAATGTCATTGCAAAGCTGCTGCCTGTCATCTTCAAAAGGCCGTGGCAGCTGGGGGAGGTTCCCAGTGACTGGAAAAAGGCAAACGTTACACACATCCTCAAAAGGGCAAGAAGGAGGATCCAGGTAACTACAGGCCAGACAGCATAACCTCAGTCCCTGTGGAGTTTGTGAAGCAAACCATCTTGGAAGCCCTTTCTCAACACACAAAGGACAAGCAGGTGATTCGGAGCAGCCAGCATGGGTTTGCCAAGTCATGCCTGATCGACCTCATTGCTTTCTGTGATGAAATGACTGGCGCTGTGGGCAAAGGGTATAGTATACCTTGATTATGGCAAGGCCTTGGCCTCAGTTGCAGCATCACCAAATTGGTGAGGTATGGGCTGGATAGCAGGCCGACAGTCTAGGAGGCAGCTCTGGAGGTTGTGGTGGACAACCAGTTGAACGTGAGTCAGCAGCAGTCCTTGCAGTGAGTGAGTCCTTGGCGGCAAGCAAGGGTAGCTGCATACTGGGCTGCATGAGTAAATGTGTAGCAAGCAGGTCCAGGGAAGTGATTCTTCCCTTCTGTTGAGTGCTTGTGAGACTGTGTCTCGTGTGCTGTGCCCTGTCTGGGGCTCCCCTGTGCAAGAAAGAGATTGATACGCTGGAACACGGCCAGTGCAGGGCCACTGAGATGGTTGGGGCTGGTTATGGTATAGGATGACTGTGGCAGGAAAATAAGTTTTGTCATGTTCCTGTATAGACAGTAGAAATTAAGTTCCCGTTCTGGAGTTAGAGTGGAAATCTTATAGGAACAAAGCGTGTGCATGTGTAGATGTGTTGTTTGACTCCTAAAATAAAGACATGAGCTAGAATTCATCGGTCTCGTAAAGAAGATTAATGTACCATAAATGTTGTAATTAAGCTATATGTCCTGGTTTGAGCGATGCAGGACTAATTTCTCTTCTAATGTTTGGGAAAACTGCACTTTTAGAAGACTCTAGTGTCTGAATTTGTGAAAATACTTACTTTATAGCCAGCTATGGTGTGTGGGTTTCAAGGTCTCGGTGTTTTTCAAGCTTGCCAGGTGCAGGGATGAGGAGGGGCAGGACCCGGGCACTTGACCCGAGCTGGCCAACAGGATTACCTCATACCATAGACTATAACACTGCTAAAAGAATTAAGATGTGGTCTGCTTAGGATGTGATGCTGATAAATGGAAGCATGCTGCATTTGATGCAGTTTTTCATCTTCCTTCAACTTTTTTTTTTTTTAAAAAAAAAACCAAACAAACAAACCAGTGGGTTGACTTGGGAGACCCCAGTTCTTGTGTTCTTCCCATTATCTAGAAATGTAAGAGGACTATTTTACCACTGAGTCAGAACAAATCCCATTAAAGACTGGTTGTAACGTTAAGCTGAAGAAGGATTCGCCAACACCCCAGCTTAAAAAAAAAGTGAGTCTGCACTATCATCCCTGTTCTCTTTCATCTTCAGCAGCAACAGGAATGTAAAACTCTTCCTCAGAGGAGTGTTGGCACATTGTTTTCAACTTTGTGGAAGGCAGTGTTAATCAGGCTACTAGATCCCGTGATCTGTAGTTGCTTGGAGTCTTGAAATGCTTGGGAGCTGGAGTCTGGGGCTAATATTACAGAGGAGGAAAAGAAAGGGTCACTTGTAAATGCTAAGCATGCAACACCTGATCTGTCCCTTAAGGCTGGACACTATATGGTCCCATCTTGATGGAGTGAGATCTGGGCCAGGTAGTGGAAGTGGCATCACATACAAGGCACCTTCTTAATGTATTTTGGTCTCGCTCTAGCCGGACCACTAGTTGGTGAGAAGTTTTAGGTGTTTATATAGAGTTACGACTTGCAGTGTTAAAACACCCAAGTGGTGTTACTCAAAACCACTCCTTTGAAATTATCACCCTGATTAATTAAAATGGTGTTACTGACTATTTTCTGGTTTTACTGAGGTGCAGTTGCTTACTGCTTTCTTTTGCTTGTGTGTGTCTGTGTGTGTGCTAAACTGAAGAAACACGAATGGAATCCAAATTTTTCTTTGAAACTTGGTCTCTCTTCCTGACTTTCTGCATTTTTTTTTAATGCATGTTATCCCATGATTTAAAAAAAAAAAAGAAAAAAAATCATTTTGGTATGGAGTCCTGGTAATAATCCCGAAAAAAGGAAGAACTTTCCCCTTTGAGAATTTTTTTTCCCCATTTCATAGTCAGTTTTAGGTTCCCATTTTTTACAAAGATTCTGGATGATACCAGCAAATAAATAATCTTGAAAAGCTTGCTAAGATGGCTAATGTTGGTGCTGATTCTGAAGGCTCCCAGAACATTTTAATTATATAAACAAATCTCTATGGCAACCTTTTCTAGGAAGAAACGCTATTAGATATGAAAGTTTTATGGTTGAAGGAGCAAATACAGAAAGCCATTCAGTTTCAGTGTGGAATTAGGAAGGATGATTACAGTTGACAGAGTTAGAGTGTAGCCAGGAAGACCATGGCTAAAATGTGTACCATTCTGGTAAGGAGTAATATTAGCACCTTACCTACTGCCCATTGCTAGCGTTTTTGGCAGCGCAAGCACTCGCAGCACACTGCTGCTTTTCTACGCAGAAGTACTGTTACCGAGTTACTGTTTATTCTGAAGAGCAGCGTTGAATCCTGAATAGCCAGCACGAATTTTTACAACTCTCCCATCAGTGATAATATTGTTGATTTAATTTAGCATGTGAGTTGAGAAATGCTCACGGGCTGCCATTTTGTTAGGTAATGTTTGCCTCCAATACTTCCTTTGATCCACCGGTTACTAATAAGACACAATACCTAAGGGGGGAAGGGAATGTTTCTGTACTACCTGGACATGCGTAATTCAGGCAAAAAAAACCCTAGAAAACCTTACTGCAGTGTTTTGCATCAAGCCAGTAAGTTTCTGCTTAACCTGTGGAAGAGCTTTAAATCAAAATCTTTGTCAGTGATGCCAAGCAGTGGAAAATACCTTCGGGCAAGTTGTTTCAGTGGAGACAGGAGTGCATTGTAAAAGCCATTGCACTTCATGTCTGTTTTGAATGTACGATATTCCTGGAGTCCGGTAGCTTTTCTTGCTGCGTTTACTTCCCGGTAATTGGTTCTAGAGATCCTTTTTGGGAGCGGTGCCATGTTCCGTGCAAAGCCGCATGGCACACAGCTAGCAAGAGCTTGCCACGGACTGTGTGAGCTACAGAAATGGAAGCAGTGCAGCTACAACTGTGTGGTGCTGCACTGATCTGGTTGTCCAGCCTCTTGGCATTGTGCCAGGTGAATGCTCCAGCTTTCCTGGCATTAGCTTGGTGTTTTAAACCGCGTGCCTCTTAAAAAGGATGGTAGTGAGTGCTGGCAGAAAATGAAGAACACAACCTTAGCAGCACTCAATTGTCTTCCTTCTTCTTTCCCTCAGCTTTGTTCTGGAAGGAAACTTGTCACCTTAGGACACTGAAGGTGATGGACTAGCAATCCTAGAAATCATTTTCAGGCACATGAAAGTCATAAGGAGGAGTCAGCATAGCTTCACCAAGGGGAAGTCATGCTTGACCAACTTAATAAACTTCTACAATGAAATGACTGGCCCCATAGATGAGGGAAGAGCAGTGGACAGTGTCTACCTCGTCTTCAGTAAGGCCTTTGACATGGTCTCTCATAAGAGTCTCATAGCCCCTCAAGCTGTTGCTGTAGGGACTGGATGAGCAGACAGTGGTGTGGAGTTTCAGTCCAGAGAGGTGGATTGAAAACTGGCTGAATGGCCTGGCCCTGAGGGTGGTGATTGGTGGTGCAAAGTCTAGCTGGAGGCCAGTAACTATCGGTATACCTCAGAGGAGGCATACTCGGTCCAGTCCTGTTTAACATCTTTATTAGTGATCTGCATGTTGGGGCAGCAAGGTTGCTGATGACATCCTCAAGGAGAAGTGCAAAGTCCCCTGTTTTGAAACAGAGGAGCAGAAGCTGTGGTCCTTCTTTTTCCAAATAGTGATTAAACTTATCATTACAAATTCTCAGAACAGCAGTCTGTCCTGAGAATGAATTTGGTAAAAGAAAAGGCAATCAACTAGAGTTTCTGAGACTGCATGTGAGAATGCAGAGTGTATGCACATTTAGAGAAAACTGATTTTCCGTAAAGTAGTGGTGATGAAATATAAGGAAAGGAAATACGTGTTAAGTTTAATTGACTTTATACTGAATATTGCCCCTGTCTTGCATTTAGTGTTTCTGTATTTACAGTACAAACAGATTTTGTCACTGGTAGCATCCTGTGGCTTTTAGCAGTAGTGTTATATAAGTAAACGTAGAGCAAAGTTTAGTCCTTTGATTATACAATAAGCTTTCTTGCATCTTCTATAACAACTTCTTCTGGTGTTAGGGACAATGAGAGATACTTCATCAAGTATCGTGCCCTAGCTTTTTGCTTGCTGGCTTACATGGGGACAGTCACGGATTTTTCTTAGATTTTGCTTCATTTTCTTAGTAAGTTTGTTAAGAACACACAAGAAGTGTGCTAATAGTTAAGAAAATGCTGTTAGTAAGAAGCATCGTATGTTCTTTTGGAGGGAGAATGATCTAGTAATAATTTAAACAAACATAAGAAAATTCCCTACATGTATTCTATCCTACAGTCAGCCTTTATTAGTATGCTCCTGCAGCTGTTACGACTTGCAAGGGGTTTAAAATGAAATGGGGAGCCCATGTATTTATACGAGTTAGGTGAGACACATGTACTGCCCACTACTATAGATGCTTCATGGTTCAAAATGGTGGTTGGTGGTAGACTTTGTTCAGTCAAGCAGTCTGACAGTTTGTCTTCAAGTAGTGGCTGGGTTCTTACTCATGAACACTGCATAACAGGAAACACTGCACCATATAAAAGCTTATTCCTACTGGTTTGTGCCAGAATTTTTGTTCAAGGTACAACCCCCCATGTTTCCCTTCACTTACCAATCAAAGCGGTGATTCACAAGCAAGACTTGAAATAGCACAGAATTCCTCATGCCTGTGCCCACGGTGAAGCTAACAGGTTGTGCATTCGTACAGAAGTATGTGTCTTTGTTTTCCCTGAGTTGTCAGAGTAATTTCAAGTGGCCAGACAATCCTTTGGTTCTGCTGTGTGACTTGGTAAATCAAACAGGTTGTACACAAATACCCTGAGGAAGAGAAAGAATAAATTCTCAGCTGGGCACCAGGCCAGGAGTTTTTACTTTGCTGCTTTTGATGTCGCAGCTTATACATTTCTATTGCATTTTCATTTTATCTAGCTGGGCTGCTAATACAATTCCTGATCATAGGTTGTGTTTTTTTTAATTAGCTCTACTGTGAATACATGTTTCCTGGTTATAAGGTGCTAGCAGGCCAATGTGTACAAGAAAACTATGTATTAAGAAGCAATGCTTCTTCCTAAGCATTGTATTCATTTCTGTTTTTCAATATAGATAAATAAGCACTTCTGCAAATAGTACTCTGAGACTGCAAGGCAAAAGTCCCTAAATGTTATTCAGCAATGCTATTTTGAGAAATGAATGCTCCAGTGGTCATTTTCTTTCAGATAGTGATAGAACTCACACCTCCATACCATCCTTCCCCTCAGGGCCTTATGTGAAAGTAGTACTGCAGAGCAGTGCAGTATTGTATGTGTCACGAGTTGGGTATGTTTGGAGGGAGAAAAGCAGAAGTTTACAACCTGCGATTCTCATTAAGTAGTCACGTATGTGGACAAATGCCCTCAAAACAGCTTTTATTTAAAGGGTGTGGAGCACGTGTGGCTTCCATGGTGTACAAGTTATAGCATTCATTCCCAGTCTGACTGAATCCAAGTATCCTATTGGTACAGATTCAAGCATCTTTTCCAAGTTTCTGATCTTTTAATGTTCAGCATTAAAAGATATTTGTCGTATGTCATATGTCGTCCTATGGAAGACCTATGGGTTCCTTCGAAAGCCTGTTTGTTAGGTGTCGTGGTTTGGGCTGGACTGGCCACTGAAATGGATGACAGATGCTCTCCCCCCACCTCTCCAAGGAGAGGAGGGAGAGAGAGAAAGAGACTTTTTAGAAAAAAACAAAACCACTTTAATGAAAATATTAATAAAATAATAATGAAAAAGAAAATTAAATATATACAATATATACAAAACCGTATCAAGCTCCCAGGATGACGATCACGTCACTGACAGGCATGGGGAAGGTCCCAGACTGGACTCAGTGACAGGAGCTGGATTCCAGATCTGGATTCAGGAATGCACGGATCAGGATCAAAGGCAGATGAACAGAGTCCTCCTTGGACGCCAGCAATTGAAGAAAGAGGGCTGACTCTTTGATCCCTCAGCTTTTATAATGAGCATGATGCAGACAGGATTGAATACCCTGTTGGTCAGTTTTGGGTCACCTGTCCCGTCTGCTCCTGCCCGCAGGTGCAACCCCTCTACGCTTTTCTGCTTCTGACCCTCCGATGGAGCACATAACGAAGTTAGTTGACCTTGGTTGCTATAGCAATAAGAATAAGCAAGAGCCTCTCTACATACCATTCCTTGGCATAAATTACAAATAATCAGGTCTTATCACTTTGATGACAAACAGTGTCTCCACAATATGCTGTTAATTTTCAGAGAGTTCAGTTAGGTAGAAGAGGCTTAGCTAAAAAGTGAAGTTACTGAACCAAAAGTTGGTTCTGTTTTACCTCAAACCAGGACAGTTAGGTCTCATTAATGAGCATTTATTTGGGCTGAGGATGGGTAGAGGGGGAATGAAGTTTTTGATGAAAGGTAGGTTTCCCAAAGCATTTACTTCACTGAAGTGAAGCCCATGTCACTTTTGTCTCTAAAATGCACCCTAACAGGGTGACACATGCAAGAAAGATACCCAAATTTTATCTGTCTTTGTTCATCTTAGCTCCATTTCCACTACTATGCAAAAATCTTTTGTGTTTTCCCTTCGCCTTTAGTGCCCTTTCTCTTCTGATTTTAAAATGTAGACTTAAGGATCAAAGAGACTGGTCCCAGTCGAAGCACACAGGTTAACATGCCTCTATAGTGTTCTGTGAAATCTCTTTTTTGTTCTGTTTGTATAGTCAAATTTTCTTTGTCTCATTGACGGAAAAACTTTGATTTTTAAATAGCCTGATATAACTCAGTGGAAGCAATGTAGAGGAAAGTCTTTGCTCAATCCCATTTCATAGACTGCTAATTTGCTAGCATTGAAAATAAATTTCAGTCCTTCTAGTTTGTTACTTCTGTCATGAATCCTAGAGTTTAGAATGAATTTGTCTCTTGAAGCAATGAATGCTAGCTGTATTGGTTTGCTTTTTCTGTATTGTTGGAGCCAGGCTTTTATGCCTGGATGTTAATGTAATGGATTTTGAACATGGCTGTTCCCTATGAGTTCTTCATATCTTTGGTGCTTAGAACTTGATTATTTTTCAGAAGTATCTCATACTGACTCTTCCAAAAGTTTTTGACGTAACTTGCACTATTTTCTTCTTGGCTATGATTATTGTCATTGTATGTCATGGCAAGAAAGAAACATTTTTTGTATCATTTTGCTGGAAGTGAGTAGATATTTACATCATTAGTAAAGATTTAAATGTTGATAGCATGTACAAATATCTGTATTAAGAATAATTGATTTCTGATATGGGGTTTTTGTTTCTTTTCTTTCTTCCAATAGAAAGCCATTTCATCTCCAACTGTATCACGCCTTACAGATACAACAAAATTCACGGGTTCTCACAAAGAGAGGTTTGATCCCAGTGGGAAAGGAAAAGGCAAAGCTGGCCGAGAAGACCTAGTGGATGCTTCAGGATATGTATCTGGCTATAAGCATGCAGGCACATACGATCATAAAGTACAAGGAAGCAAGTAAGGCTGCAAGTTTACAACATGGAGGAAGAAAGAGAGGAGGAAAGAGAATATATTTGTCAGAAGGATGTAGATGAATCCCACATGTTTTGGTTATTGTGAATAGTAAGGCTATGTTGTTAAGAAGTTGTTTTCAGGAACTGGAACTGATTTCAAAATTTGCTGAGCTGCTTGCAGCACAACACCACTTCATTACATTCCTCATGCGTATATTGGCAAAAATAAATATATCGGTACAAAAAATACATCATTTTGTTGAGCTTTCAACAAAAAAAAAAAAAGTCAAGAGCAATTATACAACACTTTGTCAATTCAAGCAAAAGATCTCAAACATTCCGAAATGTCCAGTTGCCCTGAGGATGTCAAAGGGAACCTCTTTAAAGAGGGTCTTTCATGGCAGCCTTTCTGAAGAATATATTATTTATGCAGTCTGATTTGACTACTGTTTTGGAGCGTTTTTAAAATGTCTTATATGGGATCTGGTACTTTCCTTAAAACATTCAACAATATACTATTGGGGAGTAAGTGGTTGTAATATACAAGGTGCTAGCCTGTAAATGTCATACACCACTCATGAAAAACTGAAAAAAAGTTGTTTGTAGGACAATATAGGTTCTAAAGAATTTTATGTCAACAGAAAGAGGTGGAATATACCAGCTCTTACTTTCCTCCTGTCTATACTTTGTGCTTGTTACTGTGTGTACTGTAGCATGGTTCTGACTGGCTGGATTTGGATGGAGCTATTGTACTAACCTGAGAGGTGAGGAACAAGGCATTACTATGAAAGTCTATTAAAGCTTTTTGCAGTCTGTTTTCAAGTTTGAACTGCCTCACATTTGAAATGAAGGGGCATTAAGCTAATAATGCTTTACAATACTGATTATGACTAAACACTGCCAATCATATTGCTATTAAGTGAATGTTATTATGCGCATATTCCCTTTAAGTTATAACATATATAAGGAAAGTTTATGGCTCCTTGGAATAAGGACATTTACAATTAATATCCATGTAATTAGGTGCAATTTGCCCACAAAAAATATAGTATTATAACTGCGTTACATTTTATGTTAGATTTGTTTGAAGCCAAGGGATTTGATTCTCTGTTCAATTTTGCTGCCTAAGTTGGGAGTAATAGTATTGATGGGAATGGCTTTCCACTGCTATAGGAAGAGAACCAATTCCACAGGCTTAAGGTACAGGCAGCTGAGTGTGACCTACCTGGGGCCCAGAATGCCAAAACAGCCTAATAGGAATAAAAATAACTCATTTTTTATATTGGTTAAAAAGAAGAGATTTTCCAGATCCAGTTTTCTGCAAGAGCTGAACAAGTACCCTAATGTATTACTCTGCTTCTCTAAAATTTTGAAAGATAAACAGCCCCTAGCAGTTCTGCGTTGCTTTCTTTCAAAAAGAGCTCATGCACTGATTTTCATGTTCAACTCTGAATAAAGGTTAATAAATTTATTGCTCTCCCTCCACCCATATCAGCATCCCACATAAAATTTAGTGAGCAGTGCATGCTGTCGTGTGCCAGGCAGGTCAACGCTCTGTATTTGTCTAGTGTCCAGAAACAGAGCACTGGTTTTCAGCCCTTAAACTGTTCATGTTTTGTTTTTCTGACATTGAATGGTAGCCTTTCTTGTAACTTTGCCACCAATGACCCTTTGAGCCCATACATCAGCCTGAAACCAAAACAACAATAGCAAACAAAGGCAAGGACTTACTTGAGGACTTGGAGATTTTCTTTGTCTGTTTATAATTTATTTTGGGGTTTGTTTTGAAGAGGGAGGGAATTTTGCCAAAACTCAGCATATGTTCTTGTAAATATTTAAATGGCTTTTTCCATGGTTGGCTCTGGTTACCTGGGAAGATTTTTTGATGTATGTAAGAATGCTCAGGATGAGAAGCATCCAGCTTTGTAAAGCCTTTCCAAGAGTTACCCGTTGTTCTTAAAGAAAAAATTCCAGGAAATGAAGGATTATCCACTCCTCTGTCGTGCTGGTGATCTGTCACACTCCGATGCAGAAAATCGCGTACTGTGATACCAACAATGGCTAAATTATTCCAGCATGGTAGTGAACTGTCTAAATGTAGAGAACCTTATTCTACGTCACTGGTACCTGTGCACCTGAAGAAGACTCCCAGATAGTCCTGGTTTTTATGAATAAAAAGGTTAAGCCTCTAACCCTTGATAAATCCTTCAGCTAAGTTACAGGCAAAACCAGTGGCCCTATTCTTCCCATTGACTTTAAGACTTGACTCAAAAGTCACTGGTAACTGAAAAGATCTGGGCCCAGCCCGAATGAAGGATGAAGTCCAGTCTACTGGAGAGCCCTTTCAGCATGCTGATTTGGCTGTTTGTTGCTAGCTAGCTGCCTTGTCTGGTACATCAGGTGATACTTAAACTGAGGTGCACAAGTGACAGGCTTTCTCAAGTACCCAAATACTGAGTGTCAGTGATGGCAGACTGTTGCTACACAGGAGGAGTGATTGGTTAGGAAGGTTTTAAGGTATAATTGGGTTTTAAGTTTCTAGTTCACAGTGTGAGAGAGACCAGCACACTCATAAAATAGAAGGCATGCAAAGGAATTGAGAATGCAGACAGATGTGCGCTGACTAGAAATTGAGCTACTCTCTTTGCTTAGAATAGGCTGATGGAACTAGCTGGGGTTCTGCGAGAGTTTACTTTGCATTACTTGTACAGTATAAAATCCCTGCAATGAACCAAACCACTTTGTATGGACCTGATGGAAAGTTCTTTGAAATACCTTCAGTGGCATAGTAAGCTTTGGATCAGGACCTGAGAAGATGCTTTGGATAGCAGTATTTTATTTTGAGAAACACATTTCTTTGTTTCTTCTTCATTTCTACAGTTGAATAGTTTTAAAACTCAATCAAACAGATGCGTGAAAAGAAGTCATTCTGATATGACAGTGACAAAGGGAAGTTGTGGCTGGAAAGATAGTACTTTGGAAAGGCTTTTCGCTTTTACTACACTTGGTATGGAAGATAAGGGCTATGAATAAAAGCAGCTGTGTATTAGGGGTTCAGCCACCTACTTAAGATCTCACTTTTCCGCTAGTATCTGTAGGAAATTAAAAGCTTAAATACTAGCTTGAATGTTAGCCATAAATTCCAGGCCTGCTTGGGAATGAGGCAAAGTACATTTTCTTGTTCATCTGCCATTCCCTCAACTCTCAGGACAGCAAGTACAGCTGGTACCTCAGAGATGAGGGGAAGGGATAGCTCAGAAGGTGCAGGAGGTGACCCATTTTCAACCCTTTAAGTGTTGTAGAGCGTATGCTCTCCCTGTGCACCATACTCCAGACTGTAACTAAATGTCATGTCTGAAGTAAGGACATGGGTACGTAATAGGGTTTACACTCATCTCCTTTTTTGGCACATCTCAACTCCTTCCATCTAACTTTCCAGTCTGATTTTCAGCATCTTATACTATGCAGCACTCTTCTATGTGACATATTCTATAAAAACCTGTTGTTCCTAATTGTCTTTGCTTTCATTACTGCTGAACATCCTACCAAAAGAAATGTGATCAGAAAGTTCAGGTAGCTTTTAGCAATAACTGCCTTAAAGAACAAACTCAAATTACACTGTTCGTTTAGAACTAAACCCTTAAATACCATGGCAGTACAGGCAGTCTTACTTGTATCTCGACTGAGGCTTAACCTGACCATCAAAGGCTTTGCAAGACTGAGGACAAGAAATAAAAATCCTCACTGAGACAAAAGAATAGTCCTTACAAATAATTTTCTAAAGATAACCTAGTTTTTAAATAAAATATGCAGAAGTCAAAGGGGTTTTCTTATTAGTGCTTGCTTACTAGTTCCCTCTAGTTATTCCATGTGCTTTAGTTACTTGTTGAGAGTTTTGCAACAATCTTATCAATATGGAAATATCAGAAACAGAAATTATTGTCGTGCTTTTTGTGGCTATCAAAGCTATCACAACAATGTTACTGAGAAGCAGACATTAAAAACCATACATTGTTTCAACAGTCCTATGTGAATAGTTGTCATTAATTGTAATCAAATATTTGGAATCACAAAGGAAATGTTGAACATTGGACAATGGCCAAGATGTAGCCACTTTCTCTTTTTCTTAAACCTACAATATCTCTTATCTCTTTTTCACTTTGGGGAAGGGAAAGGGAGATTTCAAAACTACTCACATGTCACAACTTGTGTTTTTCATCAGCATAGGGATTGTCCTTCAAAGATACTTTGGATTGAAGTATATTTTCCATGTATTTTACTGACCTTATCTAAATTTAAAATTCCTCTGACAACTTTTTTGGCATTATAGAAAGCTTTGTTCATGAATTAGCATTTCAGTCACCCATATTTTCCCTCTGTTGGCTCAATTAATATTTTTTATGGTAGCTGGAATTAGCCAGAATTAAAAGGCTATGGGTTTGCCTTGCTAGCGATAGTTATCCCAGCCATCTGTAACCATCTGTAGAGAAAATCCTCGTGTATCTTTCTCCAAAACCAAAACCTTAAAGTTGTGATTGATAGGGTTTTTTCCTTAAGGCTTGTCATAGTTATAAAATAAATTTTAATTGTTTGTGCCTGCATGTATGATATTCAAAACATTACCCTGCCGTTCACTGATGCATGTATTCTGGGGGCATGTGCCTGTCATCCATTAATGAGAATTCTCTGTTTGCCATGGCCAAGAAACAAACCTTTTACCTTCATGATAGAGCAAATGTAATGTGTTGCACTAGTATGTGTCCTCTTAACTGCCTGTTAGCCTTGCATGTGTGCCAGAATAACTACACCTTTGTGTACATTGTTTGTAGTGTGAATATTAAGTTCTTGGCTTGTCTATTAGTTGGTAATAAGTAATGTAATACACAAGACTTGTACAGGTTTGTGTGTGCATATACATACTCTTTGGATCCAGCTAAGTAATTAAACCATATAAATCTCAATCCAAACCTTACATCTTATTAGGGCCAAACTCTAGTCCTGCAGGCAATGCTGTTCAGCTTGGCCAGTTGGTGACACAGCCATTCTCCCTTCATAGCACGAAGGTAAAGATCTAAGGAGGCTTTTATGTTTTTACACATCTATCCTATTCCTGTTTCTGGGGGAAATCACTCTTCAGTGATTCTAACATGGTGTGACAAGAAGAGTTTCTCCGTAGTGAGGAAGTAAGAGAGAGAGAGAGTCAGGATGAAAGCAAGATTTCCTCTGAGTGCTCCCAAGAGACCATTTAAAATTATGCCCTGCATGGACCCTATATTTTCTTTTGCCTCAACTTTGTGAAGCAAGTTGACACTCACTATGTATACATGGAGTTGTTCATCAGTAGTTAGTAAGTACAAAGTCATGGTATATTGAGGTGGAAACAGGAAACAGGACTGTCATACAATGCGTATGGACTTGAGTCTTGCATAGACCTTTATAAGATTAAATACCTGAGGCATAATGACAGATCTCAAACTTGTGTGAAATTCTCACAGTCTGGAGTTCCTCAACTTGATACGTGTGCCTCTTGTATTTGGAGTGTTTGCCCATAAAATAGCATTTAGACACTCAGTTACTCATTTTGTGCACACAAGTGCCTATTTGGCTTACCTAATATAAGCTGGAAATGATGGACTGGGATGTTCTTTTTAAGTTGTCAGAGTCCTAAAACTAGTGAGAGACCTTTAGTTGCATTCATGCTTGCTCATTAATCTCCAAAACAATGCTTTGAAAGATGTCCCACCTAAGAATGGTGCTTTAGGAAGCTAAAGAATATTGCAGATAGAACCTCTGCATCTTAATTGTCCAAGTAATTTGTTTTTGCAGGGAGAAATAACTGTAATATATTTGGTATTTTTTCATGTCTTTCAGTATATTACCTTGGGGCATATATGTTCACTACTTTGGGGCATATATATACATGAGTGGCAAGACCACAGAAGAGGCTTTTTTTTTTTAAATACCTTACATTTGGAAATAGACATTGAAATGCCCAACTGACTAAACTGATTTGGAAAAATGTTAAGCACCTACCATATTCCATTGCAGGTAAACAGCCAATGAATTAATTTTCAAATATAGTTATACAGCATTTCTTTTTGTGAGTTACTGTAAAGCTTATGGCACTGTACAAAGTGAGTTTGTTGCAAGCTTATGTAAAGGTCTTAAAGATAACGCTCATGATAATTTGCCCTTGCCTTCCATTACCTTATTCAAGATTTTTCTATTATTTGCACATTTTTCAGAACAGATCACAAACATGAATAAAGTTACATTCAAGTTAATTAAAAATATAACCCTAAAAATACATTCATATTTCATCCATTTTTACATTTTGTTCAGGAGCTATATTATGGATGGTCAACAAAATAAGAAAAAAGATGGCAATCTGTATCCCCACAATGGTGAATTATTTTAAGCTCCAGTTTACATCAGATGAGTTTCTGTATGCTTGCATTTGCTTAAATGCTCTTTTTAAACAGTGTAATCAAATAATGTGAAGTAACGTATCCTGGGCTCTGTCAAATAGGGTTCTATTAATGCAACTGAAATGCTGTATGTCTGTAATATTAATGCTAAATACATATTCGCTCTTTACAAAGGCTTTGTGTAAGGTCAGTTAATCTACAAACTGATGTCCCATATAAAATCCTGTTGGCAAACTACTTTTGTTAACACTGTAGTGTATGAAATGGCAAGGTCATAGACAAAACAAGTTATAGGATGCAACAAAATTGTGTTTGTGTTTATCTTTGTGTTGGGTTCAGAATATATCAGCTTTGGCAAACTATTGCAACAGGAAAAATGTTTTGTATAATGCTTATAATACAAAGTAATTTGTCTTTACATTCTGTAAAGCGGAGAAATGGTCAATGTTGGATAAGTATATTGAAGTTCATTTTTAGCAAGGTTTTATGTTTCCCATATTTAAATATTACAGGAGAAATATATATTTATACAGAAGTATAATTTTTGAATGTTTGAGGTTGGTTTTCTTCAGTCATGAACCATTTATTTATCCACATTATGCTTTATTCCTTTGCTAGCTTGTTTATCTGTCCATGCTGTTCCAACATTGATTTCTAATTTGGTTTAGATGTTTTGGTTCTTTATTTGCACAAATCTGGGTGTGCATGCTGTCAGGACCTGATCGTAAAGTGTAGAGGCAAAACTGTTTTGTCTTTGATTACCTAGAGCACTAATAAAAGTTTAATCGTTAAATAGTTGTGATACAGAGATAGGTCTTGACATAGTCTTCCTTGGAGCACTGTACAGCATGATAAAACCCTTCAGTGAATCTTACTATTTCTTGTTCTTATTTTCATTTGTCTTTCATCTTGGTCCAGAAAACCAGGAAGCTGCTGTGTGCTAATAATTAATTACCTGCAATATTTATAATTGCAGGCATTGCAAACTTTAACATTCAGCTGTACTAGCCTACTGTGTTCACTGTGAAATTTTCAACATGGTAAAAATTTTACATGATCATTTAACCTTACAAGTTTTTACTTTTTTCCCTCACTAATTTAACACTGAACCGTTTTTTCATTATTGCAGATGCATAACTTGAGCATAGCATTTCTTCATCTTAACTATAATAGATAAACATATCCTAAGCAAAGATTTTTAACCACTTGATGAAGGGGACCAGGCACCATCTAGTGCAAAGCACACTTGGCAAAATCTTATCCCCACTGCAGTCAGTGCCAAAATTCTAACTGGTATTAGCAAAAATGAAACCACCATTACCAAGGGGTTAATATGCTTAGTAACCATGTCAAGAGGTTATGGGGGAGCACAACAGTGATTCTCTATTTCCATACCTTTGTTTCTGTTAATGTAAAACTACTACTATTCAATCTAAAATAAGTAAAAGAAACTTGAAGGGGGATCATATACTACTAGTTTGTACTAGGTTTTTTCAGGAAAAAGGAAACAAATTTATATATATATATATATATGCAATATATTTTTACACTGTTTGTTAATGCTAGAAAGTATTAAATGTATCACTTTATCAGTGTGAATGTTAAAGTAATGACAAAGTTATGGATGTTTTAAACCCTTTAAAGTTGTCTTGTTAAATTCTAAACCCACATTAACAATGGAAAAGCTGCTTTGTCTACAACATTATTGTTGATGTTTTAGGGAAAAAGTTCAAGTACAGCAGTTGTTTGATTAGCACTGTAAAAGCTTGTCTTGAAAAGTTGTAGTGAAATCCATATTGTAAACACCATTTTTTAAAGCATAGCTTCTCATAAAGTATGTTTCTGCTGTTGACTGACTGTATAAAATTGTATCTTTAGTTGGTAAAGTGATCAATAAATGTGTTACTACATCAGTTCCTGGATTTCTTTAAGGAAATGGTATTTGCTGATAAACTTTGTTACCAGCAGTTATTTTACCATTTAAATGTTAAGCAAATTGCTAATGAATGTATAAATTACATCAAAACACTCTCTGAACAACCAGCTCTTTTGTTGTAAGCAGAATCTATTTCTTCTTTACTATTTATTTTCCTGGTTTTAATAATGAGTAAAGCTGACCATTAACATTTTGTGAATTCTAATATGATCCTTGAATAGCCATGATGATAGTGATTCACCAAATGAAATCTGTCAGGGATGAAACAATTTCTTGTTAAAATAGCTACTTACTATAGATTCGTCCTCAGTCTCAAAAGCTCGAGTTACTTCTCTTACCTTCTCTGAGTGCTGTTGAAAATGTTTTACTTGCAAGGAAAGTCATTTGCTACATGGAACATTGTTTTAAGGACATTACATTCAAAAGCAAATATGGACCTTTTATTCATTAGTAACAATATTCTTCAGTTTCCCAGTAGCAATTATACCAATTATTCAAGAAACAGAAGACTGAAATTATTTAATTAAACGCAGAACATCATAATAACAGAACGAATAATGTGACAATAACCCAGGCACAGTGCTGCTCTAGAAATGTAGAGGTACTGGATTAGCAACTACAAGGAAACATAACTAAACAGCTACACTGTCTCTTCTCCAGTTGCTCTTGAACTGGAAGTAGCAGTCTCTGTGCTTAGACACTAGACAACCTTCTTTAGAAATGCCTTTTAAGTGAAATGTAATAGTGTCCTGAGATAGCTTTTCTTCCTGCATAGAGACCATATATTGTTTGTAGTGTGACTGCCAGATAAAGCTCCTTTTATCTCTGAGCACGTGTCGTTCCTGAAACTGTAAAAAAGCTAATGAAGCAGAACCTTTAGGGATTACTAAAGAGAAAATCAAGATTTTTTTCCATTGAAAAAGCCCTAAAGGAAGGGGAGGTAGTACTCTTTTGCCCTATGAGAATATAAGGCAGTAAGATGTGTATTTTCAAGAGTTGAGGATTTTTTATTATTTTCCTGTAGAGCCTTTAGAAATGCCCACTCAACCCTACACCACATTTATGCATCATGACTTTAAAATAAAAAATAAAAAAACATCTGCCAGGATGTGTTCTGTTTACTCCAGGAATACAATTATTTGGGCTAGCTTTTCTCTATGTGTAGCTACTGTTGCAATAACTACACACAGATTGTACTTGTAGAGGTAGTGCTATTGCAATGGGACTGACAGTGCCACCTAACCCTTGCAGGCTTTCTGTTCCAAGCTTTCAGAACTGACCACTCACATCAGCATCAGGTAGGTCTCCTACTCTCATGTCCAAATGCCAGAGGCAGGCTGATCTCTCCCTGTTCTACCGGGTGTTCTACCACAGCCAGGACTGCATGGAGAAAGTTGGAGGGGGTGGGGAAAGGCAAAAAAAAAAGCTTTCTCTGCCAAATCTGAGTCTTCAGGGGACTCATAAAACCTGGTCTTCTAGTTAGTCTTTTTTCATTTCCTCAGCTTCCTATTTAACTCACTGTATTGCTTTACTAATAATGTAAACTAACCCAGGCTCATTGAAATTTACTGCTCTGGTTCACATTCCAACCAGAATTTGATTCCAGGTTTACATAACTTATTTCCAAAACTGTGAACTCAAGAGATTATACAACCATCCATGGGTCACTTAAGGGCTCAAGGCCTGCAGGGGTTTTCAGGAATGAATGCAGGAATATAAGGAGTGGCAGGGATAGTAGGAAAAAATAGCCAACTGGGGCTATAGATCTTGCTTCCAGCTAGCACAAGAATGCCTTCCCTCTTCAAGGCAGATAAACTAGTCAACTAGAACATCAGTTTTATACCCTCACTAGAATTATAACAAAAAACTGTTACCATCTGTTATATCATTACTGTGGCAACGAGACAATTTTTTCTGTAACAATCCCCGATACTAGGTGATACTATAGAAAATAAAATACAGGTTTTAATCCCATTTTTACTTGAGTTCTGTGAACACCAATACCAGGAGAATTTTGTATGTGGAACAGAAATTGGCTAGCATGCAGTATTTTTTCTGAGTGAGCCAGCTAAATAGTTTCTGTTCCTGGGATCATCTATTTAAGTGCCTTGGATGAAGAGTGTAGTCTTACCCAGTACTTACCCAGTAAGTACTGGGTAAGACTACACTCTTCATCCAAGGCAGTTTTGTTTGTACCCAAGAAAGAATTCCAACTGAGGAACTGACGGTTTAACTGAGGGTCACGCAGAAAAATGAGAATTTGCCATTATTGCCATTATTAAATGACTACCAAAAAAAAAAAAGAAAAAGAAAAGCAGGGGCAGGAAATTCGACAGAGTGTGGTAGAACATGAATAAACTCCAGATATCTAGACTGACATTTATTTTTAAACAAAAGATGGTTTGACCAATGAGTCCCTTATTAAGAAAATGCTATGTATTCCACCTGAAAGCTAATTCAGCATAGTGCCTTTACTAGAGCTTGTGGGTCTTTTGAACTCATCCATTCAAGACAAAATACATGCAGTATATTATGCTGATGTATTTGTTTGGGATCATTTGAAAGCAGCTTAGTGGTTATAGTATTTCTGTAGTTCCACACAGAGCTGTCAGTGAAATTTCATACATTATGCTTAGCTTTTATTATGATGATTTTTTTAAACAAAAGATAAACAAATAGACCATCTACTTGGCATTTAAATACAATCTCTCAATTTCAAAATGAACTGTTAAACTTCAGCTACTACAGTTATTTTTAAACAAGGAGGATTTAGAATATAATTCAGTACCAAATCTGTTTGAACTGCTACTTTTACTGTTGTATCAGTAATTTAGCTGAACTTCACTGGCTCGAGATGGATTCATGCCCTTAACCACCCCTCCACTCCTGAAGACAAACTGTATCACATTTTTTTCTGCTGATAATAGGGTCGGGCAAGTAGGGGAACTGAAGGAGCTTCAGTAAAGCCATTCTTCATTATCTGGAGTAACCTGTGCACTCTGCCTTTTAATTGTTTAGTTTACTCATCCTGTTAATTTTGTTTCCTTCTCTCTCTGCTTTATTTTTCTCAGACTAAGAAAGTTGAGGAAGGAAAAAAAGTGAGAAGAGCTCTCAAAAAGTATGAGCAATGCTCTGGTCAACATTTTACAAATACTTCTATTTTACCCACTTTTTTTTCCCTTTCTTTGTCTGTTGTAAAATGGCCTCAACTTGGGTTTGAAACATATAAAATATTAGTACAGAAGATTCACTTCAATCAGCACTAAAATGGATTACCTATTGGACAGCACTTGAATACTAAAAACAATCAAGTGCAGGCAGGTTTGTTCTGGTAGCTGTAATTGACAGTTACTTAAGTTGGTATTTGAAGAGAGAGCTGTTAGCTACAGTGAGAGTAAACTGAGAAAGAAAATCTTTCTCTTTTTCATTCACCATTTAGAATGGCTAAAGCAGCAGGGTCAGTACTGCCGGGAAAAAGAAGGGCAGTTTCCAAGGTTTCAAATTAAGTAGTGATCGGATTTCATACTGTCTATGGCTGTAGTCAGTCGCTGTCCAGCAACTCTGTCATTTGTTCTGTGATTAAAAAGTTCGTCCCCACAACTACGAAGGAGCACAAAGGCATGATGGCAGCTGGGGGAACCCAAATAACCCAGTCAGACAGTGGGGGGCCCTCTCACAGCCCTTCCTGGGGCTGTCGCAGAAGAGCCACCAGCCTCACTGTTCTAGTTCTGGTCTATGAATTTGTTTATGTCCAGCTCACTTAAGTAAGTCAGTCCCTAACACCACACTTCTCTCTCCCTGTAGCATCTCCCCTAAACTCCTGTAGAGCCAGGGGCAGGGCTGGAAAGCAAGCAGCCCTTGCTAGGAATGAGTGAAACAAAGGCAGCATTGTGTACCTTAGTGTACAGCAGGTGTGAAACACATTGAGATGAGTCGGTGGCTCTCCAGAGCACCTTACAGATCAAGGCAGGTTACTACCTACAGGCCTATGCAGACATGAGTGTTTAGGGATTGTACAACATTATGGGATATATATGGAAGGAACCAAAGGCAGGGATGTAGGTGGTCTGGGGAGGAACAAGCACAGGAAAACAGAGGGATAAGGGGCTGGTTGCTGGTCTGTACAGTTGTTTGGTGATGTCCTGGACCTCATAAGTGCCAGCTGTCCTGTCTTACTAAATTTCATTTCTAACTATTTTCTTGGGTAAGGGGATTCTCTGTTCTCTGTACGTAATACGTGCATATGGAGGTCTAATTGCCAGCAACTGGAGTCAGACCATGGGTCACAATAGCCAATGGTATCTGTGGTGCCAGCAACTAAGAGTGAGTGAGGCTTTATGTGCCAGCAACTAGAGTGGGACCATGGGTAACAGGAACCCGTGTGCCTGTGGTGCCAGCAACCGGATCAAGTGAGGGGATGTATACCACTGCTAGCAAATACCAATCTGAACCTAGTCAGCAAGTAGGTAAAGGGACTTTAGCATCAGTTACCAAAGCAGCCATAAGACTGGGCTAAATATGTTTATGTTTCTGAGACAACTGGAAGAGCATACTGGAGGGACCAAGCAGTCCAGGCCAACTACTGGGGAGACCACAAGGTCTGAAGGTGTGTGTCTCTATGCAGCAGACAACTGGAGATGATAGAATCCAGGGGCCAGTTACTGAGCTGGCTACATATCTAAGCCTAGTTACTCAAGGGATCCACAGTATGTGCTGGTACGCACAAGGATGGGATGGGGGGAGGAGTGTACCAGCAGCTGAAGTGTAGCTGGGGTCCTCATGGGCTTGCATGTCCAGGTGCCAGAAGCAGCGGAAAAGAGGGATCCAGGTGCTACCTGTTGGATAGACTGTCTGGAGGGTACCGCATTGAACATACGCATTTTTTCTACTAACAGCCCTTCATCCTGATCAGCCAGAGACAGGCTGTTGGTATTGGTTTTAGTTTTGTTGGTTGTGCTGGCTTTGTTTTTGCAAGTGTTTCTGGCTGTATTGATCAACACTACCCTCATGAAACAACTTTGCTTTCTTTGCAATGTTACTAACATCTGTTGTTGCTCATATTGTTATGAAAAAGTTGATACATTGTGTTTCTTAACTGATAATAGCTCCAGTTAAAGTCTTGTGGCATGTGCATGTCTGCTAATTCTTGGTAGAAATTAAAGTTCTGTAAATTAAAAAAAAAAAAAGCAGGCAACCAATTCTGTTCATTTCCCCAACTAAATTAAATTATTTTTTTAAAGTTTCCTTTCAGTAGTATTTTGATGGCTTTAGTCTATTTTAATACTACTATTTTGAACTTTTACTTCAAAGCAAACTTTTAAAAGGAACATTTCTTATAAATTATTTAGTGGAAAAAATTCTCTCTTTAAATATATCTTTATCTATAATTATATGTATAATATATCAATAAATATCTATATAAATATAAAAATCTGGTATAAAATATTTCCCCTTATTTGAAAATCTAGCTCTGCTCCAAGGCACTGTCACCAGCATGAAGTGATATTCTGTGTTAATTTTGAGATCCTATTTTAGCTGATTGCCATGACACAGGCATCCTGAAGGATGTAATCTTCTTTTACTAAAGTATATCTTGTCTACCTTAAAGCAGCACCACATAATTTCATCCTATGTACACTGTATGCTCATTATTGCCTTCTTATTACCTCATCAACCTCATAAACAGCACTTGATAATGGCTTTCGTGCTGAGTTGTCTCATTCTGCTCTTCTCAGTTTCCTGTCTATCTTTTCTTGGGCCATAGCTTGATTTCATTTAAACATACCTAAGATTTTAGACCAAGTGGTGTTTCTAATTCTTTTTAGAAGTAGAATGAGATTGTCTTTTAAAATTTCATTTCAGCCCAAATTTTTACTCCTCTGCAGATCCACCAGAAGGCAGACCATATAACAACCCTTATTTTAATTACTGAATAAGTAGCTATTTTTCCCAGACATTTTACACGAACTAGAGCACCATAAATTATAAATTAACAGAAAAGCAGACAAGCTCCTAAAACAAACAGGCCCAACCTCATCTCTTTCAAAATACAGCTATGTTAACATGATCTCAAACAACAGAGTTCACCTTAAGCCTGCCTAGCAAATGAGATGTAACCAACAGTATATCCACTTCTCCCTACCCTCCCCACCTCCCTCTTCCCACTAAACTGGCTTAAACTATCACTACTTTTATAAATTGCTAGTTCATCAGACAAATTTCCTGGTTCATGAAAAGAACTTGAGTCTTAATCATAGATGCAAAGGTATATCACCAGTTTGCTTGGATTCATGTACACCTGGCTCCACCTAAAAGGTGGCAACTTACTACAGCAAAACCAAAAACACCCAAAAAAACAGCATTTAACAGATTACTTTGGTCAAACACTCAGTGAAAAAATCTGTACTAGAAGGAAATATTTACTTTACATATATATTTTACTAGCAACATAACGTGAAAGCGTATTTGCACTCACAAATTAAAAAAACCAACCAAACAAACAAAACCAAAACTGAACAAAAACACCACCTCGCATCACCCCCCATCATCCCCTCCCCCCACCAAACCCCGCATCATGGTGTTACCTCCATAACTTCCTAGCTGGGAAAACTTCAATCCCAAAAGGATAGTTATTAGGATATTAACCTTTCATCTGGTCCGGACAAAACCAGTAGCATATATGTAGTTCCCAATCCCATCTATAGGTATTTTGTTGCCTCCAACACTGTAGATTACTACAACATTATTCAGGAACATAAGAACCAAAAAGCCAAAGCTAAATTGACTAGGAGCAAAAAGAACGATGTTATCTTACATCCCTTTGTGGTGTGTAGGCCTGGAGAACTAATTGATTAGATTTAGTCTCAAAAGAGTCCTCCTTTATTATACTTATGATCTAGATCTGGTCCCAGAAGATAAATATTTCCTCTGGTATTTCTACATTTACATTTGGAATGTAAAGAGCTTCTGTTTTCATGTGACAGCCTGAACTCTTCTGTGTTGCTAAAGTAGGTCATATGCTTTTGCTTCTTTTTTCTTCTTTAACCACCACTTGTCTACTTTCTAGGAAGGCAGCCTGAAAACTTGCCTGTGATATCCACTATGTCTGCAATTGCATTTGCCCTCAGTTTCACGCACACTCAGATCTTTTTATTACAAGTATGGTAGTTTCACAAATTTCCTTTAGCATTGGCTTATTACAGAGCTTAATGTATTTCAGATTTAATTCACTAAGACATGAGTGCATCCAAATCTCATTAAATGAAGCTCTACATAATAACTATTATGATTGCACCAGCCTGAAAGGTATACAAAGAATTTTTGGTCCCTGCAGAAAATCCAGATCTCTTTCTCCCTCCTTAATGGAGATATGAAGGGGAAGAGCACATGTTAGAGAAGAAGCATCTGGTTTCAGACATGCATCTGAAAAGTAACGTTTTCCTTCATTTGGAAACAAGAGTTTCATCTTGGAAGTCATAATCCAGAGCCTTCAGGATAGGCTAATAAAGGAGTAAATGTACAACAGTTTTTGACATTTTGAAGAGTTCTACCTTCTACTGTTGCATGAAGGGAAATGTTCTGTCTTTTCAGAAAGGTCAGCCATTGTCATCCTGGATGTCTATGTTTCCTCCTTCACTTCCCTTCTGTTCTTAGTTCATGGGGCAATCAGAAGTAGGGAGTCTTTAAGGGCCTCTTCATTCTCTTCTAGAAGGAAAATGCAAAGTACACAAATGGGCCTAGATCTTTATTTAGGACCAGGTTTCACTGAGAATTTTATACTCATTTTATTGTTATTTACCTTAGAAATTGGGATGAGTTCTAAAGGGTGTTTTTCCACTATTTGCATAACGGATTGTACAAAGAAGTTCACAGAGCTATCCAAGTTATTGCCAAGAATCTTTGTAATGCAGGTGGTATCCCCTCTGTTGGATTTCATGGCCAGCAGCAGAATTACTGTTCTTTTAGAGATGTATTAAGTACTGGACATACTAAACTGTGCAGTCTCTTTTCTGGCACAGCAGAGATTGTTAGGCCATATGAATTAGTGACACAGCTGTCTGCAGAATCTTTTGCTATTTGTCTTGCTCCTCCCAACAAAGGGAGTATTGAAGAAACATCAAAGGAGCTTGAACTTTGGACATAAATTAGCCTCAGATCTGCAGAGTACTTATGAGAATTCTACACCTTTCTAAATGCTAGATGAGCATCACAGATCTCAGTAGATATCTATCAAAGCTCATAGCCATCTTATACCAGCCTTGCCATTAGAAGTTGAGCAAAGTGTTGTTACTCCTGTAGGAGATGCTGACTACAGGCCTTTACAGTGAAGCCTGGGGTTCCTTCTGGTTTCACAAGTGGCTACAGAAGAGTATGAGCACAGGGTAACAGCCTTTAAGAGGCAAGATAGAAATTTATGTTGGTGTTGTCAGATAATAACTAGTATTTTGCAGTATCAAGTACTGCACAGATGCAGAACTATATGGCTTTATACGAGGTTCCTGTCCTAGAATGACAGTTTTGAGAGGCAGATTCCTGTAGCATTTGAAGAAGCTAAGTGTTGAAAGAGGCCTAATGCTTGGATGGGTTAACTGGCTTAGGGTTTGGGTGTTCGGGTTTTTTTAACCCAGAAGCTGAGAGGCAAGTATTGGCCTGACTTAAAGTAGATTCTGTGTAATTACCATCAGTGAGAGAGAAGGCTAGATGCATTCTCTGGAGCATTGCTAAAGCCTGGTCCAAAGCTCTAACAATGTAAAGCTGTGATCTTTATTGACTTCAATGGGCCATTCATTCAATCATCACATTTTGGCTTCTGGTGAGACTGAGACAGATGTCAAAAGTTAAATGCTATATTCCTATTGTGCTTTACTCCTGGATCAGTAAATATAATGTACTTATAGAAAGTTGAGATTAGTTTGAATGGAGTAAATAAGGAGTAGGAGGACAAGAACCAAAACAAAAAAAGGCAAATGAAGTTCAACAAGGCCAAGTGCAAGGTCCTGCGTGTGGGTTGGGGCAATCCCATGCACAAATACAGGCTGGGCAGTGAATGGATCAAGAGCAGCACTGAGGAGAGGGACCTGTGGGTGTTGGTGGATGAGAAGCTCAACATGAGCCGGCAATGTGCGCTCGCAGCCCAGAAGGCCAACTGTATCCTGGGCGGCATCAAAAGAAGCATGGCCAGCAGGTCGAGAGAGGTGATTCTGCCCCTCTACTCTGCTCTTGTGAGACCCCACCTGGAATACTGTGTCCAGCTCTGGAGTCCCCAACATAAGAAGGACATGGACCTATTGGAGCGGGTCCAGAGGAAGGCCACAAAGATGATCAGAGGGTTAGAGCACGTCTCCTATGAAGACAGGCTGAAAGTGTTGGGGTTGTTCAGCCTGGAGAAGAGAAGGCTCCAGGGAGACCTTATAGCAGCCTTACAGTATCTGAAAGGGGCCTAAAGAAAGCTGGGGAGGGGCTTTTTACAAGGATATGTAATGGTAGGATGAGGGGTAATGGTTTCAAGCTGGAAGAGGGTAGATTTAGAATAGATAGTAGGATATAGATGGTGAGGCACTGGAACAGGTTGCCCAGGGAAGTTGTGGAGGCCCCATCCCTGGAATTGTTCAAGGCCAGGTTGGATGAGGCTTTGAGCAACCAGGTTTAGTGGGAGGTGTCCTTGCCCATGGCAGGGGGGTTGGATCTAGATGTTCTGTAAGGTCTCTTCCAAACTAAACCATTCTACGATTCTCTGAAAGTAGTGGAAACTTCAGAGAAAAGGGGAGCAGAAAAAGGCGGTCACAGTGAAGTTAGAGCAGGCACACAAGAAGCAGTCTTAGGACTATACACTTAATAGAAAGACCAGCTGTACATGCCTGAGGTTAACCTGTTGGTGGAATAAAGTGAGATGTTTCAGTAAGAACTTACAAACTTGTCACCAAGTGTCTGTTACTGGTTTCAATCAGCATAAAGTTGCTGAAAGGCTAGAAAGCTTAAGAGGCTTAAGAGTTGTCTGCAACGTACAAAACATTCTTTTTTCTGAAAAGACAGAACTCCTGCAACACAAGAATTGGCTAATTTGCATCTACTGCTGAATGCATCAGTGAAAATGGAAATGTGCAAACAAGTACACAGTTAAGGGGTTTGGTTTTTTAAAATCACAAGGACAGACGTGCTGGCACCTGAGAGAATGGTATTCACTTTTTCAAAGGAGCTACTCAGTCCTGTGAGACCTGTTACAAAATGTCAGTGGAAGCTTTCCATACACAAACTACCAGGTCATCACTACCTTTTATGTAGGTAATCAGAGTACTTAAAAGATTTTGCTTTGATTAAACCAGCTTTCTTTTAAAATCTGAAAAGCTAACTTTACACTTATTTGAGTATTTTGGAGTACAGCCATACTCGTTCACAACTTCAACAAGCAAGTCAGCAACATCAGACACCTCCTCTCTGCATGTTGCTTGGCAGCCCACCTGCTCAGCCTGCCTGGCCTCCGTCCCTGCTGCAGGACCCAGCCTCCACATGCAGCATCAGCCCTAATATCCTCAGCTGCTACTTTTAAACAAAAATAGGGGGGAGGGCAGCAGGAGAGGGAGAGCTTTATGCACATCCTGTACTGCAGGATGTATTTCTACTGTATTTCTACAATACTGTCCCCTCTAACCACTGCTTTCAAAATATATGCATAAGTCTGGCTCATTCACACCTCAACAAGGACATAAATTTCATGGTGTTGACAGGCACCTGATTAGCTATACTGTTGCAGCACACAGCCCAATTTCAGTTGGCCTGTTGACCATCACCAGATGGATAAAAAGGGAGACTCTGTTTTCAGCAGAAATATAAAACACAGCAAGAATTTGTGCTTGTTTGTTTTGTAAAACACTTGATCTACAATCTCCTTGACAGAAGTCTCTCTTAGTGATACCCTCCAAGTATCATTTCACATGAGATTAGAAGTACCTACCTTCCATGGAAAAAATTCTATTTCTTTAGATTTGATTTATCCCAGAACTACAGGAATTACACTTGGCCTTAAAATACTGACACTACACAGGTTTAAATCCAGAAACCATGCTACAGTAAACAAGGCTATTGTCTCCTCTGATTGTTACGGCTTATTTTATTCCAGCCTTCTAGCCTAAGGAAGAGGCCATGAAGCAGAACAAGAAGTTTCTGCTCCCCTGTCCCATCTTGTTATGTGCAAATCGACATCAGAACACCTGCAGACAGATGCTGAGTAAGATCCCAACCAGCCAAGAAAAGCCCTTCAATGAACTCAGTGACCCACGCTGTGGCAGGGATGTAAGAAAGTTACAGAGAAAGCAAACTTTCTGTTTCAAAGCTGACACTTTGAAAAATCTGACTGATGAATCACCTGTTGGATATCCTTATTTTTAAAACCTCTGTAAAGATGCCAGCTTCTGAGGCAGACTATTCTCCCCCAGAATCCCACCTATGCTTCCTTGCATGTTACTACTTATTTAAGGAATAAAGCAGAGAAAAATGTTGGTAACAACACCAATAGCACACCTTTCTGAATGCTGATTATGCATTCCTGTCCTTTTTAAAGTTAACAGCTTTGCTAAAAATCTGTCCTCTTCCTCCCCAAAGCCTCTTTGCCCCACTCTGTTACCTCAATATTTCCAACTTTTCATATGACATCCCTGTCCCTCTCTAATCATTCTACCACCTACCTACTTACTGAAAGATAGAACAAATTGGTTTTCACAACATTAGGCACATTTTTAGCCAGAGTAAACAAGTATGCCTTTTGTCCCCTAGTCGTTCTAACACTACAGGGGTCTTGTCAGCAAGGTAAATACACACTGAGAGGCCGAGCGATGCACAGCTTCATAGCACTGAATATAATTGGAAAAGAAAGTAAGTCACCACTGTGTCACAATACTGGACAAACTTAAGTTTTTCAAACAGTCAAACATGACTGCTAAGAAGAAAATATATGCTTATTGCATTTATGCTTAGGACTTAAAGTGTACCTGTGACTGCCATGTTTTTAAAGGCTCAAGTTTATCACAGTGTTGAAGCTATTCCTTCAAGCTAATATTTTCATTTGTTACCTGTTGATGATTTTACAGTTCTAAAAGAACTAGATTATTTCCTACAATATTCAAACATCCATTTTCTGGATGAATCATAAAGAAATTATTGGAATTTCATGCCAAAAGATTCCATAACATTTTTATTGATCATAACCAAATACTTCATAGTTTTCCACCAACTATGTAACTATACAACTATAGAGTATTTTAATTAAATTCCAATACAGTTAAACTTACTCTTAGCTTCAGTTTTCTCCTGGCAATATTCATTGTCAATCAAATTCTTTCTATTTTAAAGCTGTTTACTTATTGCAGCTATGTTGTTAGAATGGACAGATGCCATTTACTGAAGCAGTGCATCTGAAAACTACTTCACTTAGTTTGGAAAATGCTTCAAGGCCCTACAGACTAATATCTATATAGTTTCTTTTAACCAATCAGTTTCGTAAACTGTCTTCTGATTTGGAGGCAGAGGCTTGACTAGAACAATATGCACACCATATATCACATACACGAAGAGTACAGTGTCACATCACATTTGCATCTAGATGTGAGGATGCTAACTTATTGCACACCTTTGCTTTCCAAAAAAGTCAAAATCTCATCTTAGGGAGAGGCTAGAATATAAGGTAAGTTACAGTTTATATTCCTTCAACTTCTTCCCCAAAAGCTCAGTCTTTTCTGAGTTAAAAAGTAGTTAGATTTTTGAAAAATGCTTGATATTCCACTACTGGTTTTTCCAAACATTTAAAACTATTAGCCACACTCCAAAAAACTGAGTCTTCCTGAAGGAAAAAGTGTCTTTAGAATTTCCATTCAGACATTTTTATTAGTTGGACTCCACTGAAGTCTTCCACCGTGTGAAAACAATCCTAACACAATTCCATATGAAAACAATCTTAACACTATTTCATAGGAAAAAACAAAGCCATGCATCCTATTCTTTAATACAAAAACCAATTAGACTAAAAGTATCCGAAGTACAATAGTTACTACCTTTGTTGGAAAATACTTACACAAGATAGCAAATTCACATTTTTTCTATATCCAAAATGAAGAGATTGAAAAATGAGCATGATTCTCATCACTGATGTTTATAATGACATTAGGAGTAGTGTACCCAACCACTTAAGGCATCTTTCATGTCACAAGTTTATATTTGAGTTAGCGAACAGTGTTTAGTTAAACATTAAGTGGTATTTCCAAGTCCTTTAATTTACTTTGTAACAACATTTGTTCAAATCTTTTTGATTTTTGTATTCACAAGAAAAGGAGAAACCAGATTTTTCTAAGAAAAATATAAGAATGAAAGCAGATTGCTTGTATACTAAACAGACTGTTTGAGTTTACACAAGAATTCCCCTTGTACACATTGATTAACAAGTTCATCCCATTTCCAACATCTGATGAGGTCTATTAGCCATTACCATTATAGAATAATGTCTCAACAACTGGTATGCTTTTCCTGTGATCCTAGCTTGACTCCAGAATATAGACAGGAATGAAACTATCATAGCAAGATGTACTGTTTTGGCAGAGATTCCAGGCTTTCCCCATTTTTATGATACTACACTTACAAGAAAAATAGGGAAGTGGATACATGCAGTCAGGTAAACTAAACTTCTTGTTTTACTTAGCTACCTAGATCAGCAGGCTAAAAAAGCACAGTATGATACATAGCTTAGTTTTGAACATAATCTATTCCTAAACTTACAGTCTTGTTTACAGACTTGTGTTTTCTCATTCTATTACCTTCATTGGTGCTAAGCAAATCTAAATTAGTTATGTACAAAAATTCACTAAATAAGCAAGCATCAGCTAAAAGCTACCTTATTTAAATATGCTTACTTGGGTGAGAGGTCACAGTCAACAATTAAATACTATCATCTTTTGACTGCTGTCTACACTTCTGATGGGAATAGAAGTATCACAATCTGGCCACTGTATATGAATTACACCTACCATAAAATGTTGTTTGAGATTTGCTTCAGATAATACTACTGAAGAAGTATCTTTAAAACTCACCTTTAAGCTATAAATATCTGTGTTTTCTTATGTATCTGAAAGACTTCAAACTGGTGTTCTCTTCCAGAAATTGATCCAGCTGCTATTTCAAAGCAGTCTGAGGATATTTAAAAACAAATTAAGCAAAATAATTAGAGTGTTTTCAAGAGAGTTCAGCATCACCACTGAATCACAGAACTGCACCATGTAAGTAAATATGATAATTTTCTCCTTCATCTGCAGTTGTGTGAGTCATTTTATGTAAAACACACACACACACTCTCTCTCTCTCTCTCTCTCACTCTCACTCTCTTAAAGATTATTGCTTCCTTGTTTCATGCTATGCAGCAGTGATGTAAATCTAGTGAGCTTCAGCAGCTGTTACAGGCAATTGCATGTATTTTCATTAATTAAATACTAAGTGGTATTTCCAACTACTTTTACGTTATAAAAACATTTGTTCAAAATTGTATTTAATTTATAATATTTAAGTATTTCATTTTTAATTAAGAATATAGAAATAAAAAAATAAAATCTTACCTAAATTATGTATTATTTATACAAATAACTATATTAAATAGAAGCAATTAATTATAAAACAATAAAAATTTACTATTATTACTTAATAATACTAATTTTTTATTTCTCATCCAGCAGAGAGGACATTCTTGTCAGCGTATCTATATTTTCACTTATGGAATTGACTACCACCAGTTTACCTAGTTCAGAAGTCCAGAAGACTTACTTTTACAACTCACAAATTGAGGAACAAGAGAAGATAGAGACATGGTTTTTAATGCAGAATATGACACCACTGGTCCTGATACTTTAATCTCTCAATCAGCTCAGAGTGTTTACACATTAGCACTGTTAAAACAGCCAACAGAAAAAACACTTCCTATCTCTTCTCCAAAATACCATGTGTAAACTCTAGCTGAAGTCCTTGACTGAACAGAGAATACAAACTGTTTAACCTCGACAAAGTCAATTTCATCTTGGATTATCATAAAGATATTTTCTGCTGCCTTTATTTTTATCCTTGCCTTATCAGCAAGAGTGTCCATTTTCATAAAGCATCAGCTACAATTAGCTTGCAATAGTAGGGCTATTTCTTTGTTTAAAAAGAACACACACTTAACTGAATGTATGTCTGTTCTCAGCCTTTGTAATCTACATGTCTGAAACAAATGTACCTAAACAGCATCATGATAAATGATGAACAGAGAATCAAGACAGATGCAAGAGATTGCTGTCTTTATTGCTGTTTTGAAATGAGTACAAAGACAGGAAAGGAAAAGAAGTATGGTTTTTATGCGTGTTCACCAACCAGAAGTCAGCAAAATAAGAATTCCAAGTTCATACCTTATGATAATTTACTTAAGGCAAAACAATACATCTTATTCTTGATGCCTGCCTGGTGTCAGAAGTGAATAAGCACAGCAGAGGAAATTGTTCAATTGTTCTTCAGCAGAAGGTAAAACTCCGTATTGTCAAAGTACATTAGATTACACAAAGATTTAGAAAAACAGAAGTCTCATCATGTCTTAGGGAGAAATGCAGAGTAGAAACAAGATGGTAAGCAAGCAGAACCCACATGTTTGAAGGAGACATGAGAAGTTTTTATATGATTAGCAAAAACTAGGAGGTAAGGTGCAGTAATCGGAACAAGAAGCCAGTGAGTGTGATCTTAACTCATAACTGAAGCCCAAAATGAATGAATTCAGAGAAACTGCAGTTCCAGGAACCACATTTTTCCTTTCTGATCTTCAGAAGAAAACATAGAGGCAAATTCTTCCCATGCTCACTGGAAAGAAGGCTGAAAAAAGGTTCTGAGGAGGCTGATGAATATGGAGTTGTCAGACCAGCATCCTTGTGTCATCATCTCCTCTGGTCTCTGAAAATCCTGAAAAATAATATTCTTCACAGAACACATGTTCACAGCTAGCTCTAGATCCTGCCAGAGAGAAAATGATGGCAAAAGTACATGGTGTACGAAGATCAAACCTCATGAGTGATGTGAAAAGTGCAAACTTTATAAATGCATCTAATTGAATGCAACTACACTCTACCGCAAATTTTATAAGCTAAATCTTCCAGTTAGTACTGCTCAATTCTGATATCAGGTCATTAATTTTCAGGCTACACTGTTGTTTTAGCTCTGACAAGTGGCTTTGTTAAGGTTTTTTCCCCTCTGAGAGCAGGTAATTAATTTCTTGATGAGTTTTTGCAGAATCTCTCTATTGATCTGTTTTTCGATTTTTTCATATTACAGAAAACAGGTTCTTCCTTACCTGTAAATTTAAAAAAAAAAAAAAATCAATGTTGGCTAGTTAAACACACATTTTCTATGTTTCCTGATAATGCAAAACTTTGCCTCAGCTGGAGTCTGTCAGTAACTTCCATGAACTTCAGTGACATTGGTTGCATGACTGAGGATTGTAGTAGAATTTAGTCATATAAGACCACCTGAATAAAAAAGGCAACTATTTCTTGTAGATTTAGTAACTGTAGCTTAATCTGAAACAGCTGCATTTGAAAAAAGTACTAAAGCTGTAAGTTTTAAAAATAACACTGCCTCCTGTGCTAAACATTTTTTTCAGGTCTCGAGACTTATTTCTTAATCTACAGTCCAGAGAAAACTGATTATCCACATAACATCAAAGATTTGTAAATGTGGCATGTGATCTGAATGACTAATAGACTAACCAAAATGAGTTAAATGCTTTGGTTCAGACACAGCTTTGCCCAGTGTAGGGGACACTACAATGTCAAGCTGTTCCAGTAACTTTTCAGCAGAGACATGTTGACTAGCATGAATAATCTGAACAAGGCTTATCTCCAACTCTGCATAAATTCTCTTCCAAGTTCCAGTACAGGAGCTAAGGCAGTCTAGAGCCTTTGCCCTACACTACCCGGTGGGGCACTGCCACACCTATGACCGAGGAAGCAGTCTTACTTGCTGCACCTCACATTACAAATAGCCCAACTCATGGGGCGTAAGTAGAAGCTTCACACCCCCTCACACTTGTGCCAACAGCTCTGCTGGACTACAGTTAAGCCTTAAACTGAAAATTAGAACTAGCCTGCTGTCGTGGTTGAGGCTGGGATGGGGTTGACTTTCTTGCTGACAGCTGGTGTGGTGCTGTGTTTTGGATGGAGTGGTGTCGATAGCACACCTATGTTTCTGGTTGTTGCTAAGCAGTCAAGGCCTTTTCTGGTCCTCACACCGCCCCGCCAGCAAGTAGGCTGGGAGTGCACAAAAAGTTAGGAGAAGACACAGCGAGAACAGCTGACTCAAACTGACCAAAGGGATATTCCATGCCATGTGATGTCATACTCAGTATATAAAGCTGGGGGAAGAAGAAAGAAGGGGTGGGCAAACAGAGTTATGGTGTTTTGTCTTCCCAAGTAACCATTATGTATGATGGAGCCCTGCTTTCCTGGAGATGGCTGAACACCTGCCTGTTGATGGGAAGCAGTGAATTAATTCCTTGTTTTGCTTCGCTTGCATGCACGGCTTTTGCTCTACCTATTAAACTGTCTTTATCTCAACCCATGAGTTTTCTCACTTTTACTCTTCTGATTCTCTCCCCCATCCCACTGGGGAGGGGAGTGAGAGAGCATCTGTGTGGTCCTAGTTGCTGTCTGGGGTTCAACCACAACACCCGCTTAACAAAAGTGTATCATTTTGTCTGCTGCAAGATCATCAAGACAATGCTGCAGATTCACTTCCAGAGTTCACTTCCTGTGGATGCAATTAAGGTTGTGGGTTAGTTTTGGGAGGTTTTTTTTAAACTTTGTGTAAATTTTATTATGCAATTATGTAAATATTCTGTACATAACTACTTCTGTACTTATATTTGAATGCTTATTTTCATACCACAAAGGAAAGAAGTTTATATGTTGCAAGCTAGGATAGTTTATATACCACCACTAGGAGAGGAAGACTTAAAGTCCGTTTCAATGAAAGTCCCTCAAAATATAACAGAACGCAGTGAAATGATTTACTACCACTCCAGTATTTATCCACTATGTCCAGAAGATGTTTCATGGGTGGTGTTCCATGTACATGTTTATTGCATGCCAGAGCTTTTGCCTTATGATTTTTCTGAAAGTAACTGGAGGAAGAAAATAGAAAACTTTCAATTCAAGGTGCTGTTTTTTAAACTGGAGTCATCTCTTAATTGTGAAGTGTTATATGCAAGAACTTCCAATTCAAGGTGCTGTGTTTTAAACTGGAGTAATCTCTTAATTGCGAAGTGCTATATGCAAGAAAAATGGATATAACCAGGTAGTTTTGGCAAAAATCCTTTACATTGTATATGCATGTAAAAGCCCTAAACTAGGTACTCAACAGTTTGTTCTGTAGTTCTAACTTTTTTCTGAAAAAACATTTATTTTCTTCAAGATAAGAATGCCCATGTTTAGCTTGGGTATTAAGCAGAGTTCAACAAGCTGTAACTTCTCTAGCTCTTACACTTTATAAAGTTTATCTTTTCGTGCAATGAAGTCCCTACTAACGTTACTACAAACCAGCCCAACCCAAAGATGAAAGAAAGAATTAACACAATTCCATCTTTGATTTTACTAAAAGACAAATTGGGATCACAAATAATGTTAATGCAAATATGTGTAAAAGAAATTACTACTTGTCCTGGTTTGAGTGACACGGGATTAATTTGTCATTCAGTAATTTTACTCTCCAGTAAGGTCTCTTCTAATGCATGGGAAAATTGCGCTTTTAGAAGACTCCAGTGTCTGAATTTGTGAAAATACTTACTTTATAGCCGGCTACGGTATGTGGGTTTCAAAGTCTCAGTGTTTTCGAGATCGTCAAGTGCGGGGACAAGGAGGAGTGAGACCCGGGCACTTGACCCAAGCTGGCCAACAGGATTATTTCATACCATGAACATCACATTCAATATAAACTAGAAAGTTTGCTGAGGAGTTCTCTCTGTTCTATGATTGCTGCGATCCTGAGAACTTCTTGCTTTGGTCCTGGACCTCTGAGGCCTTCCCTTCCTCCCGAAGCCATAGTGCTCTCAGTGTCCGATATTTGCTGTCCACTGCTGGAAGTCCAGATTCCTACTGACAGAATTGGCTAAGTATAATCCTTGTATATTTTATACTGGTATCGGGGTCAATACTGGTGTTATTAATATTAATTATTTAGTCTTATTGTATTAAATCTGTTTATATGCCAACCCTTGCAGTTCCTTGTTTTTTCCCGATTCCCCTTCCCGGGTGGGGAGGGGGTCATGAGGTGACAGAATAATTGTCTAAATGACAATAAATTCAAACCATAACACTACTGTACTGTTCCACAGAAGCCGGAGATCCTTCTGGCAGAAGTTATTCCAATGAACAGGGCAAAATGGTGGATCTTTCCATATAGGACTGGCATACCATCACCACAGTCTTCTAACTGCTTACCAAATAAATGAAAACATTAGAGACCCTGGCATTACAGAGAACAGGGCTCTCAGCCATTCTTATTTTTGCAACAAAAATGTATTGAGTGATAGAACTACATTAATTTCTGAAAAGCGATCTAAGAAAAATGAATTCTCACCAAAGATCAATTTTAACATTTGAGATATATAATGCAAAATAATCAGTTCTCTTTTCTAGTGCTTACCTGTCTGCCAATTTTGTTCTTCATTCTTCACATGCAGTTTCCAGAGAGGTGATGAATAATTTTTGCTTAGGCATTGATACTCCAGCATTAGGTTGTTCTTTATTTTTCTGCAAAGCTATGAAGTTTTTATTTCTCAGCAGGTCAGTTTGTTTCATTGTACAATTTTCTATTGCTGGGCAATTCAGATGCTGACACTGTGTTAGAACTCGCCTGAGCTTGTACGTGCTCCTCTGAAGAAGTGGATAATTCATCTATTTCTAGTGAGTCTGAAAAAGAAAAAAAAATACACAGTCATGTCAACAGAATATCCTCATTTTAAAATTACTTTCCTCCCCAGGTACTCAGCACTGGTGAGGCCCCACCTTGAATACTGTGTGCAGTTTTGGGCCCCTCACTACAAGAAAGGCATTGAGGTGCTGGAGCATGTCCAGAGAAGGGCAACGAAGCTGGTGAGGGGCCTAGAGCACAAGTCTTACAAGGAGCAGCTGAGGGAACTGGCATTGCTTAGTCTGGAGAAAAGGAGGCTCAGAGGAGACCTTATCACTTTCTACAACTACATGAAAGGAGGTTATGGGGGGGGGGGGGGGGGGGGGGGTGTGTGTCGATCTCTTCTCCCAAGTAACAGGCAATACGACAAGAGGAAATGACCTCAAGTTGCACCAGGGGAGGTTTTGACTGGATATTAGGAAAAATTTTTTCACCAAAAGAGTTATCAAACATTGGAACAGACTGCCCAGGGAAGTAGTGGAGTCACTATCCCTGGAGATGACCATCCCTTTTAAATAAAAGACAGGTAGACGTAGTGCTTAGGAACATGGTTTAGTGGTGGTTTTGGCAGTGTTAGGTTTATGGTTGGACTCGATGATCTTAAAGGTCTCTTCCAACCTAGGTGATTCTATGAATAAAATCTTTATATATTCCTCACAACTGCAAACAGTGCTATCGCCTTGTTTACAGGTTACTAAATGTAAAAGGGTCTTTGCTTAAGGAAAAATGTATGAACTGCTGGAATAATTTATAATAGACATTGCCTGTAGTAAACAGAACTGAGCCACAAGTTTAAATTTACAGAAGTGAAAAGCCAGTAACTAAACCTGATTGTATGCATGATACTTAGCAAGGGGGGGGAAAGAATATCAAGACTTAGTTGAAACTAAGTAAAACATCTTCACTGCCAAGTCTTGGTGAGTTCTTCTCACATAGTTTCATGCAAACAGTAATTAAGACTTTTGAAAGTACTGTTCTTCGTGATTCTCTAAATTGTTGAAAGCTAAATTTAAACTAGATTGCCACTAATGATTATTGATTCCATATGTTAAAGTAAGAACTCTTTATGATGTTGCTGAACATAACCGGAAGTTAAACAGAAAGGTGTGAATTAAGACATATTTTGTTACTACACAAAGTAACTGGAGTGAGTTATCTTTTTGGAAACAAGCAAATATTCGAGAACCTGTGAAAGGACGGAGGGATATTAAAAGGATCACTAGGTGGTGCACAAGGTACAGAGGAGACAGGCAGCAGTCTGGAAACCTAACTCCCACTTAGAAATTGTTTTCAATTTAAAAAAAAGTCATCACAAAGAATTAAAAGAAACCCTACAATCTCAGGTTAAAATTATTGATGACAAATGTCAGTGAAAAGTCCAGGATGCACGCAAATTTCATGCATTGCAGGTTCACTTCTACGCACATTCACTGACTACATCTGGAGGAAAAAAGAATCTTTCTGTTAAATAGACAAAGATTTTCCTCCTAAAGACTACACTATATGTTGCTGCTAGAGAAGAGCTGGGAAAGTGTGACCTGCCAAATATCTAATGTATGACATTGAGCCAAAGGTCACATCCATTTCTCCTATCGCACAGGAGGAAGGAAGCACAGGGGCTTGTGCATTGGTTCTGTGTCATTTTTGCCATAAGATGTGTGTTCACTATGTCTCTGAGGATTGTGGGGTAAAGAAGATTTAGCAATCTTAACAGAACTGCAAATCAATATCTAGCAGTCTGTATGACAGCTTATACCTATAGATTTGTTACACACTCTGTATTTATGCATCCAACACTCAGTATTAGCTCGATTTCATGCAGCCCATGTGCACCTTTTCCTCCACAACACTACCTCCAGTTATTAGACAAATTACCTAATGTTTACCTAAGCCATTACCTCCCTGTGCTCCTGAAGTACTCTCATGCACACTACTTCCTAAGCAAGAGGCACTTTTTGGCCAGTCTCCACACAACTCAGAGCCAGCCACAACAGGTATGCATAATGACTAAAGACTACCATCTTTTCTTCAGCAAAGACACCAATTAGAAAGTTCAAAAATTCCTTCTACTTGATGACTGAATTTGATTTCCATTTCATTACACAGATCAGATGTCTCTCAGAGATACTGATGGTCACAGAATAATAAAGTAGAAAGCAACCATAAATAGCCATAGACACATACTTCTTATATAGAAGATACAGCAATAATTTGCACCATGTAATCAACACCTTGAACAAAGCAAGCAAAAGAATTTAAGTGCTAAATTTGATACCTGGATGGGTTGTAAAGTTAACCTGGACAACAATTTTATCATAAGCTTCATCCTGCAGTTTTAGATTTGAGTCTTTTTTAGACAAATCCTTAGTCTTACTTTCTGAAAATGTAACTTTGCTACTTCTTTTTCAGGTCCTTGTTTACTGTTGAGATGTTTAGCTGGTGAATCATTAGACAAATAGTTATACTGTAGCAAAGAAAAAAAGAAGGTTTTTTGCTATCAAATAACTACAGATAATTTAATATATGGATATACACTAGAATACGCAAGAGAAAAGAGTGCTAATGGATCACCTAGACAATCCTCAATTTTCAAGCATGACAAACAGAACTGTTTCAACAGAATTGAAATAAAGCTTTTCAAAATTGAGCCACTGACCAGGTACTCCACACTTATTGATTGTTTGGGATTATAAGAAAACTAGGTGACAACAGAATAATTTTATGTTACACTGTATTTTTGCTTTTTTCCATAGATTGCTGACACAGTATGCTGCAGTATTTTCTTACAGCACGTAGTGTTAGCACTACTGCTGTTAAAATTGCTTTCTGTTGATTCAAAGCATAAGTACACTGAACTCATGGTTGACTGCAAAACACCAATATAATCTTCAGAAATTGCCACTACACAAAAATTTCATACTGTAGGCATAAGGATTTAATGCAAAATTCCCAACAAGTTCCAAATATAGGTGATTAAATATAATGCAAATGTCTCATGCCATCTTTTTTTTTTGGTAAAACACCAAGAGCTAATTCTTATAAGGTATTTCATATACCATTCTACTTGCCTGAAGTTAAACACTTGCATTCTTTAAGGAATCACGATCCTAGTGTTTACACTTACATAGGAAGTATTATGAGAATTAATCTTTTCCTAGCATTAGCTGAACTTCCTATTACAAAGGTATCTAGGTATATCTAACAAATTGTATTTGGAGACATGCTTGCTAAAATGGTTGCTAATGATTCTTCTCTCATTTTTTCCCTTTTTCAAAGGAAAAATATAAAATTCTGAAGATGCCAGCATTTTTGCTGTATTCCATCTTAGATACTGTAACTATCAGGACTTGTTTAGTGGGCTAGGCTGTATACCCTTTTGCTGATGAAGTGATGCAAAATCCTAGGAAATAAATTCTGTAAGAAAGTTTCTTCAAGACTACAGATCTTTTTGGTGTCATCTTTGATATTTATCACAGGTTAATAAGAACCTTTAAGTGCTCTTGCAACCTTCTCTCTCAGACTTTTTCTATGAAATGTAACTCACCAAAGCCAGTATACAAACTTACTCTATCTCTACCCAAAAAATCACAGACAGCAGCACGGTTTTCAGGGAAGTCTGTCACTTCTTGCAACGAAACCTCGATCTCTCTCCTTACAGAGATATAACGAATCAGGAAAAAAATCATGAGGACTGCTATTCAGGACTCAATCATCTTGAACTTACGGTTAGCTAGTAGAGCAGATATATAAGAAGACCATGCCATGCCAACTGTGAAGCACTTCCTGCACTATTCTCCTTTTCCATGCAATTCTACTTCATTTATTAGCAATTGAAATGTCAGTCCTACTATCTAAAATGTTACAGAAAGAGCTTGTGGTAGAAGCACTTTGATCCCAAATTGTATGAAGCTGCTGACCTTCAATCAATACCAAAAAAACCTTATACATGTTAGACAAGTAAAAGAAAAGTTCCCCTGGAAAGAAGTATTTGAAAGAAATATCTATTTTGGATTTTAGTTTTGGCAAAGCAGATAGTGTCAGGCTGTTCAGTTCACTTATGCCTTAAGTTACAAGCTAAACTTGCAAAAACCATGAGAGAGATGCTGTCAATTCAGCAGAGCCCAGATTTTTAAATACTATTGTAGCTATCATTAGCAGTGGGAAGAAATTTTACGACTACACATCAAAAATAAAAACAAAGCACTGCAGAAAGAGATAAGAAAGGTGTAGACAAGGCCAAACTAATAACACAAGGCAAGATTATTACAAGAATAGCACAATGTACCTCAGTTGTCACCTGAAATGCTCCCACTTTTGAGCAAATACCAGGCTGACAACAGAACAAAGGTGAACATCCCAGAAAGAAGTTCAGACGTTTAAGATCATTTCATCTATAACCATTTCTATAAGCCTATGCCTCTACAGGTGCAGGTTCTTTTCATGAAATCTCTGGTAACAAAACAGCTATGGGTACCAAACAGCTAATGGCAATACAAGCTTACTTATTTATTACCATGTTGCTTCCATACTTGAGAGGTGGGTTGAATCTCAGATTTCTTGTTCTTTAACATTTATGCCATCAATTTACAGATACCAAGGAAATAACATCTGAAAATTTTAAAACATAAAATTAAATTGACAAGTACCAAACATGCATGTCTTTCTTAAAATTATATGTCAAACAACTGTATGATCAGATCATGCCCACCAATTCACAGACAAGCAACAGCAACAAAGGTCAAAGGCTGGCCACCTCCTCAAACCACTCGAGGCGCAGCGGAGGCCAGCACTCGGCCCTTGCAGAGAGCATCCTCCTCCCGACAAGAGGACGGAACCCTCACCAAAGGAACGAGGACGGCCGCTGCCACCTCCAGCAGCCATCCCCCCCACCTCCGCACCCTCTCGCGGGGCAGTTACCAAGGTTCTGGTAACACCACTTCCCCTCCCTTCTTCTTCCTCCTCCTCCTCTTCCTCTTCTTCCTCCTCCTCCGCTTCTTCCTCCTCTTCCTATTCTTCTCCTCCTTCTTCCTCCTCCACTTCTTTCTCTCTCCCCTCTCCCCCCATAGGGCTGGTGCTAGGGCTGGGGTGGCTTTCCTCGTCGTCACTGCTTCCATTCGACCCTGGGCTTGAGGTGGGGGAGCTCCTTGTTCCCTGCGCTGAGGGCGTGCGGGGCAGGAGGAGCCCCCAGCAGGCCTGGAGCTGCAGATCAGCTTCTGCCAGCACCGCTCACCAAAGGAAAGCGGAGGTGACACTGTGAGCCACCGCCAAGCATGTTGCAACCCCAGAGTGACGCATCAGGTAGTCAGCTGGAGTGGCCGTGGGCTACTGCAAGAGGAGGACCTACAGGGCTGTCTGCGGCAGCGGTGGTGGTGCTGGAGCCTTTGCGGTGCCTCTGACAACAGAGCTGGGCTGCACTTCCAGGGTGCGAGCAGAGAAGACATGCGCAGGCAAGCTGCAGCCAGCTCCACCATAAGAGGGCCCATACAGCCTGCACTGGGCCCTAAATGTCTGGAGGGAGAGAGACTGGGCCACCGTGACATTGCAGAAGCAGTAACAAAAGGGGAAAGACAGAAAAGGAGAAATTGGCCGCATGTTTGTATTTCTGTGCATGAAACATGAACGGTCATGATCTGCACTGACTGAAGATGTCCCTGCTCATTGAAGGAGGGTTGGCCTAGATGACCTCTAAAGGTCCTTTCCAATCCAAACTATTCTATGATTCTATGAAAACGCCGTTAGTACCTGTAAACTATTGCCATCTGCCAGCCAGTGCAGAATTTCTGCAGTTGTCTTCGTTTCATTACATGTAGGTACAATGTTGTTGCGCAAACTTGTTGGCCACCCTTTGTAAACTATTAATGTGAAATGTTTTATTTGTTGCTGATGAAAAAGTAATTGCATTCTGAAAAAGTGCATAGAAAATAAAATATGTTTTAACTTAGAGGACTCCCTTAATTTTTTAAACTGGTGTAGATTTTTAAACTGTAAGATTTTAAGCTGTAATATATTTATGGGCTGTGAATGCAGCCAATCAATTTTTACCAAGTTTCAGTTTAAAACAGCAAGCTTATACTCAGGCTTAATAAAGTAGTCCTTAAAGTCCTCTAAATTGTAAACATGTTGCTATACTAAAGAAAAGGACTGCATGAACATCTTTAGTCATGAGTGTCTTGCCTTTTTACCTGCTTGTACCGCCTGTCTTTTAAAAAACTGACATAAAGACAAACTCTTTTGAGCGTTGATTGCCTAGCTGGTTTTGTTTCTATTTGTCTTTCCAAAATACTTGCATTATATTGGCTATGAATCTGATAAATTTCCTTTCAGTATCAATAGGGAGTCTTTCTGTTGGTTTAATGGGAGTTGGATTAATGACTAAACCATGATTCAGATTTGTAGCTGCTTGATAAAGAACAGATAAAAAGCCTGATTCTGAGAAGTGGTGAATTTCTTAGAATAAATAGAAAAAAAAAAAAGGAACTCTTAAACAGGATCTTGTCTTCTCACATTAAGGTCTGAAAAGTAAGCTCATTATGAATCTATACCGTCAGAACTAGGTAAGATGAACACAACTTCATATTGGTACTAGCTTAAGAATTTATAAGCACAAAATCTGTGCAGGTACTATGAAGGGAGACAGATGATTAGGACGTATATAATTATGTTAATGTGCAGATGTGTTATTACTATGTCTCCTGGTTTGAGGTAAAACAGAACCAATTTTCTGCTCAGTAATTTTACTTTTCAGTTAAGTCTCTTCTAACTGACTGCACTCTCTGAAATCAACAGCAGTATCCGCTTCTAGCATTGATAAGGCCTGATGTTTGTAGGTAGTACCAGGCAATGTTATGCAGAGAGGCTCCTGCTTATAATTATTGCTCTAAGAAACAAGGTCAGCTAACTTTGTTATATGCCCTGTTGGAGGGTTGGAAGCAGAAGAACATAGGTCGCACCTGCAGGGAGGAGCGGACAGGTGACCCAAAACTGACCAGTGGGGTATTCCATCCCATCTGCCTCATGCTCAGCATAAAAGATGAGGGATTAAAGGGTCAGCCCTTTTTTTTTCAATGGCCAGATTCTGAGGAGGACTCTGTTTGTCTGCCTCTGATCCTGATGTGTGTGTTCCTGAATCCAGATCCAGAATCCAGTTCCCATCCGTCGCTGAGTCCAGTCTGGGACCTTCCCAGTGCCTGGCAGTGATGTGATCGTCATCCTGGGAGCTTGATACTGATTTTGTATATATTGTATATATTGTATATATTTTCTTTTTTGATATTTTTATCTTTATATTATTTTTAATTAATATTTCATTAAAGTAGTTTAGTTTCATTTAAATTCATAAGTCTTTCTCTCTCGTCCTCCTCTTCCTGAAAAGAGAGGTTAGGAAGAGTATCCATCATTCGTTTCAGTGGCCAGTCTGATCTAAACCACAACACTATGGTATTCCTGAAATATAGGTTATATAATGTATCTTTGGCTGTTTATGGAATAAGAGATGTTAGCAAGAAGGAAGAAAAGAGAACCAAAGGGCAAAGTAGTTGCAACATTCATAACCATCATTGTGTTTAACACCTGACTTTTGTGCTTTTTTCTCTTAATTCCTATCCATTAAATAGCACCTTTATTTAGATTATACTCTTGTCACTTGAAAGACCTGTACCCTGAATCCAAAAACACAGAATCATAGAATATCCTGGGTTGGAAGGGACCCATGATGATTGTTGAGTCCAACTCCTGACCCCACACAGAGCAACCTAAAAGTTAAACCATATGTCAAACAGCATTGTCAAACACTTCTTTAACACTGACAGGCTTGGGGCCATGACCACTTCCTTGGGGAGCCTGTTCCAGTGCTTGAACACTCTCTCAGTGACAAACTTTTTTTCTAATACCCAATCTGAACTTACCCTGACACAGCTTTATGACATTTCGTCAGATCCTGTCTCAGTTTCGTAGTGTTTTTTCTGCTTATTAGGAGATATTTTTAAAGGTTTTTTTCTAAATTTCATTGTTCTTAGTAAACATAATTGTTCCTTATACTATAAGGAATTTTGTAGCTCAAGCATCTTACCTTTTTATTTGATCTACTTTAAACTGTTACCTGTTTAAGTAACCTGTTTTGTCACCATTATAACATATGGCTGGTAATCCATGTAAGCTATTTTTCAATTCTTGATCAGTTTTTGGAAATGGAATATTTTATTGCTAACCTAATATAAACTAATATGTTTATGGAATAAGGGATGACTATCATCCCTTATCAATCTATTAAAGTCATATCAGTTACTTTGAAATTAACATTTATGTTTTTTAGGGTACAAGAAAAAAGCTCAAAAGTCAAATTTGAAAAGCAGCAGGTCCAAATAAATGAAACCTCCTTTAACATAACTTCCAAAATTGGAGTCAGATTTTTTTCAAAGCCACTGATCTGACACTTTGTACTAGTAGGTCCAGGAATGATTTCTTCTTTTTTCTTATGAAATAACTAGCTTCAATGGGATGACTTACAGAATAAATTTCAACTTTTTAGTGTAATGGTAAAATTTGGACCTCAGAAAATCTGATGTCCAAATAAGCTATAAGCATGCAACACTTAAGAAATTGAACAGCAGTGAGAAGAGTCTAAGATGACAAGAACACTCCCCACACAACAAAATTCATGAAAAAAAATAGCACTGAACAGTTTACATAGACTTCTCCTTACTCAGTCCATGTTTTACCTGTCAGGGCAGGTGTATCAGTCTCATAATGAGTGCAATGGGTAAATTGGCAAGGACTAGCAGTTGTTTTTAGCTTGTCTGTAGCATAGAATGTACCGATTTCTTGGGATTTTTTGGGACAAATGTATTGTATACCTTAAGTAAATTGGAAATACATTGTTTCAATCTTGCCTGCTACATTCCTGTGGAACATTATAGTTCTTGCTTTGGTATTTATCTGTAGGTCTTACGTTTGTTGTAGAGTATTGGATAGTATTCTGTGTTTTGTTGTATATGGAGTAGATGTTTTGTGGACTCTTCTGGACTGGGCACTGCTTTCTTGGATACCTGTGACTGTGGAGAGCTGGGCTGGAGAAACAAGGTTGTTTCTTTCGTTGTGTCTGTATTGCTAAGTAAGTATGGCCAGCAGCTCTTTTCTGGTCCTAGTGGCTTCAGATGTTCCTATCCACAGCACCTCTGACCACATGTGATGTGGTAGCTCTAAGACAAAACAGTAATTTTTTTGTCTGTTTTTTTAGTTCAAAGTATATGATAAGCTGAAACACAGTTTTTGTGTTTTTCAGAGTGATGCTTTCACAAATCAGAACAAAGAGTATGTGTTTTATGATTAGGTTGTGTCATGAAGGACTGTTGATGGCGATGTAGTGGACAAGGGAGCAACACGTAACAGAGTTTTCTCTAGAGTGGCTGTTGGGCATGGTCCCTGGTATATGGTATCCCTTGAACTGTGTTCTGGTCTTATGTAGGAGAGCGCGAGTTGGTACAGTTGAAAACTGTACCAGGAAGTGTGGTAAAATTTAGCTCTCTCCTTGGCCCTGCTTTATTTAGCATTTTAGAACAAATTATTAATGTGATGAACTGTCATCCTTTGTTTTTTAATATTGTAATTGATTTCATAAACTCTGCACAAGCACCATAGCTGTCTGTATCCTAAGCTGCATAAAAAGAAGTGCAGCCAGCAGGTCGAGGGACTCTGCTCTGCTCTGGTGAGACCCCACCTGGAGTACTGCATCCAGCTCTGGAGTCCTCAGTAGAAGAAAGACATGGACCTGTTGGAGCAGGTCCAGAGAAGGGCCACAAAAATGATCAGAGTACTGGAACATCTCTTCTGTGAAGAAAGGCTGAGTGAGTTGGGATTGTTCAGCCTGGAGAAGAAAAGGCTCTGGGGAGACCATATTGCAGCTTTTCAATATATAAAGGGGGCTAGTAAGAAAGAAAGAGAGAGAAAGACTTTTTACCAAGGCCTGTAGTGACAGAAAAGGGGCAACGTTTTAAACTAAAAGAGGGTAGATTTAGACTGGATATAAGGAAGAAATTTTTTATGATGGGAGTGATAAGACACTGGAACAGGTAGCTCAGAGAAGTTGTGGATGCCTTGTCATTGGAAGTGTTCAAAGTCAGGTTGGACCTGGCTTTGAGCAACCAGATCTAGTGAAAGATGTCCCTGCCTATGGCAGGGGGTGTTGAACTAGATGGTCTTTGAAGGTTCAGTTCAACCCAAATCATTCTATGGTTCTATGATTCTATACACCACTCAGATATATATAAACCTTTGATAAGGTCTCCCTTGAGCCTTTTCTTCTAAACTAAACCCCAACTCTCTTGGTTTTTCCTCATTTAAGTAGCAATATATTTCCTTGACTCAACTGATCTAAGCTTTCATTTCAATAAAAAGGGATGATTTTGCAGACCAATGACACAGTGCTAAAAATAATTGACCTGAGAAGAGACCCAAGAAGTCTTTTCAGAATTCTAAAATCTTCTTTCAGTTGCAAAGCCAAGTATTAGCCTACTGTGTTGTGTTTTGTGTCTAGAGAGGAAAAAAAACATGGAACGTCGGGGACTAATTCTTATTTCAGATCAGTATGCTGCATTGTGGTGAAGAACTAGTCAAAAATAAATGCTGCGGGGGGGGGGTGTTGTCCTTTTTTTCCTCTCTTCATTTTGGAGACAATAGAAAATTGGAAGTTGCTGCAGGTGTGAAGTTTTGGTTGAGCCCTGTGTAATAGTGGTCATAAGTGAGTAATGTTAGGACTACTCTATCAGGTTTGGGTTACTGAAAAGTCTCACATATAGGGATTAGTTTCCAGTGATTGTGTACATTAGTTACTCAGCTGTTTTCTTCCACCAGTTAACCAGACACCATATAGCTTTTAAAAAATCAATTTGCTCCTTAAAATAAGACTATGCAGAAAGTGTTATCTTGCCAAGGCCCTTTCTACACATTTTGCAGGTGGCATTTGCCAGCAGTGAACCAGAGTGTACCCTAGGGCCTAGAGCAGGTGTAAAGGTGTAAAACAATTCAAGTCTTTGCTGTGATATTATGGTAAGCACTTGTACTGATCTGGGGACAGGGTTTTCTAGAGTTTAGAGAAGGTAAGTGCTAGAATTCTTTTTAATTTCTATGAGTTTCATGTGCCTAATTCCTCTAAAATCTCTTAAAAATCTGAGTTTCATGACTGAAATCATACAGTAAATTAGATTCCATTGATTATCATAAAATTCTGACATCAGTTCTAGTGTTTTTATATATACTTATACTTTATATGTGTATATATATATCTGTGTATATATACATATAAAGCTATAAAGTCCTCATCTTTTCTCATTGTTCTTTTCTCTCTTGAGTTCTTTGGCAGTTTCAATTGCCCACCAAATTTAATACTGTGCTTTGATAACAACTGATAAAAGTCTATATGCTTTAGTGACTATAATCAATATGAAGTCAGAATTGATTAAAGGAATGAATATATATATTATCAAGAGCGAAGAGTAAATAACTAGAAAGCGGTGAGATAACTGGAGTATTTTAACACATTTTTTTCTAAATATTTCTACTAGATAAAAGCCCAAAGGAGTTGTTCATCCAAATCAGCAGCATACCACAGTTTTTACTCCCTTTTTCAAGTGATTTGGTAGAAGCTATAGGCTGATTAAGGCTATTCATAACAAACTAAAGCAGGTCATAAGACATTTTGTGCCATATTTTTTTAAGATAGAATGGGAAGTAAAAGTATTTTTTACTGAAATTATGAAACAGCTTGTTAGAAACAAGTGTCACTCCAAAACCAGCTACCACAAAAATGCTTGGATTGTATGCTCCTTGTGGCAAGGATCATCTGTTGCAAAGTTAGGAATCTGGGCTTGATGACCACAGATTTTCTTTTGAAAAACTGTGAAATTTAAAGAGTAAAGTCACATCTTTCATTTCTTAATTCTCAGTGATAAGGCTTCACAGATATCCTGCAGTGTGCAACAATCAGGGAAGCATTTGTGAAACCGAGTGTGAATACCAATAAATGCTTGTCTTAGATGTCTGCCAACGCACTTAAAAATTTTTGCATAGAGTTCAGCTAAAATGCTTCATGTGGAGAAACTTGTTTGTTTTCTGTTTCTTCATGCAAGTTTTACCATTCTACTCTGCAGAACTGACTGCTTGCACCTACTTACGGGCAAACACAGATCTAGTCATTTGTGACTAGTGGCTGTCTCATCTTCCATGTGAGAAGAAAGTTTTTCTAATGTCTATTCAGTCTTATGCTCACAATCCAAACCCACTGGACACCATATTAAGCTCAGTGTTAACATCATTACTAAGAATTTTAATACACCTTGCCTGTTAGCACTGCCTTAAACTGAAGCTATGCAGCTGTCACATGGTCTAAATGGCTTAGTATGTAGGCAAAATGATTGTGTGTCAGCCTCTGCAGATAAATGCTTCTTATCTTTGAATCATTGTCCTTACTATTACTGAGATAATTATTTTACTCTTTGTCGTGGTTTGGCCTCAGCCGGCAACAGAGAACCACGCAGCTGCCTGCTCAACCCCCGAGGGCGGTGGGGAAAATCGGAAGAAAGGGGCAAAACTCGTGGGTTGAGATAAAAGGCAATTTAACATAACAGCAAACGAGAGAGGGAAACAACAACAATAACAGTGACGGAGGGATGCACACACAGGGTTACTGTACCGACGCTCACCGACCAGACCGCGCAGCCCCAGCCCGCTCCCGAACCGCGCCTTCCTCCCCCTCCCGGCCAGCTCCCCCTTATGGACTGGGCATGGCGTCACGTGGTATGGAATACCTGTGTCCCGGGTCAGAAAATTAACCCTATCCCCGCCGGAACCAGGACATTATCCACCCCTTATTCTATACCATCTACGTCATGCCCAGATCTTACAGTTTCCAGTTAATTACCACTACTTTTCCCTGTCTTATTTATGTATACATACAGATATAATTCCCTTAGTGTATGGGCCATCCCTCTAAAAATGCCCATTGAGTTCATTTAATCCATGATTTTGGGCTCCTTCTGTTAGAACAGTCTCTCAGGGCAGGCGAGATCCTGTACGGTGCTGGACTGCTGCATGCTGTATTCAGGGCTTGTGGCTGGTGTATCCAATGCGGCCCATGCCCACGGTCCACGGGTTGAAGATGTCAATCTCAAGGAAGCTGCTGGGCGCCAGCTGCTGGGGTCAGTTCTGGTCCCACCACTGCTGCACTTTATTCGGTTTCATTAAAGTCCATTTGTCATTAATTTAGGCGATTCTTACCATAATACAATCAATAGTAATTCTAGTAATGACGACATACAGTGGCAGTATTATTTAACAATTAACATCATACAATTTGATTCACTGGGTATTCTCGCCCAACATCAGATCTCCCTGAGGTATACATCGGACCTCCCCATCCTTCCGCATCACCCACCAAGTGCACCCAGGTCCTTGAGCAAAAGCAATCCCGCGGATAGGTTTGCCTTTGCCTGAGGCAGGACTAACCCAGACTGTCTTCCCTAGCATATTCTTCATATGTACTACAGGGACTTTATCCCCTTCTACAGTGCATGGAAGTTTTGACTGGGCAGGGCCAGCTCGATTGGCAGATCCCCTCGTGTTGACTAACCAAGTAGCTTTTGCTAAATGTGTGTCCCAATGTTTGAAGGTCCCGCCACCCATGGCTCTCAGTGTAGTTTTTAACAGTCCATTGTATCGTTCTATCTTCCCAGCGGCTGGTGCATGATAGGGGATGTGGTATAC
>VFFE01007660.1:81213-224429 GCA_008921705.1 Burhinus oedicnemus | reverse complement strand
CTCCCACATGCCATGCCACCCATGACTATCCAGCCTCGGGGCAGGTCTCTGGGGGGTAGTCTTAAACAGTTGTTTAACCCTAAACAACACCTGAAACATATTCAGGAGACACAGTGATAGGAACACACTGGTTTGAGCATCCCAAGGATATTCAAAATTCTCAAAAACTGTCATACCTGGCCCGAAGGAGAAAAGGGAGGCAAAAGAAGTTGGGAAAGTATCCTCCCCTGTTTCCCCCATAGATTGGGTATGATTATTAATAAATTCTGAGAGACAGTGCCCAAGGTATGGGCAGGCCAGCAATATCGCATAAATTCCCCAACATAATCGCCTAAACAGTGATGTTATCATATCATAAGTTGATATTGCACAGGACAGCAAAATCATAATTCTGATCCCTCTGCTAGAGGTGATAAACAGCATCACAGGGAGCACATAGAGCAGATAAGAGTTTACATAACACAGCCATGCGAACAAACGAAGCAGCATTGTGGTCATCAACTATTTAACTAAGATAATAAATGCATATAACATTCATTTTAACAAGTTCTGGTCGGATCTGTCGTTGTCTCAACCCTTCGTGCCCCACGTTGGGCACCAAAAGGACTGTCGTGGTTTGGCCTCAACCGGCAACAGAGAACCACGCAGCTGCCTGCTCAACCCCCGAGGGCGGTGGGGAAAATCGGAAGAAAGGGGCAAAACTCGTGGGTTGAGATAAAAGGCAATTTAACATAACAGCAAACGAGAGAGGGAAACAACAACAATAACAGTGACGGAGGGATGCACACACAGGGTTACTGTACCGACGCTCACCGACCAGACCGCGCAGCCCCAGCCCGCTCCCGAACCGCGCCTTCCTCCCCCTCCCGGCCAGCTCCCTTTTATGGACTGGGCATGGCGTCACGTGGTATGGAATACCTGTGTCCCGGGCCAGAAAATTAACCCTATCCCCGCCGGAACCAGGACACTCTTATAGTTTTCTTGATCATACATTTCCAAGGGCAAGTTTATTTTCCAACATAAAAACCAAACAAACAAACAAACAAAAAAACCCCCCCAAAACCAGCCAGGTGGAATAATGTATTTCAACACAATTTATGAATTTGATTACTTCAAGGAGAAGCAGGGGTTAATTGCTCTGAAACATTAGGGTCAGTGGTCTGTTCCAAATTTTCACAATGGTAATCCAGGAATGATTTGTTTTCTTGCATGAATTACTACTTGGTTCAACAAAAGAACCATTCAATAAATATCTGATACCTCTAACTAATTGGTACTCATCAGTAAGGCACCTTAATATTCTTTCATTTACATTCTTATAAAGAATTCAAGTTATGTCTCATTAGGTGATAAGGTAACAAGCAAGAACTAATCTAATAGTTTCAAGAATTTGAGAATCTTCTGCACTTCCTAGCTTGCATACTTTATTGGGATACAAGATTAGCTGAAATTAAACAAGTGGTTCTTCTGTGTCTTAAAAGCGCATAACCATACCAGATGCTCTTCACCAAAAGAAAGCCTTTCATTTTCTAATAGGAATATTTTTAAATTACCTGTTTCTACTGAGTGTTTCCATTCTTTTCCTGTTGTCTAGATTTCTGCTTTACCTGAGACTCAACTGGCATTAGAAACTGCACAAATGATATTGTGATCGAATTTTTACTTATTTGATATTCATGTCTTGTCCTTTTTGTGGTTTTGAACAGGTGAGTGAGAAGTGCTCAGTGTTCTAAATGGTGAAGGTTATTAATAATCAAAATAGAAGTAATGGTTTTGGCTGCATGAAGAAAAGAGAGAAAAAGAGAGAAAAATGTTTGTTCTTGCAGATTCTTACAGATCAGCTTAAAGCGTATCACTAATAAATACATACATGATAAGAAGTATGGTGACCGGGCAGGAACTAGCAGAATATATAAACACCAATCACATTCTTGTGCAGTTTTTCAGGGTTTGTACTTGTGATAGTAACTTTTAGTAAAGTAATGTAAAATGTGTTTGAATTCTGATGAAACACGAAAAATTAGTAAATCAGTGACATTAATATTAATTGCTGATCTGCTTTTTACAATTTCTTCTTCAGGTAGTGGCAACTAATATATCATCCTTTTTGTATACTGGACCTGTTGGAGTTGGCTTACAAGTACCTGGATGACATACCATTTTGTTTGTGATAACTCTTTGGATGTTGGGTCATTATTATTTGTGTATTTCCAGCTTATCTCTATGATAAATTTCCCATATTTTCCCATGTTTCTCATTTGCACTTAGAAGGCTGACCTTTTCTTTGTCCAGGAACTCACCATTAAACTTTCTTTCGCACACTTAGTGACTGTCACTTCTGCTTTTCTGTTTTTTTTAAGCTGTTGCTCCAGATCACTGGTTCCCTGAAGCCAGATAAGGGAGCCCCTCTAATGACCTCAATAGATTTCAGGATAATTGTTCATTTATGAAACCTATAAATTTGATATAAAGGTGGACCAACTTCCTAACCTTAGAGGCTTACGGAAGATGTTTGTATGACAGACAACTGCAACATTCTTGTCATGCATTTGCAACAAATGAATCTAGAAACTCTGGAAGTAACTAATTCCCAGAAGAGGGTAGTGATTTATCAGAGACCCCACTGCTTCACTGCAGAATGTAGCTCAGCTGGGCATGCAGCTGACTCCCAGGGGAATCCCCAATACCAGTTTCACAAAATTCTGCTGATTCTACTTCTCCTGTAGCCAGGGGTTTGGACTACTTAGCATTCTCTGTTCCTTATCATTCCCTGTCCCTACTTAGCATTCCCTGTCATAACTGGTTAGTTGAAGTAGCTCCTTTACTGGAGCTACTTTGAAATGTTTGCTAGCTGTGTGTGGCTCAGATTGGCAATCTGGGATGTACAGCATTTTCGGTCTGTAAGTAGTTTAAGAATTATTCATAAATTAATAATTGATTATGTGTTAGCACTTTTCATTTAATCAGAGTTGTTTCACTGCAACCCATCACAACAGGTTTGGTCCTTATAATTTCATAAAGGCCAGAATGATATGTGCTTTCAAAGTAATGCTCTCATTAATTCTTGTACTACAGCCAAAATATGTCATCTTCAACCTGTTTTTTAAGCAATCTAACATTCATATTCACTAACATGTTCATTTCTGAGAAGGATGCAAATTATGTTGTAAGACACATAGCAGTTTCTTTCATGATAGATTCAGTTAACAGTGTGTAAATTTCTTCAAGGAAATTAATTGGTCTGGTTTGGACTTTAATCTCTAACTTCAAGGCAGCAAAAAGCTTAAAAGTTTTGCAACCACCTGAATAGACATTGTTTTTAAGTCAGGCAGCTAGTAGGTTTTCAGTGCTGGGTCAATAAATCCATGAGCTGATGTAAAACTTGGCCTTGAGACTTGTATGGTTCCAAGAGTTCATCCAATAGCTTACTACCACCAAAACTCTCTTCTCCATCCCCATTCCTGATCATATGATTCTTCCTTCTCATTTGCACAAGCTGTGGCACTAGCAATTCTACTCCTTAGGACTATCCACTTTGTTTTTTCCCTATGCAGAAATTGTCTGAGAGGACTGTCCATATGCTTGCACCATTCTGACAGATTTTGGAAAGAATTTCTGAGATTTGGAAGACTGGTGTAAAGAGTGGACTTGTTTTCATATTCCTCATTCCTAGAGTAGTTCTGCACCTCATGCACTTATAGATGTTTTTTGCTTGTTACACATTCCAAAAACTTCTGCTTTGCTAAGTGATCCATTAAAGTGAATAGGAGAGCAGTACTGCTTACCAGTTGGTGATTGATTTGCCTATGTAAAATGAGCTCCTAATAAATTTTCCAAAGGACAGAAAAAAATATCTAATTGATAAAAATTTTCTTGATTGGCATAGAACCAGAGATACTGGAGGAGAAGGAATTGCATTCATTATTTACTTGTTTCTATAAATGTCAGTGACTGCTTCATTAATGTATTTTTCAGAATAAGTATGGAAAAACAAAAACATCTGTTTTTTTAAATTCAGATCAATCCATTACAGTGAAGTTAAAAGAAACAGCTGAGCCAATCTAGTAACTGTAACTTCTGGAAAGGGATGTCCTTGCTCCTTGGTCTGCTTCCAGCGACACATTTCCAGCCACTCCTTTGTACCAGCTTTATTGTTTGCTGGACCTTTCTGTGATTGATTCACTGTAGCACAAGGCTGTCTAGAGCCAGGGTAACCTAAGTAACACTGGATGTACAGCAGGAGCAAGACAGCCATTCACTAGTGGTAAGCCTTTAGATCTGCTGAGTTTGTCTTATGTGAGTTCAGTCTGAGAATGTTGGGTTTTTTTGAGACCACTGTGGCTGTGCAAAGGCACATGACAAGATCCTTTTAGTACTATAGCCACATAAAGCTTTGTCCTGGATTCAGTTGCTCGCGACAAGGACTGCATTCTCAGTAGACTATTTTGCAAACAAATAGATGGAGTGGTGTGTGGATAGGTGTGGTTCTGTCACATTTACCATGTCATGATGTGAAAAGTCTTTCTTTGACTCACGGTTCCTCACTGTGTTCCTATTGAGTGATGGTCTGGGACAAAACACAACCTTAATGTTATACTTTTGTGAGTGACTCCAAGCTTTACCAGCATAGTAAATAATTATTAGTGTTAGAAGATAAGGCAGGAGAACCCATAATGTCATTTGGATAGATCTGGGAATAAGGTATACTGAATAATTCTCATTTACTTTTATATTTTTAATAGAATGAAAAATTCAATATGGTATAATTTTAATGTGGACAAATTCTGTAGCATGTTTCTGATTTTATCCATTTCTGAAATGTTATGGCATTAGAATTATTATGAACAATAAGAGGTTATTGTAATTTATCTTTCCCACTTAATTTATGTCAAAAGGTTTATGCATAAGAGGAAATACTTTAATCATAACTATTTGCAGATAAGATACTGTAATGAGATACATTGATAGTTGTAAGTAAACCCCTCCCATTTTGATACATTAACATATAAAAAAAGACATCTCTCTTTCCTCAAAGGAGGTAAAAACCCAGTGATAAGAAAAAGAGTAGAATAAGTCTGGGTTAAAATTCTTCCTTCCAGCAATGCATCAAGAAACAAAAGCTTGGGGCTAGAGTGTTAAGGAATTCAGAGAAAAACAACAAGTGCAGTTCAGCCAAAAAACCAGTCCATAGTTCTAAATGTCAAAACTAATTTTAAAAAGCAGAATGCTTGGGGTTTTTTTAAAAAGGGGGGATCAAGATAACTGGAAGTAAAGTTTAGTCATATTGAGCAAAGGCTTATCATTGGGCAGAACAGGGGTAACTGGGAAGTAAAGTCCAAAATCAAAGCAAAGACATCTGTAGCAGAATTGTTGACAGCAAAGGCAAGGAAGTTTAAACTCTGTCATCTGTGGTGTTGGCCTTACTTTTGTGCAGTCTGAGGAACTTCAGTTATGGGGCTTGAAGCATTCCAAGACAAGGTTAAATTTCCAGACAGATGAAAAAAAAGTAACAGACGTGGTATTAAACACAGATTAAACATACTTGCTCTCAGTTGATATGATGTTTGTGTACCCTATCTCATTTCTTTATGGATCTTAGTGGCTCTTGGATCTCATCTGGGTAAATGAGCTATTAGATGCTTATTTTGTTATTTCGAATACAGGTTCTTATGACATTGAAAAATTATTTGTAGTATGTGTGAAACATTGTTTGAATCAGTTGTTGCATATTTAGCATGATATCAATTTACAAGTTTTAGAATAAGCTGTCTTCTCAAAAATGTATCGTATTTCTGCAAGTGTAGAAACTCCAAGGAGTTAGATGAGCCCCAGTGCTGACAACAGGTAGTACATAAATGTGTGTCTGACTGTGTGGGAGGAGAATGAGGAATTAGACCTATGTGTTTCATCCAGATAAGCCAAAGCCTAAGGTTAAAAATGGAAAAGGTCTTTTTCTTTCTGTTTCATCCATGGGCTGTGAGAGTTTTCTGTCTTTGTGCTTGCCTGACATCTTGTTTCCCCATGTTAACATGTGGGGCCTTAGTCAAGGGATGTCCTTATTCCAAAGTGCACCATGTTAACCCTTATACTCAGTTTCTTCTTTAAAATACTCCTGGAGTTCAAGATTTAATCTTCTCCTGAAATGAAAACTTACTTTCCTCCTTTTTCAAGATATAACTGTCTAATCAAAATGAGTAAGTGTCTTTTAGTTAGTCCTGGTGTTCTCCCTTGTACTTGACTGGCCAGTGAACAACTCCTTTACTCTCTGTGACTCATTGTGCGTGTTTCATGGTGAAGTGTGCTCTACACTGGATTTTATATTCTGTTACCGTGCCTATATAGAAACAAACCCAATGGAAACATCTACATGTGACAGATTTGTGTAATCTGCTACTGCTTCTTGACTACTCATAATAGTAATGGACCTCTTTGGAGTGATGAGTGTGGTGTGATTGGTTCCTGAACTTCTCTAAAGCATAGTGTAATAAAAAGGAAGTAACCAACTGTTTGCCATACAAAAATGAGCTTCATGTGGGCTCTTTGGACTTGTTTCTTCAAATACTATTCTGATACAAGCTTTCCTGAGGAATTCTCATTTGGAGTGTGGCAAGCGGTTTGCTGATGCACAGCAGCTGGCAAAATTAACCTGATGAGCTGACTGTGTTGAATGACATGCCAGTTCAGAGATTGAAAAGTATGCCTTTTAAGGATGTTGCACTTCATTACAGATTAATGAGAAAATGAAATTATTGTTATTACAGCATCAGAAAATGTCCTTGAAACTAAATTGAAAATTTATTCTAAACTTGCTGTTGAAATAAAGTATTTTTTCATTTTTCTATTTTTTTTTTAAATTCAGTGTGTGACTCTTCAAAATACTGATGAATTTGTTCTGATCACTGTTAAAATCTCAGTGTTCTGAGAATTAGAATCACTAGATGAAGTTTACTGTGTCTCATTCGAATTAATCCAGTTTTGTCCTGCAGCAAACAGATTTCTCATTAATATCAGAATTTTTCTCTAAAAACCAATGAAAATACATTGGTTTTTATTATCATTTTACAGAAAGGTAAGCAATTAGAACTTTCCTTGTGTTCAACAGCTATCTAGAAAAAAAATTATTTAAATTATTGACACAGTAAAATGAAATATAAATATACCACTTTGCTATCTATAATTTTTCTAGTTATCATTTTGGAGTTCCATCATCAATCATTTAATACCACGCTCCAATGACTGTCATCATTACCATATTTTTCTATCCTTGACATTTCATCGATTTGATTGACTTTAATTAATCATCAAGAACTAAATGTTTTACAAGTATTCAGTTTTGTAGATGAAGCAGATGAGTTCTTTTGGAATACCAGCCTGTTCCAAAAAGCCAGCTGCTTAAATTCAGCATCTTCTCCAGTTGATGCTCATGGTGGTCTGTCCTTCATATGTACTGTCCCTGTGTATTTACATTGTGTAGAAAACTAAGAAATACAGAATCATAGAATGGTTTAGGTGGGAAGCGACCTTAAAAAGCATCTAGTTCCAGCCCCCCTGCCATGGGTAAGGACACCTCCCACTACACCTGGTTGCTCAAAGCCCCATCCAACCTGGCCTTTGAACACTTCCAGGGATGGGGCCCCCACCTAGTACCTCACCACCCTCCTAGTGAAAATTTTCCTCCTCATATCTATTCAGAATCTACCTTCTTCCAACTTGAAGCCATTACCCCTCGCCCTATCACTACATTCCCTTGCAAAAAGTCCCTCTCTGGCTTTCTTGTAGACCCTTTAGGTACTGGAAGGCTGCTATAAGGTCTCCCTGGAGCCTTTTCTTCTCCAGGCTGAACAACACCAACTCTCTCAGCCTGTCTTCATAGGAGAAGTGCTCTAACCCTCTGATCATCTTTGTGGCCTTCCTCTGGACCTGCTGCAACAGGTCCATGTCCTTCTTCTGTTGGGGGCTCCAGAGCTGGACACAGTATTCCAGGTGGGGTCTCATGAGAGCAGAGTAGAGGGGCAGAATCACCTTCCTCAACCTGCTGGACACACTTCTTTTGATGCCTGCTGAGGGTGCGCTCAATCCCAACCTCCATGTCACCAACAAAGATGCTAAATAGCACCTGTCCCAGTATTGACCACTGAGGAACACCACACATATACACGTCCCCCTTATATTCATTCTAGTGGGCAAAATTACAAACTGTTAACCATTGTACTTTTCAGGAATACATCCTCAGCAGACAGCAGGGTATGACATAATTATTTTTTTGTGATTTGGGTGTGTTTCTTTTTTGATTAGTAATTAAAAACATGGTTTTAAAAAGACTGTTTTAATTGACTTTGATATGCTTCCTTACATGTATGTTGTTATGAAATCTAAGAAAGGTCAAGCCCTGTGGGGGTCTAAGATATATGTACACTAAGAGAGATACATATTTTTTATTTAAGACTTCTTAAAAAAAATAACACATGTGAATCAAGTTGTCTTGTTGCTTTTGGCTGCAATACATTTTTAGTCTCTAGTTCAATGTTATTATGAGAATTTTTTAGCTGAAACTGAGATTAGGAACTATTTCCATCAGGCATATGATACATTTCTCAACCTAGAGAAAAGATAATCTCCAGGTTTTTGAATCATTTAGATATGGTGGGAACAGTTGCCCCCATGATAACACTGTCTACATTCAGAGAAGGTACAGTGCTGTAATCTCGAATTCATGTCTATTTATATTTTGCATTTCAGCCCAGTGCTGGGGGAAAAGAAAGTAGTTTATGCTTGATAATTTACAGTGAGACAGAGTGCTCCAGGCTTTACTGTTCAAGCTAGGCTGAGAAAGAGCGAAAGAACTGTCCAAGACTAAGGAGACTGTTGTATTTAAGCTCATGTGATATGGCCCTTGATACATGTTTAAGCAGTCCAAATTGTTACATGAGTTACTACAATCATTACTAGAACAAGAGATTCCTAAACCATACTTCATGCTGCACTCACAAATCCTGTTCTATCAAGAACTTGCACACAATCCAGCAGTGATCATACCATAAGTTTAGCTTCTAAGGCTGCTCTTATTAATGTAACAGAGCAAAGTGGCTATAATGCAGGTGGGAGTTTGGGACCCCAAAAAAACATGACTACTTTTTCTTTCATTTTCAAAACGTTACAGAAAGGAAGAAGCTGATTAAGGCCTGTCTTTAGCTGTCTGTGTCAGTATGACAAAGACTCAGTTTAGAATTTCAGACCTTGTTGTTCACAATCCACTAAAGCACCTCCGTTGGTGTTTCCTTCTCCAGGATACGTTCAGTTTTCTCTAAAAGAAAGTCCTTGGAATAGTGGGTGGCAAGATATTCTGTGAAGGTGATGCTGTGAAAGGTGAAGCTGTGAAATACTGCTAAGGGACCCTGAATACTGACAGCTACGAATCTTGTCAAGAGACATTGTGGTCTGACTTTCGTTGTTTTTCTTTTGGAACGGGTTCCTTTTGCATGCTAAAATTTTACTGTGAGTATTCTTATGCAATTTCTGCAAGGAAGAAGCAGCATTCTACATCCTCTTTATTACATGGAATATTTAGTCGAAAAATAGTGTGCTCTGCAGTGCGCAGATTACAACCAGTTTTACAGAATGATTTTAATGCATACCAGACTGCTTCATACGGAGACAAAGTCCTCCATATCTATTAGTATATTTTCAGTGAAGCATGTGGGTAAAATACATGCTGTTACAGTATATGACTATTCTCCCCACAAAATATACAGAAGAGTTCACCGGAGAGAGAAATTTAGAAATGCCAGTCCTTCAGGTTGCATGTAAAGAAATAAGCCTTTACTCTGATCTTTTTTCTGAGAGAATTGAAGATGATGTAATTAAAATAAATAAAAAGTAAAAGTCAACTTTTTTTTAGAGCATCTTCTCTAGTATACTTTCAAAATCAAAGTTGAGTTGCAGTATTTTGATATTTTGATACAGTCTGGGAAATTTAGTATAGAAACTGACTTTCAAATACCTCAATTTGATTTTTTTATGTACTATTTATTCTTTATAGAAAGTGCTGATAAGCAACATAGTTAAGCATAGGTGTGGTATACTGCTGTGTATATATGTATATACAAGAAATAGAATATGTTTTAAAACTTGCTCACGTAATATTGCATAACACAACTCTGTAAGTTATTACATTATTAACTTTTGTATAGCAATTAACTTTTCCTTGAAATTACGTGTTAATATTTATCACATGATAGTTCTGCCCTAAAATGATTACTTGTGAATGTGCTAATTTTCAACCTTGTTTGAAAACATAAGAAACTACACTCCACTTTTTTCATACTTACTAAACAAAGGGGGGAAAAGTAGTAACTGATCTGCTTTTTACTGTAATGTCACTTGAATTGGCACTCAGAACAAGTGTAAATAAACCAGCAGTAAATCTGTAATCTGAACACTAAGAGGCATGTTGTGTTGTGTCTTTTGTTTTGCAAATGAAATTACACGAAATAATTTCATACCATTGTATTTTACCTTATGATGTTTCTGGTGTTTATCAGAATAATGAATGAAGATCAGGTAGGATTGGACCTTTGTGAGGAAATCTCCAAACATCCTTAAATGTTATAGCGAGGAGTGATGGTTACTCAACAGATGATTCTCTTTTCTTTCAGTTGGTATTCAGTCAGTGCTACAGCAGAACACTTGTTTTTTCCTCAAACAAAGCCAAAGTCCTGGTTAAACCTGATCAGAAAATGGAAAGTGTGTTCTGAAAAAAAATAATAATCAGATTCTTATGTGTAAGGTCGACAACTGAAAACTTTCCACTCATAGCCAAAAAGAAAGCCATTTATGAGTGTCATGCAGCTAATAAATTAAGTACTTGATTTCCTTGGGATACTGTACATTTGAGATACTGCAAAATTTCAGTGTATCAATTTACATTCTGAGTGTGTGTGTTTTTCCAATTTCTGATGATAGTCTCATTGACTTACAGGGCATAATGTTAAAAACAGTGTGTCTGTAGTCTTGTCTAATTTCCCTACAGGTTCCTTAATTGATACATTTGGATTCAACTTCTGAAGTAAAATAGTATTCAATTTAGAAGCGTTACATGTCTGTACAGTACAGATTTAAAACAAAATGTGGAAATAAATGGATTTTTAAAAACTAAGCCAATTTATACAGGTGTTTAGACTGTAGAAACTGATGTTTAGCCATGTAAGGAATTTTTTAGTACAAGAGATAGGTACTAACATATTAATATATCTCATTTATTTTTTTTTTGACCATTGGATGTTGGGCTTGTTAGGTCACATCTTGAACTTCAGTACCGAACTTCTACTCAAGCCCTAGTGTAGGTGTCAAAAATTACCTTTGTGGAGCTTGCCCTCAGTAATCACCCAAGGTCCAGATGCACTCTTGTCAAATGAGGAAATCAGTGTTACTTTGGGAAGGAGAACCACTAGTCTTATTTGCAGTTTTCTCTGTCCAAATACTTTCTGGATGTATTATTCTTTGTATATAGATGTCTATTAAGTGTAACACACAGCCTTTAATCTTTTCTCACAGTAATTGCCTAGATTTCTTAAAAAAAGAGGATTGAACTGTAAGTAAAAAATGACATTTCTCTTCTAGACTGACTTTTTCAAAGGATTTATGTGAAAACAGATTGTGAATCTCAAGTTTTACTGTTGGCGGAGCGGATCCTGAAGGTAGCATGTCTTACAGGTTTTTTTTCTCCTGCCCTGCTTTACTCTGTCCTCCCTTGTTCGAGGTCACATGCTGCTGTCCCTTTCTTTGTGCAGGTCTGGTGCTTGTCAGACTCTCCTGTGAGCTGTTTTAACTCACTAGCAAGGCAGAAAACTGGTATCTTTCTTGCTAAGCTGGGTTTCTGTTACTTTACTTAGTGAAAGGCACTCATGGAAAGGTCCAAAATCCACCACAGACAGCAGAAGACATGGGACATGCTGGAGACAAGGAAGATGAGGCAGAAAGGAACAGAAATTCACTTTTTGGGAGCAGTGTGCACCGCATTACCTTATCTTATACTGAGGCACCTCAAAATTGGATCTTCAAATCTAAACTCTCTTTGTACTGTAAAGATAGACCTCTCCACATGATAATTCATCTTGTAAGACAGTTATCTAAGACAAGTTGTAGGAATAACCTTTTTAATTACTTTCTCTCTATGGTTTACAAGGGGATCTTGTAGGTGAATAGAGTATTCCCATTATCTCTAAAATTAAGAGAGATTAATCTTATTTTCCTGACTTTCAACAAGTCTTAGAGTAGAATTTGAGAAAACATTTTCTTTCACAATATATTTTAGGGGAGGCTAAGAGCATACAGATTTCAGTTACCACAGTTTAGCAGGTGAGTGGTCACTGGCTGTGGTCTGGTACCTCAACAGCTTGAGGTCACTAGTCCATGCCTTCAGGCTCTGCTGATGTTATAGACTGCATTGGCAGGAAGAACAATTTCTGAGGTTGACTGCTGTAAATTTCTTGTTCATTATTGTTGCCCCTGGGAACAAGTTTCAATTGGAATAGTGTATGACACACAACAGAACTGTATTATGTTAAAAGACATCTGCAACAGGTGCTGCTGTTGTAAAGAGCTGTGACAGGTCAAGTGTAGAGGTGATAGGCATCACAACAGCAGTTAGCACAGCTGTGTGATGGAGAGTATGAGCATGAAACTGGTTACAATTACTTGGTATCTTAGAAGCAAGCTTTAACAGTTCTTAAATGGAGCTGAACAAAATTTGTTCCATTTGTATTTCCTTACCTGTAATCTATCTATATCTAAGCTAACCGATAATATTCATGTAACAGTTTTTATATGTGATAAAATACTGAGCATTTATTTCCAAAAAGGATATTGTACTCCAGATCACTTGCTGGCAGTATAATGTAATTTCTGTATTTTAAAAATTTCTCCAATAGATGGCAGTAGCTGCTTATTGGCTGATAAATTAACACAATTCATAGTACGCTATATAAACATAAAGCAGTAAAACCCAAGTATGTTCATATATAGGTACTTAACACATAACTGACATGAAATTGTGTATGTTACAAGTGTGTCACCTGTTTTCCATATTTGAACATGAAATCCTTTCTGAGTATTTTCCTTTTGAGTCTGCTGGTTTGCTCGGAATTACATGATAGTATAAAACTAATAAAAGTATTATAGAGCTACTAAAGGTTAAGGACAAATATATTTCAGAGCATGATTAGTTCTGAGGTCATTAGGGTTTGTCTACATTTGAAATCTGTTTTGGGTTACTTTGACTTGGTTACATCCACATTAGAAGGCTTTATTGTAAATTAGCTGGAATTAAATTGTGCTTTTATGATTGGCATTTTACTTAGATAATATTGCAAGTTTACTTGAACTAAAGCCAGTATGGGTGATGCTACATTGTGAAATATGTCATGTTGCAAGACTGTCAAAACCTGCCACTGTTTTTCTACCATGTTTTGCTGCTTCTAGGTTTTCTGTTCATCCACGGTGCTTCTTCTGTTCTGAAGTCAAGGTAGAGAGATGGTTATTGTGCTGTTTAAATATTTATCTGAAGACTTTTACACCGTCATGTCTAATTCATATGGAGTTCACAAACCAGAGTTCTTGGTGCTTCATCTGCCATATATGATGTTACTGGGGTCATGTACTGAGAAGCTTGGAGTGGAGTCTTTTTTCACCAGAATGATCTGCATTACTTTAACTGATCTGCGGTTATATAGACAACCACCATTATGCAGATGAAGGAATACATGGGATGAATTCTGGTTTCACTAAATACCTCATAAGTAGATTTTGGATGAGAATTACAATCGTCTGTTATTTCTAGGAAAAGTTTGATAGTATCTTCCTAACTGGTCTATGGCAGTCTCAGTAACACAAATACGAGAATGCCAGACACATTGGACCTCATAAACCCTCACAGAGACACAGAGAACTAGAAGATCCTGAAAAATACTGAAGAATCAACCTGAACCACAAGCAGAGGACAAAACCCATGGATGGGGCCAAATCCAGTAAATAGAAATTGAAACAGTGGAATATAGCTTCAGCATAGGTGGGTAGGGAGGTTTAAATAACTTAATGGCACTAACACATTTTTCCAGCCTTTCTTTGTCTCATAGATTAAGTGCCTTTCCTATCACCTTGCCTGCATCTTGACTGCTATTCAGCTGTCCTGCACACCACCTGTTACCACTTCCCTGTTTCTCTAAGTACATACAAACAGAAACAGCGTCCCGCTCTGTGTCCCCAGTCATGGTGCTTCAACTCTTTGCTTCTGCCTAGCTGACTCTTAATTCCCTGAAAAGGGAATCCAGGTGACTGTTTTAAAGGAAGATGTACAGAGAAGAGAGACTCAGTAAGTGGTATCTTGGAAAGAATGAAAAAGCACACATAATTCTAAGCTTTTCACTAATAATACACTGTCATTATGTGGCTTTACAATATTCACAGGAACACCCAGCTTGTCAGTGGTCGTTCATTTCTCCAGGTTTGCAGGCCAACCCGTTTTTAATGTGATGCTTTGTATCACACCTGGGGAGTAGCAATGCAAATGAGGAAGCTAACTTTTTCTGCTTTTTGCCTTATAGCTTTAATGCCGTGAAAAAGAAAGGGTGGGGAGAGGGAAATGATAGTGAATGATGTTGCAAAGGCAAACAACTTTCTTGAAATACATAGCAAGGTAGTCTTTTGAATGTACATAGTGTTATGAAAACCTATGCTGAGATTTTTATAAGAATAGTATTAATTTTTTGGTATTGCTATGTGTTGAATTAAAACCAGTTGACTTTCTTCTCACTGTTTTGGGTGATGGATCCACCTTTTATATCATCATCATCATAACATATTCAAAGACTCCAAAATAACAAGGAAACTTCAACCTTGTTACAAGAACTGTATTACAAACTATGCATGAATGTGCGGCAAAAATAATACTAAATGTGATAATACTTACCAAATCTGACTAAACTGTGATATCAGAACACTGAGCCAAGAAGACAAATAGCATTCCTAAGACATGTTCTCTGTGAAAAAAACGTATATGATGAAAAGCTGAAATTAGTATCAGTGTATGAATACAATACATCCCTCATTTTTTGAATTTGTATCATTCCACTGAGTTGGCCTTTCTGACTTACCAAGCTTGCTTTTCTCCTACTCCCTTGTGCAAGATTCTCTCTTACCTGCATTCCTGAGCTTCTGCAAAACACACCAAACAGCAATCAAAGGGAACATTTTTTTTTCCTCTGGAATCTCTGTCTTTCTTTCAGTGATGTGCCACTGTATTATGTCTTAGTCATTTCTATGTATCTCATTACTGTACATGAACTTTCCATACACAGACCAAACACTGACATACCATGGAGAAACATTTTTCTCTGTTTATGAACAGAGTATAGAGTTAAAAAAACCCAAACATTTGTACAATCAATAGCCTTCTTTGATTTAGAGAATGCCAGCTATGCAAAACCATTTGTATCAATACAGATAAAAGATACAGCTTGGGTTGTCATACTATTGTTGGATAGTCACAGGTCTCTATTATGACAACCATAACGTTTGAGCTACTTATATACCAAATTAATTAGTAATCACCCAGGTGGTAAAATAACCACTGTCACATGCTTTTCTGTCTTGAGGTTGTTCTTGTGTATGGGAGGTAATATCTGCAGCTACGGGACAGACTAAGCAGACAGTTCTAAGAAAGTGGGTTTGAGATCCTACAGTTCTGCTGCCATGTCATGCCTGTCTTTTGGCCCACTAGTGAGTAGTATTTGACTGAGCCCAAAGCCACTGCCTTCCTTTGCAGGTGATCCTGATTCAGAAGTTATTCTCCATTTTGTATATGTTGGCAACAGCTACCTGTGTTCATCACGATTTGCTCCAGACTGCCTGACTTCACTTTGAAAAGAAATAGGGTTATGAAACCGAGATGGTAATAAGACCAATAAAAGAGAAACTTTGGTAATGACAGAGGAGCTTCAAGATTGAATGAAGTTGCAACATAAGCACAGCTGGTCAGGCCCACTGGGCAGTGGGAGTGCACACAACAGGCTTTGTACAACTGTACCAAGTCAGACATCAAAAAATGAGTGGAATCTAGCACCAATGGTCACAGACATATCACACAGTGTCCTGCTCCATCCACGGCTGATAAGGATGACAGAGGCAAGGTGGGTACTGGTGAACAACATCCTGTATAGGTCATTTCCATGTGGAGACTGCAATTGTTAAGACAAAGTCCAGTTTTGGGCAAGTCAGATAGCTTTGACTCCTGCACGTTGATCAGCTTCCCCACTCTCATACAGTTATCTTCCACATCCCCAGCAAACATGGATCACTCTTACTGTTTCAGGCACAGTGCTGAAGATTTTCTTCTCTGAGCTGGAGAGGTTGTGCCAGCCTCACCTCAAACTGGGTACCTTCTCAAAACAGGTCTATGGAATGCAAAAGTGCTCCTAGGCAAGACATGGCAAGCTGCCCAAGATGCCAAAATGATTTGCTGTGGCCCTGCTCCACTACAACTCAATCAGTGCTAGGTGCAGTGCAGCTTGCCAATCTGTATGAATATTGCACTGTCAATGACATATTTCCAGTGACCACTGTATCTTTCAAGTTGTTGCAGGACTGAAAATATGGAATGCTTTTGGCTCCCAGACTAGTCTGTTCACACAAATTCTATACAGCTGGGTATGCATGACCTTCCTGACACTGATATTGTCAAGTTTCTGGAAGAAAAAGAGAACATAAATTTTGGTAGGCACTGAAGAGTTATCCACTGCCACAACAGATTGACTTTTCCCAGTCTATGTAAGTGTTTATTGCATATGCATGCACATCTTGATTTCCTGGCAGGAATATTTAGAATACATGCAAACTTTATTGGAGTGCACTGCTTGTCCTGGAGATGATAGTGTTTCTCTAGCTAGCTTCTGTTCCTAGTTACAGCCTCTAAAATCTGTTTACACAGCTGTTTGTATGAAAACTCCCTTGTCTTTTTTGGTCAAATGAGCTGACTGAGCAGCATCTTATCATTTATGTTTTTTATCCTGATCCCATCTGAGCTTGTTTTACTATGAGCTTTACACTCAATATGGAGCATGTGAACAAATACACTGCTCCAGGGAAGACAAAGTTCCTTGTATTCCAAAGATTGGCTGTATGATAAACGTTACATAGTTTGAACTAATGCCAAGTGCAAGGTCCTGCACATGGATCGGGGCAATCCCATGCACAAATACAGACTGGGCGGAGAGTGGATCGAGAGCAGCCCTGAGGAGAGGGACTTGGGGAATGAGAAGCTCAACATGAGCTGACAAGGTGCACTTGCAGCCCAGAAAGCCAACTGCATCTTGGGCTGCATCAGAAGACGCATGGCCAGCAGGTCAAGGGAGGTGATTCTGCCCCTCTACTCTGCTCTTGTGAGACCCTGCCTGGAGTACTGTGTCCAGCTGTGGAGCCCCCAACAGAAGAAGGACATGGACCTGTTGGAGCGAGTTCAGAGGAGGGCCATGAAGATGATCAGAGGATTAGAGACCTCTCCTATGAAGACAGGCTGAGAGAGCTGGTGTTGTTCAGCCTGGAGAACAGAAGGCTCTGGGGAGACCTTATAGCAGCCTTTCAGTACCTAAAAGGGGCCTACAGAAAAGATGGGGAAGGACTCTACCAGGGAGTGTAGTGATAGGATAGGTAACGGTTTTAAAGTGAAAGAGGGTATATTTAGATTAGATATTAGGAAGAAATTCTTTACTCTGAGGGTGGTTAGACACTGGAACAGATTTCCCAGAGTAAGTGTGGATGCCCCATCCCTGGAAGTGTTCAAGGCCAGGTTGGATAGGGCTTTGAGCAACCAGGTCTAGTGGGAAGTGTCCCTGTCCATGGCAGGGGAGTTGGATCTAGATGCTCTTTAAGGTCCCTTCCAATTCTAACCATTCTATGATTCTATGAATCAGAATTTAAAATCCTGCCATAGTACAGGAATGCTATAAATGCAAAAATGACATAAAAGCATTTCTTTAGATAGTAATTTGAAGAATTAATTCTGATTCTTTTTCTTTGCCTTTAAAAAAATCACTCTATGGCAGCTCTGAGTAGTTTTATGTTACAAAAAGATGGGTTATTTATGTCATTCTGTATATCCAACTAGCCCAAATATGTGGAAACTTAAAGAACAGGCTCTAGCAGCAAAAACCTTTACACAGTTTTTCAGAGTTTTCCTCAAATATTTTTTCACATAAGGAAAGGACATACACATACCCGACTGCTATGAGGCATAACCGACAAATAATTATGGTCTGTGAGTGACTGGAAGACAGTCAAGGACACCATGCTGAGTCTACATTTCCAACGTTGTCTCCTGCTCTCTGCTATAGCATTTTTCAGCAGATGGAAGCAATCAGTATTGAACATATGTGTAAACTGTGTCATTTACAGTCCAGTGTCCACATACTGCCATGTAGTTCTTTAACAATACAGTCAGGCACATTCGGGACAGTGTGAAACGTAGTTAAGATGGTATTGTTCCTCCTTCATTGTCAAGAACTCTGGAGGTTCTTGTGGTTGGGACAGGAAACTGATAATTTCTGTGCCAGAACAGCTGTCTTGTTCCTATAGTCTTTGCAAATGGAACTGGAGCCTATCTAATCCCCATTTTTCCTTGACCACAGAGAATTCACTCGGGAATTCACTTCCAGGACTATGCCGTTCAGTTTGAATGCACATTCAGCAGGCATTATACATGTCAAAACAGCTTGGCTGACAACAGTTGCAGACTTAGCGAAGTGACACGTGGGACGAAGGAACTTTTGCCTCAGTAAAACAAGATACTTCACTAATCAGCTAATATGACTGTGAGGGCATGGTCTTTTGTCAGCAAAGAAAGAACTGAGCTTTTGGACAAATGCTGACTCCGGAAAAGAATAGATTTGGCAGATATGAAGACAAGTCACTAACTTGTATCCTTTCACAAGTAAGGAAAATTCCTGCTTTTTTTCATCAATAAAACAAAAGAATTTTTTTATTTAAAAGGAAAAAATGTTGAAATAGTTGAGTAATTCACTTAGTTTGTGAAACTAAAAAGCAGCCAAGGACTTCTGCTTGATCAATAAACTAGTGCTTTTCTTTAATTGTAAGTCTGACATTCACAATGGTGCAACCCAGATTAGAAGTACATTAGAGTTTAAAGATTTAGTCTCTCTACTTCTCTATGTGAATGTGAAAAGTAAGATTTTGAATTTTCTTTAGTTATAAGCAAGATCATAATTCCAAAAACTATACAAGCTTAACGAGACTGACCAAACCCGACCTTTGTTTTTCCATCCTTCAACAAAAGGCAAAGCTTTTTGAGCATTTCTCTGCATAAAATGTCTGCTTTTGAATCAGAAGTTCTTGATTTGGTGCTCTCTAAGCAGAAGAGATCCAGCAGCCCAGACATCTCTCCTAGTAGAAACTTGGGATTCTGGTGGAAACATGTCACCCGCAATGGGACTTGATGAATCACAGCTCTGGAAATTTGTCAGTCAGCTGGAACCAGAAGGCATGATGTTTGGGGAGGGGGGAACTAGTAAGTGCGGTATAAGCCACCTTTGCATAATAAAGTTGTTCCCTACTATGCTGTCTTCTCACAAAATCATGTATTTCAGGAAGTTCTCATTCCTATATACAAAAAGACCTCCTAAAATATACAAATTAGTTCCATTTTAACATGTGTGTTTAACAAGCTTAAAAAATAATGTATTTTTAAACATTCTCATGAACTGCATTTCATCATTGCTACATCTGCACAGACTAGCTTCTGCTGATCTACAATCTTTTCTGAGGGTTTCAGTGCAAGCTATACGAATTGTTACAGGGTACAGTCTTGAGACTCCAGTATCTGTTGATTAAAATATTAAAATGGTTGTGTTCTTACATCCTAGTGTCATGAATATGAAAAGACAATTGGTAACACATTCAGTGATTTAGACAGTAAAACCAAGACTGTCCCTGCTGCAGAGTTTAATACTTACATAAAGAAAATACATAAATATCAGTAACAGGAAATGGCCATTGTGCAAACACTGTTACATCCTCTGCAGTAATTATGAGGTAGGAAATACTTATGATCTTTGCTCACATGTGCACATATGCACATACAGACACAGACACATCCCCTTGTATGAGAGTTTAAATGTCCCTAGAATTCTTGTATTTTTGGCTCAGTTTGATAGTTACAAGCTTTGAATACCCCACCTAATTTGCGGGAAATCCTTTCTCTGTGTTTACAGTCCTTTTTCTTTGTGTTTACTTCATGTAAACTGAGAACAATGGTGGCTTTTTTTAAACGCTTTTTATCTTTTGGAATTGTTAGAGGTCCCACAGTTCTGCTGTCACTAGGTCACTGAACAGACAGTTTAGCTTTGCCCAGTTGTGTGCATTGTAACAGAGTAACTCTGCTTTGATACTTAAAGTCAGGCTTCAAAAGCATCTAGTTTTTAAAGCTGGCTGAAATGTTGCATCTGTTTAGAAAAGGTAAAACCAATTTCCTTTTTAAGACACAGCTTTTCAGCCAATACAACTTTACTAAAACACCTTAGCTAGCTTTCCCAAGGTGCATAGTAATGGCAGAGGGATGTGGTTTCAGTCCTTGCATCTGGTCACACAGTACCCTGTCACATGTCCTGTATCCTGTCACGTGTCCTGCTTTAAGTTAAATGGCAGGGACATGACAGGGCATTGACAAGCATTGACAGGACATAACTTGAAGACTGCAGGCACACCTTCTTAGAGCCTTGGATGTATTGGATTGTAAATTCCAATGTATTATAATGTGAATTTGGCTAAAAGTTGATCATGTGATGTGTACAGATGATGAACAAGGAAATGTTTCTATTCAGAAGAGCTGAACGCTGATAAAGGAACATTTACAAGTCATGATATATACATAACCTTGCAAGAAAAAGTTTGTTCAATTTTTAAAAAATTATTTATTGCAAGTGGTCATTTGTATAGTGCTAGAACCTAGCTCATGAAACAACTTTCAATTCTTTTTCATTCAGGTGTGATGAGTAGTACTATGCAATTTGTCTAGGAAAAATGAAAGGTTATCTTAATGACTTTCTAAACCATTAGTTCTTTGCTAGAAGGTAACTCATGTACTTTCTAGCAAAATCCAAAGCAATAGCTGGACAGCTAATGTGTAAGGCTGACCCATGCCTTTTGCTCGTAGTTCAGGTTAATTATGAGAGAAAAGCATCCTTCAGACAGGTATGTTATTTAAAATATAATACAATATAATGAACATAATACACATTCTTTTTACTGCATAAAAAATAACTTAGTAAATGTTGCTAGTGGGTTTCTTAAGCCTGATGTGCCACCTACTTGAGTTATGTCTTTGCTTGTGTGGTAGCGGCTGGGGAACCTTTTTCCTTTGTTGATGTTTTTCCCTTTAGACATGATATTATGGGGGATTAAGTATGTCTTAATTGATTTTGAATCTGGTCTGTTATTTCTGCCAGGTTATTTTTCCTTGTTTGTAGCATTTCATGTGTGCTCAGTAGACCTAAAATCTAGGTCTTGTGTAGTTTTGCACACACGTACACTTCTGGTGTTTCTGTTGTCTGTTCAGTTCTTCATTACCAAGCCTGTGGCAATGCCAAACAGTAGTGAAGAGATGTAATCCTGTACAAAACTAGTGATTCCACATAGAAATATTCTGTTATTTGCTGGTTAAAACCCTACAGGTCACTTTACACATCTGAACATGATGCTGTTGATTGCTAAACTGGAATTCCATAGAGCTGAAAGTCGATGCTGTAGGTCTTTGCAGGATAATGCCTTCTGAAGAGAAACATAATAGGTGTTGGTGCTATCTGACTGTTCTGTGAATACATCTTTGAATGTCCTCAGTGTGAACAACATCAAATATGTTTAATATGCAATAAAAATAATAACGGTATCTCTATTTTCACCCTTCTCTGAGCCTTGCATGATGCATGTGATGCTTTTGCATCATGCAGCAGAAAGCACTTTGTGCAACAGGGATTATCAAGATTTCTCTCCAGTCACACTCAGTGAAATATCCTTTATTAGATACTCTATCAAAAGTTCCAAGTTTCTTTCCATGAGCAGTGGGCTCCTTTTTCAGATTTTACTCAACAGTTCTGTCAGTCTTAATGGTAGGGAGGCTGCTTTAAAATAACTGTTCTGACCTCTCCCTTTGCTTCTGTTTATCAGTTTCTTGATTATAGTCTGTAATTCTTGTATTTCCACTGGGCTGATCGTTCATGTATTTCACCACAATCAAGCAATGTACTGAGTTAGTAGACTGTGAGAATTCCTTTGAAATGCTGTGCCCGTCCACTTATCTGCTTTATCTCAATTATGAGTAAGTTGATGCTGGCTGAAAAATTGGATATTCCCAACACATACGTGCAACCTGACCTCTCTCACATCTAATGAGTCCCTGACTCCTTCAAGACTATTTTAAATGTTCAGGTTATAGTGCTTAAAACAGCAAGCAGAGATGAACTTGCAACATGATACTTTCCATGGTGTGCTTAATAAATAGCTCATTACTTCAGATAGACTCACCCAGGTAATGGTACAATGCAATGGAATCTTATTTTGACTGTCAAGCATATCCTTCTGTTCAAAGCTTGAAACTTTGGATGTGTCTCCATCACAGAGTGCAGCTTTACATAGCAAAGCTGGAGCTAGTTCTGATTAAGCTGGTACGTCTACAGAGGGCAGCTCAGTGCCATACAGATATACTAGCCTTGATTCCCAAAGCAATATAATTACATCAGCTCAGACTCCATTCTCAATAAGATATCCTGCTTCCCAGTAAGAATAATTACACAGCAACAGATCACTACACTGAGATAGCCACAATGCAGACCCCTTAGCTAGTTAGTTTTGACTTTGTATAAGTATCTTGATAAATCTGTGCCCTGTGCTGCATAGAGGTATGCTATACTGCAATGCTGATATATTGTATCATCTTGTTTTGTTGAGCATATGTAACAGAGGGATATGGAATAAAAGGGTAAAATTTTCCCAAGTAATCCAAGTCTGCTTGTAATTTCAGACTTCAAGTGTTTCCTGGAATGCATCTGAAAAGAAACGTGCTGCCTCATTTCACTGCTGTTAAATTAGTAATTATTCTTTTTCCCCACAAACAACATTGAGTCAGCTATCAGAACCCTGAAAAGGGCAGAGCCCAGCTTAATTTTATTAAGGGTGCAACCTGCTGTCTCCTCAGGGTTCAGCACAGATCTGTTCTCTGCTCTTTGCCCTGAAAACAGTACCTTAGTTGTGCTATACTCAGACTATATATAGCACTTAAGAGATATCAAGGGTTGACCTTGACCTCAAGCCCTTACAGATACTTAAGCTTTAAGGAGTCACCTGATGGAAGGTGACAGAGGCGTTTTAGCCCATTTTCTTCTTTCTGAAAATTTTGTTATCAATGCTTGAGAAGACACACTTACTGAATACCTTTCTAACTGTTGTATTTTTATACGCATTTATTTAAAAAGCCAATGGAGACAATGGGTGCTTTGATGGTTCCATTTAACTGTGTTTCTCTATATTGAATATTTATTTTGATAGTGATCCCTCATTACAACAAAACCTCTTTCCCTATCGTTTTCCCCACCTAAGCTCTTTATAATGAGCACAGAAAATTGCAAGTTTTTTTCCCAGTTTTGGAAAAAATTACCTATACAGTCCTGGATTACCTGAAGTACATTACAAAATAAACTGCCAAGGATTGACTTGCATGCTATGGGTATTCGCAGTAAAAGAAAACTAAGAAAAGTTTATGCTATTCTAAGTTGACAAAAGATTTTTTTGTGCAAAAATTATGTAACCATGATGTGTGATAATAAAATCAATAACAACACAGTGCCCTACTCTAGCAATAAGCTTTTCCTGCAATAATAAGTTCAGTAATAACAAGCTTTCATGGAGACTGTGTGTGTGTGGAAATTGGTGTCACATTGCAGCTGAAACCTCTGCCTCCCTGCTCTCAGTTGTGTAGTTCCCTCTCCCCAGCATTTGTCAATACTCCTTTGATCACATGGTAAGCTAATCAAGCAAAAATACATGTGTGTTTAGCTTGAATAAGCTCACAGCGCAAGAAGACAAGTGCCAGAGTTAACAGAAGGTGAAAATAATGTTTGCTTAGAAAAGGAAGATGGAGGAAAGAGGGATCTCTCCTTTTAAGTGGTGAAAAACAATTAATTTGGCTTACTGTAATATAAAATGGTATTTAACTGTACAAGTAGACTGCGAGCACAGAGACTGTTCTGCAGAGACAAGGATTATATCAATAAAGAGCATGTTCTAATGCACATTTCTCATTTCTTTAACTTGTGTGCTTGAGAATTTATAAAATGCAGTCATTTGGAGAATGGTTTACAGTCATTAATAAGAACAGGTACAGTTTGAATGTAGCTCTTCTTCTGGAGGAAAGTTACACGTAACTGTTGAAGTATTTTGGTTAAAATCCTGTATTGTCATCTACATCTAATGTATACAGCAATGTAAGTATTACATTCACCAAACCCAATTGCTGATGAAAAAAATATGAATTAAATGACTCATTAGGCTACATATTGCTAAACTCTGTTTCTAAAGAAATCTTAAATAAGTGTTAAAATAGACAAATTTAAGATGACAAATTCTTTGCTTTCAAATGATTTCAGTTCAAAATTCAAACTAGTAAAGAATATGCTTGAATATGTTAAAGAGTAAATACAGTTTGTCAGAAAAGAATATCTGCTGAATTTCCGTCTCTAAAAATGATCTCCAGAACTCTTTTTTTATTAATTTTGTTGTTGTTCACAAATCATTTGCAGATCTGAAGTAGAGAAGCACGTAGACATTTTTTTGAGTAGCCCTACCATTACCAGCAGAATAATGATCAGAAAATAATGATCTAAGATGACTATGACTGTTCACTCAACTCCTGCCCAGATTTTGGCTAAGCCAGTTCATGCTAAGGCCTGATGTATGCTGGGAGCAGCGCCATTAGGTCAAAGCAAGGGCAACACATAGGCAGGATACAGTGGCCAGAAATAACTTAAAGTCATGCAGCCACTATCACCTACAGCTTGTGATCTCCTGCAGCCACAATCCTTGCATTAACAATTGTCTGGCAGTTTCTTCAGAATCTGCTAAAAATGGATGGAAATAGACCACACTTCCAAGCTGGAAAGTATAAACACATTAGCTTACCCAAAATGTTTTTGAGGTGGATCCAACAGCAGCTGGACTCCTTAGGCTTCTGTGCTTCCCGGTGGGATACAGGGCATGCCAGCACCATGATGGGTGAGAAAGGATGAGCATTCTCACGGTCAGCTAGGTAACTATTTTGTTCATAGGTGCACGAGTTACAAGTTATGAGCTTTGAGTTATAAATTAGAGAACTTGTGAGTTAGAAACCTCATTAATTAAGTGATGAATTACTGAATTCACGTGTTATACTAGTCTGTATAAAGGGGCTTGAGTCCGTGTTTGTCACATTTGTTAGTTTTCTTTCTTAATGAGCTCATAAAAAAAAGTTTAATTTACAGAGTATGTTGTCCTGTACATTTGAGAGATCCAAGCAGACAATAACAGATGAACCAAGAAGAACACTGGGACGTTTAGCTTCACTTTAGAGAAATCACTAGCAAATGGGGAAGAGGAGACAGGTGTTACAGAGGGATATAAATTTATTTTGAAATGGGCTGGATAGTCTGTTTGAGTCTGACCAAGTCCCACTGTATACTGATGTGATACTTGTGTCCTGATAGGACAGATAGCTAGACAGGACTATATAGAGCACCACTGTTTCCAAATTCTGAAGCTTCTATGTCAATCACTTTAGGGAAAACATGTATGGAAAGTCAGAAATAGAAATTTAGCAAAGAATTTTTTAAAGTTATCTTCTCTTTAAAACACTTAGATGTTAGAGATGCACCTTATCCTTGACTGATTTTACTTTCTGTGTGAATATCTTAGATTAGGCAAAGCTCTCTTGTCTGCGAGACATTGCTTCCTTTTTACTGCTTTAATTTGTCATCCCATTGCTTCTCAAGCATAGTCCTTCATGGAGACATCAAGCTTTCCTGCAGTGTGACAGCTACAAGTAATACAGCATGTTAATTGTTGCAGACAACCTAACACATAAGTTCAAATTGGCATTTATAAGTTCGTTCAGTTTTTTTCTCCCTCTGTCCTAATGTTTTCTAGTCAAAACCATTTTTTTATAGTATATTATAAGATATCTATATGTACTTTCCCAAAACACTAAATTCTGTCAATTCAGAACACTCGATGTTGAACTTTACTTATTATTCAAAATTATATACCTCAGGTATCTAAGCTTAAAAAAAAAGCAGAGTGATTATTCCCTGACAATACGTTTTTCCTTATACAACTCTATAAAAGAGAGCATTAAAGCAGTACAATAATAGGTTGGATTTTGATCTCAAGATGGCCAATCAATAAAGGAACTGCTGTCTTTTTGGAGTTTGAACAGTGATCTGATGATTTGCCTAATGGAAGAATCTTGGTTTTAAGGTTACCAGCCTATTGTGTGCTATCAGATTAGGCAAAGTTTAATATATTACTTCCTGTCACGTACCAGGTCTGGAATGAAGAAAGGATTTAGGTGCTTATAGGAAAAGAATTAAATGGAAGCTGAGTTGGTAAACTCTTGAAAACAAGTAACAAAAGGTGTCCTTCCTCAAGTTTTGTCAATGGAGAACAACAGTCTACAGAAAAACGAAACAATAATCAAAAGGTTCTAAATTACTGAATTATAAAGCCTGTCCTCACCTGGCTACTGTTCATTTTCTTCAATATTGCAATGCCATAATTGTACTAGTTATCCAGTTGCCATGAAGTCTGTATGACAGATAAGACAGCAGTTTCAATCAGTCTAAAATACATTTTGTATTGGTACAAATACATACATAAATACACATATCTATATAAAACAAAACAACATCAATTTTTATTCATACCAGAGTTCCCTTCTGCTATTCCTTTTACAGATTTAGAAAGAAATTAAACTATAATATCAGACCATGTATTTTTCCATGTTAAAGCTTTTTATATGTTAAAGCTTTAACACATCCTGCCACATTGTACTTCAGATTTCATGTCCACGCTTCATTATTTAGCTCATTAGCTATTTTCAAGCATCAAAGGACTGTGTAAGATAAGAAAAAGAACAAAAAGGATTAGTAAAAAGAACAAAGAAGGCCTAAAGCCTTACATACAATTGTAATAATAAGTCAACCTCTTGCATCTTGAAGGGAGCTACACCTAGATGGGACAAGATCAGTATTCAAAAATTTCAGAAACTAGTTGGGGTTTAAATATGTTCCTCAAATATAACCTGTGCTGAAGTGAAGCCTAGAAGCAATGAGAATTTTGGATCCCATTTTATGTGGGCCAAATTTTCCCCAGGAGCACATTCTGCAAGTCCATAAAGGAGCTGAGATCAGAATTAGTATAGAGGGCAGTTCAGGAGAGTGAGAAAGTCTAAAACTAGTAGCAGAGGTTGTGTTCCAACAAAACTTGATGTAATAGGAACAAGCCAGAGAAACAAGTTCTTTATCTTAGTTTGACCGTGTCAATCAGCAAAAATGTGATAGAGAGGGAGCCTAAAGCCAGCTTTTTCTTCAAGGAAATAGGAAATTGTTTACCCGTAAGGCTTATTGCCCTAAAACTTTATCCAATCGGGTCCAGGAGCACAGTATAGAAATCATAGTTCTGCTTTCACTCCTTCGAATAAGTGTAATCCTTTACCTTGAAGATAGCAATGCATGTGGACTATTGCAAATTCAAAACATACAATGTAGGCAAAGTATTTCAGGTTTAATAGAAAAAGAATGTGAAGCACATATGCAGCCTTTCCAGTAAAATTGAAGCAATTTTTTTCTTCATTGCATTTTTTGCCCAGGAGAATTTTTATGTGTTGGTTACTTTCAAAGTGAAAACCAAGCAAGGAAGCAAACAAATAAAAACTATAGGGAAAGCAAATTTCTAGATGCTATGTCTGGCTATCTCAGTCAGAGATTCAGTTCTCCAGTGACTTATCTGGACTAGGCACTTACAAAAGGAATTGGGGAAGAAAGAGCCTCTCATACACACTTTCTTTCCTTTCTCTGTGCAGGCTACCTACCATGTCAACATCCACAACCATCTCAGAACATGGAGGCAGACAGAAAACATGGAGGAGAAATAGTCTAAGCCTTACATCAGACATGCCCCAAGATGATGGCCAACACTGCTGATTGAATAGTAAATTATTACCCCCTTGAAGCAATGAGGAAACGATGTATATGTTTTGCCCCTGAGGTGTGTCTCTGGGGCATAGTGTCTCCTGTGACTCCCACTCCCATAATGAAGGTTAAACACCAACCTTTGCTTAGGGCTGTGCCCAAAGGTATAGTCTACGTTTCAGAAGCAGATTCAGGCTTTTATTTCTGGCCTTAACTGTATGCAGTCAGCCAAGATACTGAGTGTATCAATGGAGGCCTTGCTCTCCGCTGTAGTGGTGCTAGGTAAAGGCTGACTGGTATTCAGATATTCCTGAATGAGTTTTGCATCACTGCGGGTGAAATGTTGAGGTTTCTGGAGCTCTGGTTTCATAAAGATGCAGATGATATTTAGCTTCACTGCAAATTTTTGTTACTGCTTTTGCTTTCCCAGAGGTGGGCTGAGCTTTGAATCTCAATGAGGCAGATAACTGATGCAAAATGACAGTGAGTAGAATAGGCTGCAAAAAACTTTCAGTTTATGAGTCTTATCTTCTGTATATTCATTAAAGTATTCATGATTTGGGTGCTGGTCTTTAGATCCTGTGATGCTTCCTGTATATATGTGGTTGTGGAAGCTAAATGTATTTTTGTGTCTAGACTTTTCCAATATTGTCTCAGATTTGAACTTGGCTGCTAATGTGTCTCAGGGCCATTATATAGTGCTGGTACTTACTACATCACATGTGTGGAAAATGCTTCTAGGAGTGTTTGATGAACTCTATATGTGGCCAAATAAAGCTCTACAATAATGTGAATACATTCTACCAGTACTATTTGTTACTTAGGGTATTCAGTAAATATTACTTTTTTGCCATAATTTTCTACAAGGTTTCTGTGGTGCATTTCTGTATTATATGGATTTTACAGTGCAAAACATGTCTGCTTTAAACTAGGAAGCATGTATAGGCTTCTCACTTGCTTCAGCACTCATTTCATCCTGCTAATTCTGTATTTCAAGTCTACTGGATCGCTTGGAGTAGTCATTAAGAAGTCCTACATCTTATTATTTGCAGTATCACTAGCAATTTGCTGGACGTCCTGAGTTGACGGTCACTGGAGGCATTAGAGTGAAGAACAACACCTGATGGACTACCTTATATTTTTCAGCTTGTGTATCTCCAGCAGGCTAAGTTGTTAAACTTCGATGCACATTGTAATCTTTTTCTTCAGGAAGCAGGATGCAGAGGATTTCAGATAACCTTACGTTGTCTTGTATTAACAATCAAGGAACTTGCAGGATACAAATAGATATGATTAATACTGAAATGAGCAGCCCAGAGCTTCCTGAAAGTGGTTATTAAGCCTCCACACATCCATATTACTTTAGCTAGTTTATTCAGAGAGATTCCCAGGTAAGAGCCAAAGGTCATGAAATGGCCCTTTGCTCTCCCTGGTTAATGATAGGCTATGGCCAATAGAACTCCCTGGTTCATCAGAAATATCAATATTCTCATGTCCTGAAATACAGAAGGTAATGAAATGTTAAACAATTATGCACAGTGGTAGGTGACAGTACAAGAAGAGACACATGTTCCTAAGGGGTTTATGTCCATGCACTAGTCTATTACAGCAGCTGGAGAGAAATTTCCTATTCTTTTGTTTTGGCTATAGTTACTAATATCCCCATTTTTTCTGGTCTGTCTCACTTTGATGTCAAAATAATTATTAAACAACTGAGTACCCCTAGTTGGCAAATGCTCTTTATAGGAAGTCTGTCCACAAATAAAAGGGTGGGAGTGAATAACAAATACCTTGTACCAGTTTGTGCTAATATACCAGCAGAAGCCCACAGAAAAAGAAACTGTTGATTGTCTGTTAATAATCCTGTCACAAGGAAGAGTGTGTATGTGTCTACGAAGTGTGAGTAACTTTTTAAAAGTGACCCACTCCACAAGAGCCTTCATAACAGCTAAATGTGGTTTAACAACAAAGACACAGGTTTAATGTCCTCCTTTGGTAAATTACTGGCCAATTACTAACACGTACTGAAAGAACACATTGCATCTACCAATCTTTATTCAGGACTCTGCGTACTAACTTTAAGAAATGCAGTTACATGTTTTTTCTGGTGTGTGTATTTTTGTTCCTGTAGGAATAATGCACTGAAGTATTTTTCCTCCTGGGCATAGTATAAAGACAATCATATATGTTCCGTACAGGTGATTCCCACTTGCTTGTTAATGAGTGGTTCACAGGAGTATGACACATGAGCACTAAAGGTGAAATATAGCACAGGGCATGAATGAATAGACCTTGTACCACACTTGTACCTGAGAGTGCAGCTGCTGTCTGCACCAAACTTTGCTGGAAGCAGATGTGTTGAAGAGCACAGTGCAGGGACACAGTAAGAATTCTGAATGGCATTAGCTGGTTTTGTTTGTATGGCCTTGGAAGACAGAAAGTGGCACCAGCAGCCCTGGAGCAGTGCAAGGTGAAGGCTCAGGGTAGGAAACTGATCCCAGTGAGACACAGAACTGGCAGATTTTTCCAAGTGACACAAGCAGACTCAGAAATCACACTCTGAAACTGAGCTGACTGTTACATGGTGTTCCCAAGCAAGCAGCTGTGTGTCTTGTCTGTCTGACAGTAACGTGTTTTTTCCCTTTCCTTTTTGCAAATATTTAGGAAAAACACTCATTGGTATTCCTGTGTATCTGTTCTACAGTTTGAGAAAATGCTTCTCCCTCCTAGCTGCAGATTCCCTCAATATACCTAGATATGTCAAGACACTTTTACAGTTACTTTAAGGTAAAGGCCTGAGTGTAGCTGAACACTGAGATCAGTGTGCTTAGATTAGTCATCTAGGCTTATCAGAGCCAAATGACTTCATTTGAAGTTATTTCAATCAAAACTCAGTCCAATTAGAGTATTTCCATAATATCAATCTAAAGTTATGTTAAACAGTATATTGACTTAGATCACAAAAGGTCATTTGATCTCTTATTGTGTTAAAGCAACAGAGGTGAAACATTACTACTGAAAAGGGTTTAAGTGCATGGTTCTTAGTGCTCTTTAATTTCTGTTGTAGCAGACCATGTATGCACCCCGCTTTCTTCAGTGGCAGTAATTTCTTTATCTACAGTTATGGGTCAAAATTCTGATTTAACTATACCCTAACATGAGTAGGAGGGCATCAGAGTTTCAGGAGAAACAAAATTTGCCTCTGGAAAAGCAAAAACATACTACAGGCTTTGCCTCAGGAAATTTAAGCTAGTTTTAAAATGAAAAGCCAGTAGACTGAAATTAATAGGTTAACAGGGACTAGTATGTATCTGTACTTAGTACTATTTATGCTATAAGACTCCTTTTTGATTGGCCAATGAGTAATAGAAAGAAAGATAATATTAATTTTCTAATGTTATTGTTTTCATGGCAATTTTCAGTTTTAAAATTTTTAATGACCATACAAAATTCTTCCTTTTGTTGCCTCAATCCTTTTATTATTAATGTCATGTTGTTCAAGAAAACAGGAATGTTCCTGTCTAGAAATGCTTTACTAATGTTATTTTTTCTGTTCTAAAACATCTACCCAATTGTTGGAGGGCTGTGATACTCAGGTATGCAATTTGAACTATTCTGGGAGTGGCAGCTAAAAGAAGTTTGAACAACAAAGTCTATTAAAGACAAGTCCTCATGGCTATGACTAAACCAGCTGAGATATCCAAAATAAAAGTAAACTCTTCACAAAATTCAGCAAAGTGTGCTAACAGGACAGCTGAATTCTCTTGTTTTCATTGACAGCTGCTTTTCGTGGGCTCCTGAGCCACCCTACACGTGAACCACAACAGTAGAAGACGTAGTCAGCAGAGCCTAATTGCCTAATGCAAACAAAAGCAATTAAATTCCAGCTTCTGACACAGATGCAAATTCCTTTTCAGTATATATTATGGGGAAGTAGAAGTTCTGCAGTGTCACTCCAGAACTGTGGGAGGAGGAGAAAGACAGGATAGCAATGGTATAATAGCTGATAAGAAATCAAGGGCTGGAAAATTAAGTAAGAAGCCATTCTCCTATAGCATACAAGAGCATGAAGATCCACCCTCTTGAAACTAATGGAGTTACAGCGAGTTAAAATTCATATAAATAAGAAAGAATCAAAGCTCTATGTATTGATTTTTGAAGCAGACTTTTCTTTCAGTAGAATACTAGTAGCAGTATGCTACTTTTCCTACTAGTAGAATACTAGTTTTATGTTAATGGATTTTGCCTTCACCTTAAAAGGAAAGTATGATTTCTTGAGTCCTAAGACAGTTTGCTGTGATGGCATGATTCATCAAATCTACAAAGATATGCACCTCCTCTTTTACATGCATGAGAAAGTAAAAAATCCACCAAAAAAGAGAATTTTGGTTATTTCTCTCCCCCATCAAAGTCTAATAATGTTGTGTGTTCCTTCATCTGTAGAACTGTAATAACTGGACAACACTATCATAAATCTTACAGTGAAAGAGAAGGAATGGCAAAAAAGATTTCTTCCTGTTGTGCCTGCCTCTGTTCTTAGCTTCAGCTTCTAGCATTACAGAATCTACCATCACTGACCTATTGTGAGACGAGAGATTTGTTCTAGATATAAGAATCAGTATAGACCTGAGAAAGAGCACTGGTTCCCAGCAAGATAAAATTATAAAGAGACATCAAGACATGAAGTGGGTGCGAGAATCATGGCCTTAGGCCCAGCTTACCACACACATCTCTTTCTATTTCAGGGCATTTCCTTGCCATTGCATGTAACTTATCCATAACTCATCCAGAGTCTCACTGTGCTCATCTTTGGCCCTGTGCTCACTGTATCCGTGTTTTTCATTTTCAGTATTTCCAGTTTTCTTCATGACTCGCATTGTGGCTTCCCTTAATACCTAAAAACACAGTCTCTGACCTTTCCTCATTCATATCTTCTCTCATTATTAGAAGTTCCGTAAATGAGCATCCGGTGGTTATGCCTTGACAGCAAAAGCCGGGGCCATTCATGCTAAGACTTTTCCCTAAAACTTGGGAAGTGAGAAAGTAAGAATAATTATATTCAGCTAGTCACATATATCCGGGCTGACAAAACCAGAAATGTCAGCAAGACCTTAGGATGAGTTGCCAGATCTTACAATACATACTTTGTAGCTATTTCATTGTTAAATAATGACATTGTGATCATTTCTGCATCCATATCTCAGGGACACAGTCACCATTCATAGGTAATGGCCTATGGTTGTTCAGTGTTTGAGGAGATGCAAAAGAAGAATAAGCTTACACCCCCGCTATCCTTAGTAGATAGGAACACTCAGTGTTCTCTTTTCCATAGCAGCAGAGAAGCATTCTGCCACAGCACGCATTTCCTGGGATCTCTTGGGAAAATTTCACAGACATTTCTCACTCCCTGGTACATCCTCTTCACACCACAGTTAGTAACAAACTTTTCAGTGAAACAAAAATTTGTCAGAAAGTATTGATTTCTTGATCAAGAACACCAATGCTTTTTTTGTTTCTTTGCCACTGAAAGTCCTGGGAGTCTAATCTCCCTTTCCACGCTGGGGATCCTGAAGTGTTAGCATAGGTTTCATGGGTCTGTGGCTTCTGTGCAGCCTGCAGACTGGGTCTACCCCGAGGACAGGTGCTGATTCCCACCCAGGTTGCTGCAGTTGCCCAGAGAAATTGCCATTCCTGACAATTCTGTTTAATAATTTGTTAGAAGAATACTGACAACTACATGAACTTTAAATTTCCTGAGCAGCTGCAGGGTACCCAGGGCACTTTCCTTAGGATTTCAGGTTCTGAAAATACAACTAACTAAATAAAATGTCAGACCTTTTCAGACTAAATGTAAACAAGAGTAAGCAAACCCTGCTTTACAGTGAACTTGACAACTCCTTGTACTTCACACCTCCTTCAGCACCGACTGCATTTTAGTAGACATGGTCTAGACACCAACATTTTGAAATTAACTTAGCCTCTGATATGCTAAACCTTAGCTCACTTCTTTTTTCATGTTACTGTACCAGAATAAGGAGTTGTACTTGAATAGAAACCTATTGTAAATTGGAAGAATTTGGGATGTGTGTTAGGGGATTAACATTCTGAATTAATACAATGTAAGTTTGTTTTCCAAATATTTCTGTTCCTATTGATCAGTGTAATTTCATTTATTGTCCTGTGTATTACAATTAATGATAGGAAAACATTGTTTTCTACTATACCCTGTAGAATGATGCTGGAACACCTTGATTTCTAATTCATTATGATTGTCAAAAATGAACTCAGTACAGAATAATCAGCATCAGACCAATTTATCTCACTCACCCAGAACTTACAAACAAACCAGTGAAAACAGAAACGGAACCTGGGTCCCAGCCAGGTATTACTTTGTATCAGAATCTACCTTATTAATAGATCAGTACTGAAAAGCCAACACTCACGACAGAAAAAAAAATAGAAAACAATTAGTTGTGCTTACAATTCTTTTTTAGGGCAAATTATTTCAGCACTAATAATGAATCAACTCAGAGAGTAAAGACAATGATTACTTTGCATATGACCATTTCCATCTTTGTTATTTATAGTTAAACACAACATTTTTAAAGCAAATTCAATGATAAGCATAATTCCAAGAATTTCACCTGAACTGCTTACTAGAAAAGGTTTTACTTGAAAAAAATTGGTGAGTGATGAAAATATTAGAATGTGTGAACTACTGATTTTGAATGATTCAGAATTAAATGATTCATTTTGAACAGTAATTTTCATTTTGCATTTGTTTTACCATATGCAAAAAACTGAGGCTAAGTAATTTGGAAAATAAATTTTTGAGGTAAATAAATTTTTGAGGTAGTTTTTTTCTACAGTGAAGGATTTCAGATTTATTGGAAAACACTGTGTTTTTCCTTTTAAAATTTTTGTATGATCTTTTGTTGTGATTTCACCTAAACCAATACTTTTTTCCTTCGTTTCTAGTGATGTAGCCACTGAATGAAAAAAAAAAAATTGCACTGCTCTAAGTACATTCTTTCAGAAGCCAGTAGAAAATTAAAATATAGGCCATAAGTGTTTGTTGCCATTGAATTTCCTAAGTTTTATCAGGCCACAAACACCAGTAAGACTGAGAAAAAAGTAGCACTTTTGAGTTTTAACACAGGATGTAATAAATGTTACGAAGGTGCAGTTTGGCATTACTCCTCTCTACAATGATGGCAGGCCTTAAATCCTAAAGAAAATTGTTTTACAAACCTGTATGGATACCAGTGTATCTGGCCAGAAGTGATTATCTACTTCAAGATCAAATTAGGCTTCTGAACTAACCTCACACAGTTTTGGATTAGAGTGATCACTAAATTGTTATGAATTTAGGAAAATCCTGATCAGAGTGGTTAAAAATTGTTGTGAATTATAAAGATCTGGGCCTGAAATTATACAGTAATATAGAATGTGGCTAAGGAAATAATCAGACAGGTAATGTGCCCACTGCAAACAGTGCTTTGCATGTACCAAAATTGTGACTAAGTAATATAAAACAGAGACTTCCATGCTAGTAGCTCAGTGTCGTGATGCTATATTGCATTAGAGAAGCTGGAAAATGTCTTCCGTCACTCCCAGTAAGTCTGTGACAGATTCAATTAAATGAGCCAATAAGTCTGTTCATTATACTCAAGATCTTATAGGCAAATTATTTGCCATGAACTTGTCGAAGTGCAGACATGTAAACAAATATAAAACATTGCTCAGTGATGTGCATCCTATGGTAATAATGTAATTTTATTTCTCCAAACAGCAGAATGTTTGCGCTGTACTTTAGTTCATATTTATAAAATAAGGTATCTTTCCTTAAAACCTCTCATTTTGGCTGAGCTTTTGAAGTTATTTAACTATGCTGAATCAACTGATTTCATGTAGCCCACTTGGCAATCTCAAAGAATTCCTGTAACTTATAGTCATTCATTCATGTATGATTTTCAAATGTTGGATCTTTCCCTTGTTCTGTTGTGCTTTTTTTTTTTTAATTTATTTTCTTTAGCTATTGGAATTAAGTAATTGGATGTAAAAGCAAACATTTCTTAACAGTTGGATTAAAATAATTCTTTTTCCTTTTCTCAGTTTTCAATTTCTTGTTATATCAATATTTCATTTGTTCTGTGGTCCTTATAGGATCTTCCTATAGCCTATGTTAAAAGAAATAGAAGCACAGAAAAGCTCTCTCTCAAGTGTATTAAATGACAATTAAAAAAAAGAAAAAACCCCTAATTTCTAGATATCTTTATGAACCCAGGCAAAAGATTACCTAAAGTAAAAAAATTCTGCCTGCCTTCCCAGAATCCCAGGCGCAGTATAACCATTTGTTTTTCTGCCATGAGCTATCAATGTGCTTTAAAAACTTATTTTCTACTTAAAGATTTTAATGGTCATACTGGAATGTACACGTATTTTCAGTGCAAAATCAAGTACAATAAAGCAAATTTTCTGGGGAAAAAGACACAACAGTAAAGTCAAGGTTTGTAGTACTTTTTTCTTTTGAATGGAATCTTGTTTCTGCTAAAACATTTCAAATATGCCAGATAAAAATGTGACTTCTAAATGATAACATGCAGAAGGCAAAAAAATTAAAAATCCTACAAGTGAACAGATCTTTTTGCTAAGTGTGCATTCCCCACTCCTCTGTAATATCTTTGATGGGCTAGTCACTGTATTCCATTTCCTAAAGCAACACAATTTACAAAGACCCCCAAGAGGGAAAAGAATGACTGAGATTATATTCAGCTTTGTGTTTGATATATGGGAAGTTACTCATAGCTGTAAGGAAGAACAACATGTAGAAGTGGCTTTGTTGTTGTTGCATTTGTTACATTGCCAAGATTAGAGTTTACTGAGGATTATAGTTCAATTTGCAAACTAAAGCAATGTCTTATTTGATCTAAAATAAGATCATACTCTCATCAGTTCAAAAGAAAATATGAGTCGTTTTTATATAACTGTGAAACTGCAAAGAGAATTTAGCCTTTGCTTCTGAAAACAAATTTTCAGCTGATACCTTTTTTCGGTAGCAATTGATTGAAAACTTTTGAATCAATAGAAATCAAACCTTAATCTCCCTCCTTAAGAGAAGTAAATGTGTATACCACTCTCTGGTTAAAGATGTTTTAATTTCAAACATATTTAAACTTAAGTGTAATAAATTCCAATTTAATACACTTAAAAATATGCAAGTGACATTATATTAGAGAAACTAGTCAGGGAAAAAAAAACTGTGAGTGACTTTCAAGGAACTGACTTACTAATGATGAAAGTCTGTGTTGACTAAAGCAAAGTATTTGGGGAGCGGGAGATCTGAACTACCACTCATAAAATTCTAAGTAAATTCTATCATTTTCAGGACAGGTTGTATGTAAATAATTTTTGTCAATTCAAAAAAACCCTAAACAAACAACCCTAGCAAGCATGTAGCAGTAATAAGGATGTTAGAGTTTCAAAAAGAAAAAAAAAAAAGAGGGAGAGATAATGTATGGAAAAGAATGAGAAAATGACACAAGTTGAAATTACAATCTTATTTAGAATATTTTGTTCACTATCTGTAACTTCAGTCCACATTCTTCTTGCTTAAGTATCATTGAGATAGCTAAATTATGAAAGTAGACCTTACTTTCAAGATACAAAGCATAAACAGGCACCTCCAGAAGGTAATGAATTTTTATTTTGGAATGTCCTGAGTTTCCCTATGGACAGCCTGTGTCTTTCCACTGAATAAAGAATGCTGAAGTGAATATGGTCCTAACTTTAGTGAGGTACATAATGTAAAGTTAGATTAACCTGTATTCAAATCCGAAATACCAGAGTGGTAGTTCAGAATGAGGCAACACTGAAGAAGATGGGAAGCATGGGAAAAAAGCTTCATCTGAAGAACAAGTGGAAAGAATTACATGGTTTAAGGGGAAAGTCAGTAAAAGGGTATATAGTAATTGTTCATGATAAAATAGGACAGGAAATAAGGCTGAATGTTTTGTTCTTCCTATCACATAACAGGAACAAGGAAATATTCAGTGAAATTGTAGGATAATAAATTCAAAACTCATGAATAGAAAAAAAAAATCGCTCTGTCCATAATCACAATCCTATAAGTTAGAGGTGGGAACACCAAAGAGGTTAGTCAATACTCACAGGTACTACATTAGTTTGAGTAGATCATAAAATCACTGGATGCTCTGTTCCACCTTTTTATTTTTTAAGAACTCTCCAGGCTTAAATGCTTACTTATTTTATGAAAATGTCTCTTGCTTATATAGAGTCTAATCATTCCAAATATTGTGTAAACTCAACCCCTGCTGATGATTTTAGATTTTTTTTTAAATGTATTGTTCATACACTACTGCATTCTATTTCAGAAACTTTCTGACCTTTCAGAAACCTCCCCTATAATGAGAAACTGACACTGCTTACCTTATTTTCCCTTTGTTCAATTATTTTCTAGGTCATGAAGTTTCACATTAAATGTTACTGACGAGCACCACTGCTAGAGTTAAAGGTGATATTATCAGAAGAATATAAGAAAGGTCACCCTGATTCAAACAAGTCACTTAGTTCTCTGATAGTGGTAAATACCTGATGCCTAATAAGGAGCTCAAGAACAGGGTAAGTATATCTCTGGGTTTTTTTCCTGGAAGGAAACTGTGTATTTATTGCTGTAGTTTTGTTTGAATTTTGGTTTCAAACTCCTATTACAATTTTGAGCAGTCTGTAGATTTTTAAGGTGTCTTGGAAGTAGCTAACTGGGATTGTCTTCTTTCTCCATAGATTATAGTCTAGAGAATATCAGAAGAATTTCAATGACTTAATTCCACAGCAATAATTTTGGGCTCTTTCCTCTCTCCCACAGACTACAAACCATTATAAACATACTCCCATTGATATAACTGAAAAGTTAATATGATTTTATGAATAGTATCTCATAGTAATATCATCAGTTAAATTATGATACACTTATTTACATGTAAAGAGAGCAAAATTTAATCTGCCATAATTTATTATAGGAGAGAAAGAAAAGGCATTTGCTCAAGGGAAAAAACAGAAACAGAGATGTTTACTAATATTTCTTGTAGATCTATCACCATTGATAATCAAGAGTATTCAATCTTATCTAAAGATTATAAATATCAGTATAAATAAGGAGATGATATGACAAGCAATTTGATTAATCTTTAAATCTGGTGATCAGCCTATAGTATTCAAGGATGGAGTACCCTTATGAAGTAAGTAGATCCAAATTAATTAATGAATACAATTAGATCATTTGAATGCAGATATGTTTTTATCTCACACTTTACATTTCTATGTCTGCTTTTTAATGCCACTATGGTTATATATAATGACTCTCTCAAAGTGACACAGCATACACATCATGACAGTATATTTTCTCTCAGCAATTTGAGAGCTCTGTGCAAGTAGGGCCAGAAAGTCAAATTCTTTCCTTTGAATCATAAATACATCATCCTTGAGGTTCAACAAGATCTCTGATTTAACTGAAGAATGAGAACTGTAATATGTAGCTTGTATTCACATCTGTACCGGACGCCAAAGTGGATTGTATAACCTGTGTCTGGTATTGCTGCTTACTTGCTTGCTCTAGAAGGTACTTGTTAGTTCAACATGGTTATTTTCACCCCTGATCTGACATGGAGGAGTGGGATAAGGGTAGTTCTTGCAACATCACTAGCACAGAACACAATGACGCGAGGTGATGCAAACTGATTTAGGAGAAACCAAGACTTTATTGCCTGACCCAATATATGGATTGTCATAGTTGGTCCACAAGGCAATAGAGAAGTAATAACTTGTAGCTTGTGTGGTTTCTTTCAGACACAGAATGCTGCAGTGTTGAAGTAGCATTCTCTCTGTCTCTCTCTCTCTCTCTAGAGCAAAATTTAGGTGACATATATTTAAAAAAAAAGTAAAAATGGAGATGTAAAACTAGATTAAGGAAGTTTTTGATTAGTTTAAGAGGAGAACAAGTAAAGCAAGTGGAATGTTGAGATCATAGTTTAAAATGTTTTCAGAAAGAGTCATAAAAATTACTTTACTGAATCTCAATAAGGAAAGTATTAGCTGTACTTCTCAGTGATTCCTCTTTTCATAGTAAAAGTTAAATGAATTATAAGTAATAAGCAGAAGTAAAAATGAAAAGTTTAATTATGCACTGTTTCCTACCTTGTATTAATATTAATATCAGAATTGGTAAGTCTGTAAATTTCTCTGGATCCCTACAATAATGTTTGATGCTTGCTTTGCTAAGCACCTAATAACTCTATGGGTTACAGAAGGAGAAGGTGAAGCAAGACATTTATGAAGTAATGGATACAAGGAAAAGTAGAATTTTGTTGATGCCCAAGTGTGATGTTGATTTCCCAAGTGTGGCATCACAAAAAACACTGTTGCAGGGAAAACTTTGCAGAATACATTTGTAATTTGTGAGCTACTTTGGCAAAATCTTAGTACCTTTTTTTTTCTTCTAACTTATAGTAGGCCTACTGTTTATGATTCATTATCAAATACACTCCTGAGAGGAACACTTTTTGGCAAAAAGTCAATAGTATACTTCTTCATTTCAAGAAAATTGGGCTTTCAATGAATTAAATGGCAACTCTATATTTTTTTTAATAAAATAATTTTTAAAAAATATTTTAAAAAATTCTTTTGTAGAATATGACAGAAAATATGGAATATTAAGGAACACAATGGAGTAAAAGCATGCTAGGTTATTTGCTTATATTCAGCTAAACTGCTCACCATCGCCAAAAGGGAAACATTTTTATGTTTTGACTTGTGTTCACTTGTTCTTCTCTTCCCTGCTCTGGGACAGATGGCCCCGATTTCTTCCCTTGCCTAAGCTGTAGAGCTTATTGGACTTTCAGTGGACTGATTCAGCTTACTAACTCAGTAGAAAACTATTCTGTTACTTTTTTTCCTGGGCTGTGAGAATGACATCAGGGATGGTTCTGTTGACTGTTAAAGGCAGCACAAGGTAAGTGGCAAGCTGCAGTAACGAAGAAGCAGAAACAGATACAAGCTGTGAGGCCCTCCCATTCTGATGATGAGATCACAGACTCACAGATGACTGAGGTTGGAAGGGACCTCTGGAGATCCTCTGGTCCAACTTCCCTGCTCAACCAGAGCGACATACAGATGGTTGCCCCGGATCATGTCCAGACAGCTTTTGTATATCTCCAAGGCTGGAGACTCCACAACCCTTCTATGCAACCTGTGCCAATGCTCAGCCACCCTCACAGTGAAAAAGTGTTTCCTGATGTTCAGAGGGAACCTCCCATGTTTCTGTTTGTGACCATTGCCTCTGGTCCCGTCACTGGGCACCATTGAAAAAGAGCCTGGCTCTGTCCTCTTTGCACCTTCCCTTCAGGTATTTTTATACATGGATGAGATTCTCCCTTGAGCCTTTTCTTCCTCAGGCTAAATAGTCCCAGTTCTCTCAGCTTTTCCTCCTATGTGAGGTGATCCAGTCCCTTAAGTTCTCAAAATTTCTGCTTCTTAATGATGAGATGTTAGGTAAGCTCACCACATCATTTGAAACTGTAGGGTCAGTTCATTGAAGAAGCAACACAAAGCTTGATGCCTGTTCTGAAGTCCAATTCCAAACTTTCTTACGTATCTGAAAATTTTATAGGAAATCACGGTTCTTCAGCCTGGTCACAGTTCTTCAGCCTGATCATAGCAACTTTTCCTGACTGTGGGGTTTGCCTAAACTGTCAAAAACTCTGATTTGGTTTAAAAATGCAAGTTTTATGAAGGCCTGTTTTTAAATAGAATTGCTGGCTTTATGTGTGGATAACTAAATATAATAAAAATTCAATTACCTAAATCTATTGAGCAGACAATTTTTTAAAAATGTGAACCCAATGAAAGCTGATTTTGTTTTAACCCAGCATAGATGTTGTAAATGTTTTTAAGCTAATAATTATGGGGGAAATTTTGCCTCATTTGTTAGTGTATACCATCCTGCAATAGCATTGCATGTTCCTTCAGACCACATATAACTGGAAGTTTTTCATGTATAAGCAGTAGAGTTAGAGGTACAGAGATGATGTTCATATTTTAGGTCATGCAAGTGTTTACCACAACTTCATGCAGGAGTAACACACTCTCAGTGTTCTGTTCGGCAAGGCGCTAAGCTATTGTTTGTAGCTTGCAATGATCTGTGGAGACAACCACTGTTGAAAAAGAGGGAGTGAGAAGCAGGCTGGAAGGAGGTCAAAAGAGGAATACCTCAAGCTTACATTTTAGGGACTATCTTCTTTAATATTATTCATCAATGCTTCTGGCATCCACAACTGATTTGCTGACAATGCTAAGCTTGGAGTTGCCATCCATACAGAGGAAGATTGTATTGAAAGGACATGATGACACTGAGGACTCGAGTAATATTAACATAATGAAATGAAAGATCATGCAATAGCACAAAACCAGTCATCCATTCATTGGAAACCAGTGGAAAAGAGTAGGACTTGGGTATATCACTTGATCTCAGGATCAGTATTGTGATAGGCACTGGGATGTAGCCATTAAAAACAAATACCATTCTGGTGTGTTTCAGGCCGTACGTTTCAGTGGTGTTGAGGAAGTATTGTCAGCCTACAGGGTTTACTAAAATCTCACTTGTGTGTGTCCTGGTAAGCTCTGTTCAAGAAGGATTAATTCAAACTTCTTTTCAAAAAAGGACTGCTCAGGTGGTTAGGGAAAGGACAGCCTGTTGTATAAATGCAGCTTAGGTTAACCTAGTTTAAGTTAAAAGAAATACTGAAAGAGAGTATGATGGTTGAGTATGAAAGAGAGTATGATGGTTACTTTTATAGGGTAAAAAAGATCAGAAGATGAAACAACGGTAAAGGACAATGCTCACACAAGAATAAATAGGTTGTGAACTTTATGATGGATTTTAGGCTGGAAATTATATGAATATTCCTAACCAGCAGAAGTATTTGAGTATTTTCAAGACAACGTGTGGTAAACCTATGCCAGAAATACACAATGTCATGCCAGGAGACTGGATTTAGTGACCAGGGCAGTCCTCATAGTTTCATCTTCCTGTATCAATCTTCAGTATTATCTGCATTTCCATGCATTCTTCTTCACTAGGGTACAGTACATAAAGGCTAGGGTACAGTACATAAATAAAGCTTGATGATGTCCTGAACTGAGATGAGGCTGGTGAGGACCTTTCAGAACAACTACCTCTGATTTTAATAAAACCTCACTTCAGGACTGGAGTGGACTGAAAGCAGAAATGGCTTATCAAAAGATCCAGCAAGGAAATAGAAGGAAAACAGTAAGAATGTGCAGCCAGGGGGCAAGTGATATGACTGAATCCTTAGTCCCAGACACAAATTCTCCAGCAGCTCCCAAAGCTGTAGTGTGTCATCATATTGAACAGTGCCTCCAAGGTGGCTACAGCAGTTAAAATCTAGGAAGATTTTACAAATTACTTGTTTACTGCGTGGATTCTTATTTTCATGTAGCAGACAAAATTAATAACTCTCCTCTGCAACTGTGTAGGGTATTTCTGTATTTCCAAAAGTGTGACTTTGTAGGAAACAGCAGGTTAAAATACAGTAGTGTGACAAAATCTGCATCCACTGCATAATTTTATTAGTACAACTTAATGAAAATAATGTTCTAATCAGTTTCTTTGTTTTCACTTTAAAGTTATCATTATAAAGTTACTTTTTTTCAATATATTCTAAATACATTCAATATCTTCTAAAAAGAATTATTGAAAATTCAGTAATAATAACTCTGATCAAGGCTTTCAGATGCCAGAAATTTGTCAAAGCAGATTAATGTAGTTAACTATTAAACACAATAATGTATGATAGTGTCAAATTATTTTGCATATTTAGAAAATATGCCTCTTCCTGTTTACACATTCATTTACTGATCTTAGTCAGTTTATGGCTGCTGTTTTGGTAATGTGGAAGTGCATGCCATGTATATGCTGCACCTCATGGCCTTTGGAACTTCAGTGAGATAAGCAGCAATTCAGTTCAGATTCCATCAATTCAAAGTAGAGAGCTCTTCTACTTCAAAGAATCTCTGTCACTTTTTACAGCAGCAGCAAGGGACCATCTGTTTTCCCATTCCACTCCACTACTGCCCAAATGACTACTAAACATGTGCTGCATTCCATTTAAATTGACATTTGAAATACCACATGCAAACTTCTTCAAATTGATTGTAATAACTAGCACAGTTAGTGCAAAGATTTGTGTACTAAAATAATAAATATTTTAGAAGCCCAAACTGGTTGAAATATTTCAGTTTTTAATTTTTTCTCAAAAATTGAAGTTTCAACAATTGTTTTTGCTTCAGTGCAGAGCAAAATTAAATCAGGACCATCTTAAGTTCTTCTGAGCCATGATCAATATCAGTGTATTCACCTGAAATATATGAGATTCAAGATTATGTTTTTGCATTGCATTAGGCAGATTATTGATATTATCATTGGCTCTGAATTTTTTCTTTCCTCTGTGGCTTTGACCAGGAATACCATTCTGATCATGTAAAAACTTCCTAAAGAAAGATAATGTTTTGGTTAAACATTTTGATTTTAATTAACTGTAATTATCCAACAAAACTCCCCACCACTTCTAATGCATCATTCTTAAATATCTGCAGGTTTTAAACTATGCATCAACAACAAGGAAGTACTGACTGTAATTTATGTCTTTCTTGTTGATCAAATTACCTTAATCAATACCTTAAACCATAAACTGTGTTGCCAGATTTTGTATCGTAGTTAATTTAATTAGTTTACTCTTTAGTTTGCCTGATTTAAGTTTAAAGTAACTGCTAATTATCAAATTATTATTGTTGCACATCAGCCAAGGTTCACTGTTTTCTTTATCACAATGTGGATAAAGAAAAAAAAGAAAAATATGCAAAATTTTTCTCTCACAAAATCTCAACTGCGTTCTAAAAATACTTCAGATAAAAGCTCCTTTACGTGTAATGACAGAGGAGAGGCTTAGATTGGGCATTTTGACGTTAGGAGGCATCCTGAAGGTAGGAGCAGCTTTAAAGAAACATCAGATCCAGGAAACTCAGGGAAGTTCCGTTCCCACAGGTTACTGGGTGCCCTCAAGCCCGGGCAGACTGCAGGGTCACTCCCTCTGCTGGAATAAGCCTCAGATTGCAACAGGTAAGTAAATTTACTCGTGTTGCTGGGTTTTCACACACTGGTAAAACCATCCACGTCCGCCCTATGGCCTAGCAATAGAAACAAGCTTGAATCACTACACGACAGTGGCTGCTGCCAGCTATGCAGACCTCAGCATGTAATTTATGAAGGACAGGGAGAACAGGAGACACTCTTGTTCAATTTGAGGGGATGGGGAGATTCTCCACCTGCAGCTATCACAGATGCTTTTGAACAAGTCCTATGTGTCTCCTAAAAGAGGAGCTTCGGGGGGGGGTGACATACTGAATTCTGTAGCTGCTCTAGGTGAAACCGACTGAACTTTTTAATGTGAGCATGCACATGTTAAGCTAGGCAGGAGAGGTATGAACCATGGGTTTCAGAGAGGCATGGTATATGGAGAATCAGAAAAAGGAAAGATTCCCTCTCCATAGGTTAGCCAAAACTTAAGATCAAGAAGCATCTGAGCCTAGATACATAACTGAGAAATAAATGTAAAACCATTGTGCTAGAAATGGAAACTATTCTATTTAGCTGCCTTTGTTATTTAAGGGTCTTTTTTTTCCCCTAAGCAATTCAGTTGTTTGTTTTGCTTTCCCTTTCAAGTTAAGCTACAGAAAGCTGAATACCTGCACATGAAAATAGTTCAGAGAGATGTGCTTTTATTTTCTTTTTTATTACCCACTTGGTCTCTGAAATCTGTAGTTACAGTTTCTGACATAGTCTTCCCCCAGCCTTTTTAACATAGAGCAAAATGACAATTGATTTTTAAAGATCAGCAAACACAATCTCCCTTACGACTAGAAAAACTAGTAGTGACCTGTCTTGAGTCTAGGATATGGATTTGGGTTTGTCAGGCTTGTGTGAGTACCTGGAAGAAGGATATGTGGTGAAAAATGGCAAAGCTGAACTTGAAGGGATAGAGAGAGTCACATGGGAGCTTACGCACTGGGATGAAACATCACACACAAATAGCATTTTGAGTGTTTCTTAGGTCTCAGTATTTGTGAATTGTAGTGAGTATTGACAGAAGACATGCATGAAAAGGAAGGAGTGCAGACACCAGGAGTACAGAGAAACAGAACAGGAACAGGATGCCAAACACATAGGAATGCAAATAGTACAAGAGGGAAAGTGTGGAAGATGCAGCTGGCACAGATGAAAATCTCTGTGGTCATCTTTCACTAGTAGCAAACTCAGAAGAGTCCTAATACACAACAGAAAAATTTTCATTGAAATTGGAACTTAAAGAAGGAGGACTTTTAATATACATAGCATTTTATAAAAGTACATATTTTTTCTGAACATAATAAGATAAAATGTATTAGGTGCTATGTAACAACATTTTTCCTGTCGCAGAGAGCTCACACAGATATGATCACTTATGGAGGGGGCCATCCTTAGCTGGTGGGGTTAATGTTTGTCACTTGTACCCTCCCACTCCTACTAGATTAGCTGCTAATCTAATATAAATGTGGGGGCTCATTAGAAACAGTAATAGCAACAACAACAACAAAACAGAAAAACCTCACAATCTGCCTGAAACGTCTGCAATTTTCAAAAAGATGTGGTCTGGTAAAAAAACCCTCCACTTACTGTCCTTAAATTCAGTCATGTCTTCAAATGAGTCGTGAAAAATCCAGATAATTTTCTCTGCCATCCTACTTCCCAGCTAAATCCATTTTCATCTACCTCTCTGATTCATTCATCCACACCCTAGTCTTCATTTTGTTCACTTAAACTGGTAGTAATGCGTGTGGGCTGAATTAACACATTGCTTCTCAAAGCTGTAACATAATGCTCTGCAACGTTACCCAGTCCAGAAATATTTGTCCAACTTCTTGCAGCATAAACTTGCACAGCTGCACTCCTTTCATTTGGAGAGTAGTTGGCAAAATGTCAGCTGTTGAATCAAGTAAATTCACTATAAATTCATATGGTTTTGCATTCATCTGCATATAAACCACATTAATTTTCACCAAATCATACAGTACAATGCCATTCACAACAATTGCTGTTCTATTTAACTACGTACACAGCTGGAATTATGCTAGAAGTATATTCATTTCAAAATCTTACCTTAACCTGCTTATGCATTTAATAGACATTAATATTAAAAAAGTGCATTTCCCTGAGGAAAGACAAGAATGATAAGTGATTTATGATGGCTTATATTGCATCAGGAGATTTTTCACAGTTCATTTGCCAATTCTTTGCTACTTAGATTTATTTATTTTCCTTTATGAAAGTTCTGGGTTCCACAGGAATGTGTTTCTTAGTTTCACCTCAGCTTAAACACATTTGTTGTAAATGCTAATATTGAAAATTAATTGTAACTTCTACCTCTAAGTTAATACAACGGAAATACTGTGTGTGTTTTCTAGAGAAAACTAATATGATTTTAAAGATTTCAGTTTATCTGTTGGGTTTTTTTTTAACTTAAATTGTCTTTTGCCTCAGCTTTAAAAAAATGCTCAAGAACTAATCTTCACAAGTCACAGATCATGTGAAGGGTGTATAAGATGCTACTAATTCTTTTTGCTAAGCAATTATTTACGCACTTCCAGAAGCAAGAATGTTGCAATTCTTTCAGTTGGTAAAAAAAAGAAATCACTCAGGACACAAAGCCATTATTTTACAGTAGGAAATCTTCCTTGTTATTGTTAAAAAACACAGTATTGGCATTTTAAGTGTTGTAAACCTTGTTTTGAGAAGATTTTGTGATAAGCAAAATTATGTACTTTTGTAGCAGTTTGGACCAAGACCTTTAAAAACCTTCACAAATTCTAAAATTCTCACAACATCCCTTTAAGGTAGATCGCTGGGCATTATACTTTCAACTGAGGAGCATATTAACATTAGCTTGACTCTGCTAAGATGGTACTTCCAACATTTTTTGTTTCCTAATACTGGTTTACCTCCACTAGCAAACTCAGAATTATCATGTAACTTGGTTGCTGGCGTCACTATTGTCATGAGTAGAACATTGCCTAAGGGCAATCAGAGGCATGATCTTGGCTGCAGCTCCTCCAAGTGAAATGTAAGCCTTTGCTTATCTGTAGAAAAGATCCACTGGAGAAGTCTTTTTCATTTTTCTAGCACAGCTATAGGTATTCTTTATTTATGACACATTTGTCCTAACAACATGGTTAGCTTCAACACTTCCAATAGTAAGGTTTATTTCTAACCCAGTTATCATTTTGTGGAACTAGATTTGGGAAGAATCACATATATAAGATGGGACACTGTGGCAGTTGTGGTGCCCTTTTATCAGCTGCAGCTGAAATGTTTAATTGTGATGTGATGGTACTTGGAATAAATTGCTATAATAAAACCAGTGCTGACAACTTGTCTCTACTGAAGTTCATTGTTCTGCAAATATATCAGCAAATGGAACTGACATTAACAACTAGGAACTCCTACTATTCACAGGGCTCAGCGACAGGTTACACAGATGACCAACAGCTATTTACTTCCAACTGTACTTCTCTCTCTATAATGGCAATGCACAAAAATGTTACTCTCGCATTGGCCAGAGCCATTTGTAGAACCTTTAGAAAACTTGGGAGCAAATTCTAAAGGCACAAGTCACACTCTGAAAAAGATAAATATAATATTCATAGGATTTCAGTTGTTAAAACACTGAAATGTTCTTCAGGTCTTTGTCTACAATATTTCTTAAATGTAAAGCAAATATTTTGCTGTCATTCTTCCTAAAAAGAGTTGCCAATTCCGCCTTCACGTTGGGTCCTAGTTTAAAAAATTCCCACATAATTTCCTCTCCCTTAAGTAAGGAAGAAGCAGGGGAAATAAAAAAACAAGGTGTTTTATTGTTTGAAGAGAAGGCCCAATGCAGGGCCTGCACTTCTTTGAGGTAATAATAACTGAGTCTTCAGTGCATTAACTCAAGAGAATTTTGCTCTTTGAGTACCTTAGCTAAATAAGGTTATTATGTGACAATGATAAACATCCTTTATAACAATAACATTCCATTCAAATTTATTGTTTTAAATACCCAGTTAATTGATCTATAGAGTGTCTGTGCAGGTCACTTAGACATTGAAAAAGTACTTAGCTTTTCTCCCAAGTAATTGAAATAATCAAAATAATTTCTTAATCTGCCAAACATTTTAAACGAGAGCTTTATCATGTTCATTTTTGAACTCCTGATAAAACCAACTGTCATGTAAGCAAAACAAAAAAGGTAGTATTTTTCTACAGAAAGTCACAGAAGCAGTGGACTTGCACACATGGCCAGCTGGATTGCTTCAGAGCACACAACAGAGCTGCTGCTGCTGTGATGTGTAGAGGGGTGTGCGCAGATCTGTTTGGTGGGAATATGCTGCTTTGCTGTCTTTTTACTGTAGGGTGATGATTATCATGGGGCCACCTGCCTGCAACACACAACTGTCCAGGTTGTGGACTGTGCAGGATAACAAGCAAATGTTATCAGGAAGAAAGAAGGCTTTAGGGGGAAAGCGAGAACCTTCTAAGAGTTTCACGTTGTAACCATTAAAAAAAAGAAGAGGAGAGAAAGCCAAGCAGTGCTTTTAATATAGCACATATTAACAAACAGCTTCAAGCAGATCTAAGTAGAAAGCCAAACTTTGCCTGCTGGTGTCATTTCCCCGAGCACCGTGGGAAGAGGTGCTCTCTGGTGGACAGAAGAAAAAGCTGGTTTCAGAAATCTGCTGTATCTTCGGTGAGCTAGATCCTAACGCGGTTTGAAGCTGAGGAGCAAAAAAGAGTGCATTTCCTCTGTACCAACCGACTAGGTTAGTGGGTCTGAGTGAGACTGACCCATTGGGCTGCGCATCCGAACGGAGACTTGTGGATCTGCTGCTTACCCGGCTCCGATCTGAGCATGGATCCCGGGCTCCACCTTGGACGTGCCCGCTGGAGCGCCCCAGCCGTGGCCCCTAGCGCCAGAAGCTCAAGGCCACGTCTTTTCAACTCCCCTGTGCCCAGAGCCGAGCCAGGACGGTGGATACATCCCCTCGGCGCAACGGCGCTCCCCTGCCGATCCCGAAAGGTGCTCAGTCAGGGTATCGCAGTCTCCGCACTGCAGCCTCCACGGGAGCGGCAGGATAGCTCCGCCTCCGGCCGTTCGGGAGCAGCCTGATAAAGGCAGGTGCGGGCAAGCAGCAGGACCCTAGATCGAAGCATCTGCCTATGCACAGAGCCCCTGACCCCTCCTTGTCCACCCCGTGCAAAGCGGCACCTGAGCCAGCCGGTGCCCCCGTGTCGACGGTTGCGGGACAGGACCCTCTCCTCCGCCTGCTGAACCGCAGGTGCCGCGGTCCGCAGTCTTCGGTCGTGCCTCTGCAAAAGGACAAGGACCTCGCCCCCAACGACCTCTGAAGAGGCGGGATTTCTCCGGGAAGGGGAAGCAGGATTTTGCTGTGTGGCTTGGAGATGAGGCAGCTGTCTGGAGTGGGGTTCCTTCTGGGGCTGATGGCTCTCCCAGCGGCGCTGGGACAGAGAAGCTCGGGAAGCCCTATAAATAGCAGCCAGCCTCAAAGCTTTGCCATCGTCTCTTTCAAATGGGATCACGTCAAGGACCCTTATATCATTACACTCTGGATACTTGTGGCCAGCTTGGCCAAAATCGGTGAGTCCGGAGTTACATATTAATACATGTCCTCCTCCCTTTCCCTTCCCCCTTCTCCTTCTCCCACCCAACGTAAATGAAGAAAGCTTATCATAAGTCCACTGACCCATTTCCAGGGGGTTTACTGTACTCTGTCCTGATTTCATAATACTGTCCTACACAGTGCTTAGCAGTGTGATGTTCACCTGTCGTAGTGGGTTACCTAGTTCATTTTCAGCGCCTAGGACTATGGCTTCCGCACCTGATTTCTTGCAAACCCTTGCAATTCCTTGAAACTTTGCATTACTGTTGCTCCTGGGAAAATCTTTTTACAGAAGTGAAACAGAAGTTGGGCTTTATTGCTTATACAATACCTATTCCAGTTTATGATACGCTATTCTCCCAATTATGATGAGTAGCTATATTAGCTAGCACCATCAGAAATAAACACTGTAAACTACACATATGAATTTAGCATTCTCTGCTTTGCAATGCATTGCTGAATTAGTCAAAAAGCATAATTTATAGAGACAGGTAATATCTATTATCAGACCATCTCATGCAGCTGAAAAAATACAAGCTTTAGAGCACACAGACTTTTCTTCAGGAAATTGGAATCAGTGAAAATCAAGGACTCAGTCTACCTTCAGTGTAGTTTAAGTGAACTTATATGAATGCTTTAACTCTTGTCTTCTGAACTTTGTGATTTTTCCAAAAGCAATGTTATGTTAATAAGTCTTTGCTGAACTAGAAGAGTCACTGTTTAATTAGAATGTATTGTATTTGCTTGATGCTATTATTTTCAATCCTTTGGATCTAAAACATACCTCTAGTTTGGCTGGCATTGAAAATGTCATTTTCAATTTTCAATAAATCATCTCTAAAATCAGTCTAAACTCAGAAGGTATGATCACCTGAAAATCCTACTAGCACTTTTCTGTACTTGTACTGTTAATACTAATTTGGGATACCAGAATCACATTCCATAGATTTTGCATGTCACAGAGAATAGAAGATGTAAAAACATGTACTTAGGTATATTCTGTCTAGCACATAAGCTAAACACAATAACACTTGGATGGAAAATGCTATCTCCAAATCCAAATAAAACATTTTAAAAATTAGTAGTAGGTTATGTACAGGCGATATTGTAAAGCATTTTCCAGGGATACTTGCATCTTGGGTTTCACTTGCTTAACCATTGATATATAACTAAATATCTTTATCTGAATCCCTGTTGCACTAAACCTTGCAAATAGTTTGTGTTCAGATGGTTGGTGCATTACCTAGCTTACATAAAAATACAGTTTTATTTTAATTGACTTTTATTGGTGAATTATATCAAGTAGAAAGCTGGGCAAACCAGATACTGGAAAAAATAGTGACAATGTTGAGTCCCTATAAAATTGTGCTAACTAACACACAGGTTGCTCATTTGAACCTTCTTTCTGAGATACTCTTTTAAACAAGTATTTGCTCTTTGTGTTATTAAGCTTTTGCTGTTTTGTACATGTGCCACAGTTGCAGAGAGTAATATTAGCACTGCACAATCATATCAGCGCTGTGTCAGAAACACAATGAAGTTAACAGGATAGTTAGATTGTCCTATATTTAAATTGTAATGGCCCGGATTAAGATTAGCTTGGATTAAGATGAGCCATTTTACTATGAAGTCCTCAGTATAAACTCTTGATAAAGAGCTAATTATCATTGGAGTTCAGGAGCTGAATGTTGTTGGTTCTGTTTTTAAATTCTTTGCACTTCTTTCACAGCTGCACATAGCATGTCACTTAGTAGATATCATCAATTCCATCATTTTTCTTCCCCAAAGCTCTCAAGCTTTGTTCTTTTCTCTCTTCACATTTGTAATTGCAATCCTATACTACTCTGGACATTGTCTCTGAAGAAGCAATGAACAACTGCTGTATTACACTGAAAGCCTGTGAATGCTCCTGCTTTCCCCATCAGTCACAAATAAAATACAGAAAAGCAGAAATGTATGTTCACTGTTCAACTGCTTATTAACGAAGAAAGCATGAAGGTGTTCATATAACTCAATGAGGAAGGGAAACGAAAAAAACAGCTTGTCATCATTCCGTCTGCCTTGGTGTGTCAAGGGTTCTGGAAAGTAGACAGAATCTATCAGAATATTTTGAATGGCAAAAATGCTAGATCAAAGAAGTTTTGTACATTCAAAAAGCAGACATAAAAGAACTGAGGAAGAAAATACAGAACATCTGCCCTTGTATCTCTTGCTTTACTACCTGAAGGAGGGCAGAGGTAGTGGAATCAAAATACTGGTTTTGCTGTGGGTTTTTCAGCAGTTCTTATACATGCAAGCTCACTTCTCCATTGCTACAGAGGTTGGGAGAGCTATTTTACTGGTGGATGATAGGCAATTGGGTTAGCAGAGTGTTCTGGGAATTGCAATTGGTAGCTGGGGATGAAAAGCATATGAGAATAATTTGCCTTCTCTTGCATTAGAATAACCTTAGGGTTTTGTGGGTTTTGATTTGTTTTTCTTGTAGTTTATTTTTGGTTGTTTTTTGTTGTTTTTTTTTTCAATTTCAGTTCATGATGTTATATGGCTTGGGGAAACATGTATTTAATAGGAGATTCTTGTGGATTTTCTGGGATGATGTTCATGTTGTCTACATTCAGAATGTAAACTGGTGCCGACAAAGTATTCTGCAACATGAACTATTGTATGTGAAATCTCATAAGCATCCCAAATATATGAAGAAGTGCCTACTATTTTGGATTTGTGGGAAGGAAGCTGGTATTTTATTTTCTTTTTTTCATGTGAAGAATACTTATATCTCTTGGGCAAGTCTAAATATTGGTACAAATGAAACAGTGGAATAAGAGTCTTCATACAGTTGGCTTTCATACATTATAGGAAATTAATTTGTCTGTGTCTACTATGAAACTTTTGATGCATCTCAATGTACTGTTTATTTGATTTGACCCTCTTCATTTGAAATGTTCCAACTCTTCGTTCTAAGGTACACAGTATTCCACTTTAGCTAATGATCTTTATTTCCTCTTTTAATAGACTCCCTTATCACTACAAATGAGTATCCTTACGGGATAAGGCCAATAGACTACTTACATGTGTAAAGCTAAGCCAGAAAAACATCTTATCTACATGAAGAAGGTACATGAGGGCTGAGAACCCTCCTAGTGAACTTCAGGTGTCCACTTTCTGGTAGCTCAGTTCTCCAGATGAAACAATCAATACCAATGAAATAACCAAACACATACATGCATGTATATATAGTTATAGACTAGGGCATTTCCTACAGTAACTATGTTGGTAAAGGACGTAACATTTTTAATCAACCTACTTGCACAGCAGAGTTCTGATTTAAGATTAAAGACACATGCACACTGACCAGCCTTGCACATGCTTTCTAAATTCACTTCACCATGTGCTCTCCTCCTCCTTTATATGTCTTTAATAAATCACATCTTGAAAATAACCTTTTAATAAACACACATGTAGAAGATACAAACAGTGGCAGGAAAGTCTGCTACAGAAAAAGCCAGAAGTAGGAGGGAGATAAGAAAACCACTTTGGAAACAAGTTGAGGAAAAGTAATAATCAGCTCAAGAGACAAGTAATTCAAACCCTGAATATTGTATACATTTTTTTCTGAGGATATTTCTGATATTTTTCTATTGGAAAAAAAAAGAAGTATGTTTTTTTGCTTGGCGGATCTCCACTGCATGCTTCTATATTTGTTCAAAATCCTAGGAGACAGAGATTGTATTTATATTTTCATTGGATGTTATATTGGGGAACTTTTAAAATTCCTACTTGTGGTTTAAATCTTTTTGTGTACTATGATATTTTCCAGAAAGATAGTTAATTGCTTGTTCCAAAATAAAACAAAAAAAACTTATGAAGCAGTCTTTCTATTTAGCCCTCTGAACTTGTTCAATGTGGAGCAGATAAGCAACTGTAGGAATGGTGGGAGAGTGAGTGACTATGAACAGGAATGAGGAAGGGTACATAGCCTTTTCATTATCTGTGAGTCAAACCTCTTGCCAACTGCTTTTGTTGGTATAGTTTATGCTAAGTCTAAGAATGTCACAAAAGCTTTTTTTTTCATGTCTGCATAGTTGCACACAAATTCTAAAGGCTTTTATATTAGAAATTTAAAAGTGGGAGTGAAATTTGAATCCTAGGCGGTTGGTAAATCTGTCTTCAGGAATGCCACAATGCTTTGCGGGGAACAATTGATTCAATAACAACAAACAAACACTTCAGAGAAGGCTGGCCTAGTGATATCTCAAAAATACTGTGTCAGATGGACTTGTTGAGTCCATCAGTTCTTGAGACCCCAGGAGGCCATGAGCTGTAAAGCACACTGTATCTCTAAACTTACAGAGATATGGGTTCCTATAAATGCTCTAGTTTCTGCATGCCCAGGCCCTTTCATATCGTCTCAAACTGCTCTGAGAAAGGAGCTCTTCAGAGTATTTTTTTAACACGAACAATTGCTGTGGAGAATTTTAAGCATGTTAGGGATGGGCTAGGGAAGGAACTGTGAAATGCAGGTCTAACAACCCATCCAATTTAGACTCCTGGGGCAATATTTTCTTTGAAGAAATCAATACCCCTCCCTCCAAAGCAAACTGTCAAAACAAAAGCCCATTTGACTCCCAAGTTTCTCCTAGCATTTTAGCAACAGTAAGAAGTGTCAATTACTTAGAGAAAGTGATTTAGGGTACTGTTTTAATAAAAGCAAAAAATGTGAGAATAGCTTTTCTGTTGCAATTCTTCAGTAAATAACATCTTTAGGAAGAAATGTTGAAGGATGCTTAGCAGAACTTCATTGGAAGTATTTAACTGAAAATGGAGTCAGAGATTCAAATTGTGAGGATACTACCAGACTCTGCAAAGCTTAAATTACCAGCCTCATCATGCTTGTAATGCTTTTTAAAAGCTGCTTTCATTAGCAAGTGATAAAATGAAAAAGGACTTTGCATTGTGACTAGGAAGTCTGGACTTGGCTACCTTCCCCCATATCCTGAACAAGACAAGAAGGAAAAAATATATCTTTTACTTTTATGGTGAACTCAGTAGAAGCTGGAACAGGTTGACATACTTATAAGGGAGGCATATGCATTTCCTCAGTGGATATAGCTTTTTATTATCTATCTTAAAAACAATTACACAGAAATGCTATAAATATATGCTGGCAAGTATGTTATGTAACTGGGGTGTCTTCATTTTAGTAAGATGCTGTATTTCCTCTTGTAAAGTGCTGTTTAGAATACCTGTGAGTTAAGAATGTTAAGTACTGTAAAATCTCTGCCTTCTAAGGAATTACTTTTTGAACGCAACGTTTTAGGCAGCTGAAAAGAACATTTCCAACCTAAAATAATAGCTTAGCATTTCCATTCCTAGGAGTAACTGCGTAAGGCATGTCTTTCTTTGTGAAATTTATGAGCTGTAAATGGATACCTATTTCCACATTTTATTTCCATTTTACTCTTGTACCTTACTCATCCTTTTCCCATTCTTCCTGCCTCCCTGAAACACACATCTCTTTTCCCCCTCCCCCTCCAAGTCTTGCAAGTCTCAAGTCTTAATTATTTAGAGTAAGGAAGAAGATACCAGGACAGTGTAATTCGACAAGATTCAGATTACATCACTTGACAAATAGTAAATGTACAATGGCAACTTGTGTGAATTACATAAGAAAACAATGGCATTTTGAGAATGGCCCTGAATTGAATACAGTTCAGGCATGCATACCTAAGAAAGGATCTCTTCCATCAATTACTTTCAGGCACCTGTGTGCAAAGTGCTCAGCGTTCTCTGTAGAACAATGGTATCCTTTTAATACTGTACTCTTAGGATTGTTGAAACCATTGATTTACTGTCTTCAGAGCTAAAGCCACTTATTACTGAGAGTGATCTACAAACCCCCGAAGTGACTGTAAACCTCTCATGTGGTAATGCAGCAGACCACAGGCCTGCAAATAATAAGTGCAAGAAGCAAACCTTTTCAGGTGTACACAGGTTCTTCAAGTGAAAGGCTTTGTGAGGTCCCCTTTGTTTTTGTGGAGCTTTGTGTGTTGGAGATGCTTAGAAGGGCAGCTGCTATTGGAAATCCTGAATTATTACTCCGAACTGGCAGTAAGAAAGTTGCTTTTCCAGTTGTTCTGACTCATACCACCAGAAGTCTATCAAAAGTCAGTGAGTTTTGCTTAAATTTTTTTTTTTTAAATTCAAATACAAGACTTCTTTCCCCCCTATTTACCATGTTTTAATTGCTCTGAAGTAATGTGGTAATGGATTACTGAGTTCTTCTGTACCTTCTGTTCATTCTATTCCAAGACGAAGTGTTGAGTCCAAAGTTGTAGGAGAATATTTCTTATCTGAATATTCTTTTTGCTCTTGCAGGAAATTGTCTCTGATTTTTCTCATTTCTCTGCAGTAGCACAGTTAAACTAATGTCCCAAAGAACTAGGTGCTTTAATTATTCTTCAACTTGCTAACAAGCGATACCCATTTAAAATTACAGACCATTAAAACAGTCTTAGTAAACTGCAGATTATGTCTGGTTGGCTGTGTTGCAATATTTTGATTCCTTTTGTAAAACAGCTTAGAGTATTCACCCCTATGAAAGGAATGACTTGATACCCAACTGGCTGCTATGTAAAGCACTGTAAAGTCATAAATACTGAAACTACATACTGACAAGGAGGAATCGACCGAGATGGAATGCAAAACCTCAAGTGGAAACACTTTTAATTAAGGCATGAATATTTAATGTTTATTCATGGAAGAAGAAAACTGGAAGATACTCTGAAAGGCCTATGCAAAAGCAGGGCTTTTAAGTAGATGAATCTGGAGAGTTTTCTCCTTCCAATAACTGAAAGCAGAAGAAATCATTCTGGATTCACTAATATGTGCCTAGGTGAGTTCTTCTGCTTTTAACCATTGAAAGAAAAAAATCTCTCAGCCTTTTGTCAACGCCAAATATTAAAACAGCAGTAGACAGACACCAAGAAAGAAAATCTCCAAGTAGATTGTATGCTGATTTTCAAAAACATTTGGTTACAATTTTCTCTGCTTCAATTACAGTTTTTTAAAAGTGGTAAAAAAGTGGAAAGTGGGCGATTTATGGATTCATTCACTTCCAAAAATTGGGCGTTGAGGAAAATACTAAATATTCAGAAACCTGTAAAGGTCTTGAGCTAGTAAGATTTCATAATGAAAATCTCCCAGGTGCAAACAGGTTGTAAACTGGTGGAGGGACTTGTCTAAACACAAAACTGATTTTATGTTAACTATTTTGTCATAGTTAAAGTGTTCTAACTCCTTTATTAAAATGAATATTGTTACATTGGTTTGGTGGTATAATAGTATTCCAGGGACTAGATGACATAGGTTGATAAAAGATTGCTTTCTGTTAATGTCAGTACATCATTACTAACAGTTTTACTGGAGGTATAGATGTTATGTGATCATACATAAAACTAAACATAGTTGCAGTATAGAGTTATTACAATCCTCCTACTCCAGTGGAATAGCAGTACTGATGAACATCAAGATGTAGATTTTCAGGTCTTGACAGCTTAGACAAATTCATTTAATAAATGCTATTTAGTGATTTAAGTGATTACAATATTCATGTCAGAGCGAACAAAAGAGTGTTTGAATGCTTGCTCTTCTGTTCCGATGCATAGTCTAGTGTTTAAACTGCTATAGGACTTGGTTTGAATTAAGTTGCCAGATTTTCCACAGAAATATCTCTCATCCTTAGCTATTCCATCCTACTTAGTTCTAGGGATGACTTTGGGACACTAGTGAGCTGGGGAAAAGTAATCTTTCAAATTGGGTCAGTCAGTGGTAAGTGACTGTGTTGAGGCTTAAGTCAGCGATACACTGCTCCTGTGATATAACTAGCTGATGGTTAGGGAGAAAGAACGCAGGAATATACACATAATGTCCAGTAACACAGGTATCTTTGATATTTTGCTGGGCACTGGATCTCCTATAGAGTTCACAGAATCATAGAATCACAGAATGGTTGAGGTTGGAAGGGATCTCTGGAGATCCTCTGGTCCAACTTCCCTGCTCAACCAGAGCGACGTACAGATCATGTCCAGACAGCTTTTGTATATCTCCAAGGCTGGAGACTCCACAACCCTTCTATGCAACCTGTGCCAATGCTCAGCCACCCTCACAGTGAAAAAGTGTTTCCTGATGTTCAGAGGGAACCTCCCATGTTTCTGTTTGTGACCATTGCCTCTGGTCCTGTCACTGGACACCACTGAAAAAAAGCCCGGCTCTGTCCTCTTTGCACCTTCCCTTCAGGTATTTTTATACATGGATGAGATTCTCCCTTGAGCCTTTTCTTCTTCAGGCTAAACAGTCCCAGTGCCCTCGGCTTTTCCTCCTATGTGAGATGATCCAGTCCCTTAATCATCTTCATGGCCCTTTGCTGGACTCTGTCCATGTCTCTCTGGTATGGAGGAGCCCAGAACTGGACTGGCCAGACTCCAGGTCTGGCCTCACCAGTGCTGAGCGGAGAGGAAGGACCACCTCCCTCGGCCCGCTTGGCAATACTTTGCTTAATGCAGTCCAGGATACCAGTAGCCGCCTTTGCTGCAAAGGCACATCACCAGCTCATGTTGAACTTGGTGTCCACCAGGACACCCAGGTCCTTTTCTGACAAGCTGCTTTCCAGCTGGGTGGGTCCCAGCATATATCTGGTGCATGGGGTTGTTCCTCACCGGGTGCAGGACTTTGCACTTCTTGCCAAACATCCCGAGGTCCCTGTCAGCCCGTTTCTCCAGCCTGTTGAGGTTCCTCTGGATGGCTGCATGACCCTCTGGCCTATCAGCCACTCCTCCCAACTTTGTGTCATTGGAAAACTTGCCGAGCGTACACTCTGTCCCATCATGCAGATCACTAATGTAGCTGTTGAACAGGACTGGACCTGGTACTGACTTCTGGGGTACACCATTAGTTACCAGCCTCCAATTAGACTGTGCACGCTTGATCCCCTCAGGGCCTGGCTATTCAACCAGTTTTCAATCCACCTCACTGTCTGCTCATCCAGTCCCTACAGCAACAGCTTGAGGGGCTATGAGGCTCTTACAGGAGACAATGTCAAAGGCCTTACCGAAGGCCCAGTAGATACTAGCCACTGCTCTCCCTCATCTACCAGCCCTGTCATTCAATCATGTAAGTTTACCAGGTGGGTCAAGTAGGACTTCCACTTCATGAAGCCATGCTGACTACTCCTGAGGAATTTCTTGTCCTTCATGTGCCTGGAATGGTTTCCAGAATTAGTTGTTCTATCAGTTAGACCTGCAGATCCTAGTCTTTGGATCAGCAGTGTTCATACATGGATGGAACTTTATCCACATCCTACCTGGTCAAAGAAAGCAACACTTCCGCATGCTGTTTTGATTAACTGGAGCAAAATTTCATGCTAATATACAGAGAAGAGGAGAATACATGGTGGCCATGATGATCATGCCATCATGAATTACAGAAAGGAATGACAAGGTACTAGCACAAAGTTCAGCTCTCCTCTAACCTGGGTGCTTTCTAATCAGAGTGGTTTTGATTTTCTGATCCAAATGGCTTTCACTTGTATGTCACCCACTCTTCTGCCTTCTCTTAGCTGATACAGTATGAATTTCATGTATTATTTTAGACAAACCATTCTCCAGAATGAACTGATATCTAATGAACAGTATTATTTAATGGGAACATGCAGCGAGATCTATTAACTGGTAGTACCAAGCTCAAGCAGTAGCTAGCTGATTCAGCAGGAACATGTGTAAACCTGGAGGAGGTGGTTGTGGAACAGGATGACAGAGCTGCTTCCTAGAAATCTCTCTTCTGCCCACAACTGTATACCAGAAAGCACACTTCTGTAGTCCTCCTCTGGACTAGGTAATTATTATTTCTAGATCATCCACTTACCTGAATTGCAGCATTGGTACTTTGGAATCCTATCTCAGTTCCCCATTTCTAATGGGATTTTTCTCAAGAAGACTGCCTTTGTTTCCCTAAAAAAGGAAGCCCAAAACAAAACCAAAAAAAGCGAAAATCCAGACCAACCATCCAAACAAATAAAAGAAACTCAGGCAAACTCTGTGGGTGGATATTCCATCATTACAGTTCTGTCCTCTCCTGCAGGAAGGACCAGGAAGTTTCCAAGTCCATGATAGTTTTGGCCAGGGTGGTCTCGTAGCGCTTCCTTATATGGTACTTATTTGTCTCCTGTCTTCATTTCACTTCACCAAAAACTGTGCAAGCTCTGACTCTGGATAGGAGGTCATTTTGACTATTGAACTGGTATTTTGTCAAGGTACATTATTGGAGAGTAGATGAAGATATTTTGAGCCCAGTTATCTGTTTTGAGTAGTTGCCATGGATGATCATTAGTGGAGGATAGTGCATTCTTTTTCTAAGTAGATATATTGCATAAATACTGTGGTTATTCTCATGTTTCTTTGATACTTGCTGCCATAGATGTGATGTGGAAAAGCAATCATAGATATTTTTTAGGCAAACAACTAATTTAAGTTGCATGCGCAATCTTTCTAGTGTAACCAGCTGGGTAAGATTAAAAAAAAAATTAAAAAAAGAATTAAAAGAAGAATTTAAAAAAAAAGAATGAACATTAAAAAAAAGGAATGAACAAGTTTGTGTTGATCAGTGCTCTAATCAATAATGAAAAAAGTAGGATAAAAATTACTATGAGAGAAAGGGCAGGATGGAAGCTACTGATGAGAGTGTTATTATGTGTGCTGCACAAAAATGATGTCATTAGATTGTGAGGGAAAAAAGAAAATGAGCAGAAAGTATGTACATATTTACATTCAGTTTCTAACAAATGTATTAATTCATTTCTTATTTTCTTAGTTTCTGTTCTTTTATTATCATAAAGAAGATATGTATTTGACTGTCGTCAGAGATTTTCTGTTAACATATCTTCCACTCATTGAAAGGATTTTGTCATAAACTACTGCCTGACAGATTCTATCAATATGTTCAATTAGTCATAACCTCTTACCATGAATTAGCAATATAAGATTTTTTTAGACTTTGGTCTATAGAGCTTCAAAAGGATACTTTTTCTCTTGGGCAATCTGTCCTCAGGGGGACTCATCTAGTGGCTCTACATGTTGTCCCCTGGAGTACAGTGCATACACTGAGGATGTTACCTTATAGAGGTGTAAAAAGAACACGCATAGCAAGGCATAGTTTGTTCCCCACTAACAAGCCATTTCCTACACAAGATGAATAATCAGCATCACTTTGTTCCCTTCAACGTTATGCTAAGTATTCCTTCAAATCAGGGAGTGACCTTTCTATCTGCTCCCAATAAATCTTACAAATCTTCATTTTGTCTGGGCTTTTTAAAGGTGGCTTATATATATCTGCCAGTTGCTGCATTGTTGCTGATCTGTACATTATTATACCTAACATGTTTAAAAAAACAGTATGATGCAGCTATCCACAGTTGCAGACTTTGAAGTGCTTTTTAATTTTAGTGTTTACCTTTTTTTGTCTTTTTATTTCTGTGTTCCACAGACTGTCATGCAGCAAAGTCTTATGATTCAAGACATGAACAAAAGATACGTTGTAAAACAAGGAAGGCTCGTTCAGGCCAGTCATATAAGTGGTTGTGTAGCATCCATAACAGAGCCTGAAACTTGTATTCTGTAGTGGTGAAAACTTACCTTGCTTATGCAGTAAAAGTGTGTGGAAAGAGAAGACTGGTCTTGTTACTGCTTCTTGATGATATTTAGAAAAAAGGTCTACACTCTTCCAAACCTTTTACTAGAAATAAAGAACATAGCAAGTTCAGAAATTACACTTATTTTTTTTCTTCACAGTGTGATAGATATGGCATTGGAGTCAGTGAACGATAAATGCTTTGTAATTCACCTTCCTTCTCCCCCCTGCTCAAGTTTTCAGACATTCAATTTTCAGACATTCTCTGATCTGAGGATGAGGTTATTACACTTCATATGAGTCTAAAAAAAGGCCTGTCACATTTATCATGGAGTTATGGGGAGCAGCAATTCATTAGTACATAATACATTAATCTTATTTGCAACCTTATGTTCCCTAGCATTTCAGTAACCAGAAGTACATCTTGTTTTCATGTCTTGAATACTTGTACTGAAGAAAATAGTAATTAAGTGAAAAGCTAAGCTTTTTGCTTTGAGACAAAACTGTTCTTTTTGAGCACTCAATAAATCATCTTAATTCTTCAGCCTGTCCTAAGAAATGCAACACAGTTGACTTTACTAAAAAACATAGTTTTCAAGGCATGTTCACTTGTATAATGCTGTTTGATGTTTGAAAGTATGAGGATGTAAAAACAGCAGGAGGAAGTATGAAGTTTCCTTCTGTTTATTGTGATTTAGAAGTAAAGATAAAATCAGTCCAAGATAAACCCGCCACTGTAGGTGGAAACTCAGCTTGTGTACGGGTACTGAAGGTCTTATGTCAGGGAAGACCTACCCAAAAGTAAGGATGAATGGTCTATGGCTGTATTTTCCTCTTACTGCCTGGTGTAGCATGTGTTCTCTGTCACGTGATGGAGAATCCCAATGTGTTGAAAGTCAGTAGAATCTGGTCTGCATGCTCTCATCTGATAAATGCTTTATGATTATAGTCAAGTGAAGTAGTACTACAGACAACAGTAGTGTTCATGCCGTAGTGCCTAAAACACAGTATCTGCACCTGGGGTTGAAGGAAGCCTGGTAAAGAACCCCATACTTTGGGAACTGCTTATCTATTAAGAATACAATGGAAGTACAGATAAATCATCAAGCAGATTCAGTTGCTGACAAACTAAACACTCATTACTGAAATGAAAATACTAAAATATATCCTGTATATCATATGATTACTTAAATGCTAGTGAACATGGCAGAAAGTGGAGAATCCACAGGTTTAAGGAAAATTCAGCTGAAACTTGGCTTCTGTCTTGACATTTGTTCATCTGTTTTTTTCCTCCCTATCAGGACTAGCAGTATATTCAGGTACTGGATTTCAAGAGATTAATGGAAAAAACCAATAGTAGCAGAAAATGATGAAGTTTGGCTGTTCACAACACTTTCTGGTTTAGAACAAAAGCAGGACTAACCTACCTGCATTTTTTTATTCTATAGTTGGTATAAAGCAGTGTCAGTTCAGCTAGGTCTTTCTGTCAGGTTGATGTTTTTCCACTCCAGCATTTTTTTTCCAGAACCTAACCTGGCATTTACATGTATATGAAGATGTTATGATAATCCTTTTAGAATTAAGTCCACTTTTTTTTTTTTTTCAGTTATAAACTTTCATTTGTGATTTATCTGTATGTAAATAATTTAACTCCCTTTACTGGACATGAGCCGGCAACATGTGCTCACAGCCCAGAAAGCCAACCGCATCCTGGGCTGCATCTAAAGAAGTGTGGCCAGCAGGTCGAGGGAGGTGATTCTGCTCCTCTACTCCACTCTCATGAGACCTCACCTGGAATATTGCATCCAGCTTTGGGGCCCCCAGCACAGGAAAGACATGGACCTGTTGGAGCAGGTCCAGAAGGTGGCCATGAAAATGATCAGAAGGCTCAAACATCTCTCCTGTGAAGACAGGCTGAGAGAGTTGGGGTTGTTCAGCCTCGAGAAGCAAAGACTCTGGGCAGACATTATTGTGGCCTTTGAAGGGGCCTTATAAGAAAAATGGGGAGAGACTTTTTACAAGGGCATGTAGTGACAGGACAAGGGGTAATGGTTTTAAACTAAAAGAGGGTAGATTCAGACTAGACATAAGAAAGAAATTTTTTATGATGAGGGTGGTGAAACACTGGCACAGGTTGCCCAAAGAAGTCATAGATACCCCATTCCTGGAAACATTCAAGGTCAGGTTGGACAGGGCTCTGAGGAGCCGAACCTGGTTGAAGATGTCCCTGCTTATTGCAGGGGGATTGGACTAGATGACCTTTAAAGGTCCCTTCCAACCCAAACTATTCTATGATCCTATGATTCTGCTGAAGTTTAGCTTATATATATGTGGCAATAGAAGACAAAAAGAGGCACTACTGTGCATATACTAGGTGTAATGTTTAATCCATACTGAATTCTTACTGCTCCCTAAAAATGTATTTTTACACAGATGTTTTTAGGAATATATATGCAAAATCTTTATCCCATGTCAGAAGGGATGTGACTATATAAAGAACATTTTCCTATATAAAGCAAAGAATCCTATGTTGATATGACTTTGTACTGTGTATCGTATTTAGTCTATGTGTGTGACATTCTGGGATGCTGGTTTTTAGTTAGGAAGAGATTTGTGTCTGGTGTCTACCCTCCTCTTTTCTTGAAACAAGCAGTCATCTTCAGTAACTAAAAGGTCTGAGTTGTGAGCTACTTCAAATACAGCTTTAGCCAGTAGGTTTTTTTCCCCTCCTTTTTCTTTCTTCACTGTGGAAACTCAGTTTAAACTAATCTCCTTGTGAAGTTCCTTTTGCAGGCCAACCTTTCTCATTTTCCCTGTGTATGCACTACAAAACACAAATGCATAACTGAAAAAACAACTCTCATCATCACCTTCCTACCCCATTTTGAAGCATCAATCTTATTTTCCATGTACTACATTTTGCAGTATAAGGACATTACTTACAATACTGTTCTTCCTGCTGTTATCATCGTGTACTTCACCTCTCAAATGAGATAATGAATATATGAGAGTTAACATTTTACTTAATCAGAAAAGCTGTAAGGACAAAAATCAAAAGCCATGTTAAAGCACATTGAATGACAGCAGTATCTCAGAGCCATTTGCAAGGAAAAATTAGTGATATAAATTAAGCTCCACTTTGCTCTTCTTAAATCTGTGGAAAAATAAACCACGTACCTGGTTTTCTGAGCAGAATTGCTTCTTTATGGGCAGGGATGAGTCCATTCAAGTAAGGAAGTTTGTAACGTCTTCTGCTCTCTACTGTCTAAGTCAGAAAGTCCCAGGCTTGATTGGTGAAAATGGTGCTTTCTTAACCTTTTGTGGAACAAATAGACAGAGTAGTCTGTGAGTGTTTTAACATGAGAATCCTTGTCTGTTTCTTTCCCACATATTGCCTTGCTTTGTTCCTTACTATGTTCTTTCTGACTAGCACTACTGATATTAAAAGAGCCATTCTGTCGTTAACTAAAACTCCACAAAGGGAATTGTATATGGAGAAACAGGTGAGTGACAAATAATTTCAGCAGCATTCTTATTGAAAAAAGTTTCTACTTGCTTCTCCATTTCCTGACAAAGCTTAGGAATTCCAAGTATGTTCTCTTAATTTCTCTCAAATTAAGTTCGTTTCCATTTTTAAGATACTTGACATTTGTGATTTTATTATTTTTTTTTGTCTGTGGGTGTCGTGGTTTGGGCCGGATTGGCCCAATCAGGTGGAAAGACAGACGCTCTCTCTTTCCTGCCCAGCTTTGAAGGGAGGCAGGAGAGAGAGAAAAGAGAGACTTACGAGTTTAGAAGGAACTAAACTACTGTAATGAAAATATTAATAATAAAATAAAACAAAAATAATGAAATATATACAAAGCTGTATCAAGCTCCCAGGATGGCAATCACGTCATCAGCAGGCACTGGGGAAGTCCTAGACTGGACTCAGTGATGGACAGGAACTGGATTCTGGATCTGGATTCAGGATTGGGATCAAAGGCAGGCGAACAGACAGAGTCCTCCTCGGACACCGGCCATTGAAGAAAGAGGGCTGACCCTTTGATCCCTCAGCTTTTATACTGAGCATGAGGCAGATGGGATGGAATACCCTGTTGGTCAGTTTTGGGTCACCTGTCCTGTCCATTCCTCCCTGTAGGTGTGATCCCTCTATGGTTTTCCGCTCCCAACCCTCCAACGGGGCAAATAACAAAGTTGGCTGGTCTTGGTTGTTATAGCAATAAGTATAAGCAAGAGCCTCTCTGCATACCATTCCTTGGCATCAGCTATAAACATCAGTCATCACTCTGAGAGTGAACAGTTTTCCGCACAACGTGCTGCTAATTTCAGCAGGTTAGAAGAGGCCTAGCTAAAAAGTGAAGTTACTGAACAAAATTGGTCCTGTTTTACCTCAAGCCAGGACAGTGGTCATCACTGCTAAATTTGAATACCCTAATGCTTATTTAATTTACTGCTGTAATCAGCAATAGTTCCACTGTAATTCCATGCTATTCCAGTAGTACTAATTAAAATCTTGCCAGGGTGGAATGTAGGGGGCAGGAAGAAAGGCAGTCTACCAAGGCTTGAAAAAAAGTGTTTTCCTACCCCATGACTTGGAGGAGCCTTCATAGTTATTCCCCCTAGCCCTCAGGCTTTAATTTTGTCCCTCATGCCCTTTCTAACAAGCAGCAATCTTTACTGTGCCCTGCAAGAAGCAGTACTGGGGAAGAACAGGAAATCCCTATAGTAGAAGGAAATTTTCAGAGTTTCAACCTACTTCTGAGACTCATTAAATTGTTTCTTCTTCATCCTCTTTTTCTTCTTTGTACAGTGGATCTGAACCAAGGAGAAGAACTGGTTCTGTTTTTTGTTCAGGCTTTGGTAATTATTTATGCAATTTATCATGACACCAGAACAATTGTTTCCATATATTACTAGTAATCCATTTCTTTTCAGTTCTTTATCTGTATGAGCAAGAGCCAAAAGTGAAGGTCAAAAGGAAAAAAATTCTAAAATTCATAGTGTGAAATGAGTTAACATTTCTTGACATTTCTTTATTTAACTCAGTTCTCCTCATGTTATTGGAAAATAGTTTGATATTTCAAAAATAAAAAATTGCTTTCACTGTCTGTCAATAAATTTCAGTGAATTTTTGAAAATAATTTTAAAGCTGGAGCAGTTGTAATGTATACCATTAATAGAAAGTAAATTCTACCTTATTTTCATGCCCCAAAATTCTTTCTTAATTTATACTGTAAAATCAGCTGGATTTTTAGACTTCAGGCAATCTTTTTAGACAAAACTACCTTAGTTAGATGACAAAATTACTGCTAATTCTGCTTACAATTATTGCTGACCCTTTAACATGTAATTGGCAGAGGTTATAACCGAAACATACTATTGTTATTCTTTTGTATACAGAGTAGCTCTAGTATGTAATACCCTTTAGCTGTGCTTCTTTATGTTTATATTCAGTATGAATTTTCATGTACTGACAGCATCCTAAACACAGAAAACTCACAGTAACCCTTAACTGAGTTCAGTCTGTGAGAAATATTAACTTGAGCAAGAAAATTATCTTTCAAACTTATTTCTAATATCTTTGCATAGGAAATGAAGCAGTTTTATGATACTTTTGCTGTCCTGTTTTATATCCTCTACTATACTTCAAGGAGTTTCTAATGTGTACTTTGCTCTCATTTTGAAATATTATTTTTGACTGTTCCCATTTTTCTTTCAGTGCCGTTCAGTTCCGTAAGGCCCAAATGCTACCACACTTGCAGTGCAGTGGGACTGCTCCTTCAAAAAAGAACTATTTGGCATAATTATGATAAACTGTACCTGACTGTTTAAACTTCATTATGTTCTAAGTGCTAATAGAGGTAATAGTTGCTTACTCACACACTTCTTTGAATTTGGTTTGGGGCTATCAACTGGGATCCTTGACCTGTATGTTGGTTGCATTTTAATTGCTAACATAGTTTGTTAATTGTTCACCTGCAAAGAACAGCGACCTAAAATCTCCTCTTTAATGAGCTCATTACAATGCTGTACACTTTGTGAATGGTGATCATTACATATGTGACAAATAATGAAAGCTTTCTTGAGCTGGATAAAACCAAACTCAAACCAGTTCATCTAAACAAGTTGAATATGAAGGACTTTCTGCCTTGCTTAGGAAAAATATGTCCAAGATTAAGTATGAGTAGTGTTAATAGATACGTTCATGTAGTATATTTTAAGACAGTACCCAAGGACCTATACCAAAAATGGCTTTTGCTGCTTGTTACACAATACATGTATATTATAAATCTGAGTTTCTTCAGATAAAAATATCTCTGAGATATAAAATCTCTCTGAGTGTTTTCAATAAATCTTTACATTTTTGTTAGATTTGGTAAAAGCATAAGGTACTGATTAATAAAATAATTTAAGATTTGTCTAAGTGGTATTGTTTAGAAGAAATTAGTAAAAGCTTTTTCCTTAGGGGTTTTGTACCACTTACATATAAACAATTCAAAATGGCAAAATCAATTCATACGACTTGGAGAATACCATTGTTGCAAGGTCCACAGAACAGAATCTAAAGGACTATAAAATATACTATCAGTCTCCTGACCAGGAAAAAAAACCCTGAGTGCACTTTGTTGATAAAGATTAGAAAGGCAAATACAAGTTATAATGATCAGCTTCAGCCATGTCGACTCTGCTCAAACACTTCCTGGACAGACTAGAAAAGCAGTTCCCTAATGCTTTGAATCTTTGCTGCAACTAAACCACTCTTAGAACACAATGGAAGACTTTTTTTCCCTTGATTTAGGCTTAAATTAATCTATTAATGACACAAGGGTAGAACAGGTGGGTAAGGAGAGGACAAGATAAAGTATGAAACTATAAGAAAGTTTTTTGTGGAAGTCACTAGAGTTCAGGTTTTGGACTGGTCTTATGCAGGGGTTTGTTTGTTTGTTTTTTAAATTACCACTGCACAAAGAGATAAGGTATCCTACTGAAGGTTTCTGATGACACATTTCCCTAGGAATACGTTTCAGTATTCACGTAGATCTTGCGACTGAAAAAACATAATCTTGAGGACTAAGGGAAGGGATGAAATACAGTAATACCAAGGGCAGTTTCACTCAGAGAACAATGACAAGAATTTCTACATGAGGCTCTGAATGAGAAGGAGAATAGGTACACATCTGTATGAGTGAATACATGATGACTGTGTGTCACTAATGTGATAATGAATCCAGGATGTAACTGAACTATAGATTGTGATAGGAAATTATTAATGCTGTTGGACCTGCTTCTACTGTGACTCATGCAGAATGCAGTCTACATTTCTGATGACTCTGAGTCCACAAAGATGAACTCAGATTGAAATACAGAGAGCTGAAGTGAAGAATGAAAATAAGTGGTTTAGTTTAACCAACCAAAGACAAGCAACAAAAAGAGAATATATTTCTCTCTGTGTTTATATAATAGGAAATGAGGGATTTAACATTAGGGGAAAAGAACTGTTTAAGAAAATTGGTATCACTGTCACAAAGGAAAATGGATATAAAATAGCTGTGAACAAGTTCAGACTAGAAATCAGAATGAAGCTTCTAACTATGCAATGAAGGCTCCTGGTGTACCTTCACAGAGGCTAGCTGGAGCAAAAATCCTCTGAAATGAAGATCATTAAATGTGGTGGTGTGATAAGGAGAGTCTGGCTACACAACCAAACAGCTTTTCCCATTCTTATGGTCTTAATTAAAATTCCCAGATCCCCTGTGCAGGCTACATAAGCAACCGTAATTAGTTGGAAGGTATGCCTATGGCTTTGCAGGCAAGAAATGCTGTTTGGTAATGTGGCAAGGGTAGAAAACTTACGTAGTCAAGTCCTGAAGGAGATCTAAAAAAGAGATCCAGTACAACCAAGGTCAATGCACAGGGATGCAAAACTGGCACGTCATGTGAAAATAATGAGTTACAAAGATGGAGCAGAAAATGAAAGACGCATGAGTATAGAGTAATCAAGTATAGCAAGGGCAGAAAGTTTATTAGAGAACTAGTAGGTGGACAGGACTGTTGAGAAGTAAAGGGAGCCCTAACGAAAGACAAGAGAAATATAAATACCGGAAACCTCATTACACAGGAAATTGGATCAAAAACCTTCTCTTAGTAGAAGACTGGAATAAGTAGAAAGTGGATTTATCAGAAGAGGGTGCTCTTGAAAGAATATATGAAATATACATTGCCCTTAGTATCATGAGAGGACAGCCAATAAAGATCAGTGTTTATATAAGACTGTTAGTAAACCAGGAGTTAGAAGTAATTTTAGAACAGTGATTGTTCAGCTTCTTTTTCGATGTTGGGGGGGTCTGGGTATCTGGATCTCCTACATATACAGCTTAATCAGAAAAAATTTTCAAACACTAAGAATCAAAAATAACCTTTTAAAGGACTTTGCAGATAAAAAACAGGGGAAAAAGGATAGAAAATACACAGTTCTCTCTGGCCTAGCATCTACACACAGTTCCTACATCATGAATGCTGCAATCTCTGCCCAGGGGCTTGCGTAGGCCATATCATGCACTTCTACAGCACTGCTGCTTCTTTCCTGCTATGGCAGATGCAGTTGGTTAGTCTGAGCTGTGATCCACTAACTGGCTGCAACTAATAAGTGGAGATATGGAGCAAGAGATTGGCCAGGGATGCATTCCTTTTTGGGATGGTGGAAGCAAAATGATTCCTTCTTGAAAACATATGCTCCATATTATGTTTTAGAAAATGTGGCCATTCCCTAGTCAGGTAGACCAACATAACAAGAATTTCCAGAGGTTTTTGGACTGCATTACTGCCCAGCTACACTTGATTAATTTAGATCACAAACTGGTATTTGATTATACTTTGAGCTATAATACAGGCAAGGTAAAGCAGATTTTTTCATCTGTGCTATTGGAATATATTTCAGATTTATGATTTTTTTTTTTAAAGTAATAACATATATTTGCAGAAGACACTACTGAAAAAAACTGCAGAAAGGTAGAACTAAAGAGTTTTTAAAGATAATTCCCCCTCTATAATGCTAAGAAGAACATAAACAGGTAGATAAGATAAGAAATGAAAATTTCATGCTTGCCAGTCAGAGTCCAACTGCTGGAAGATGTTTGGAACAAAGATTTTCCATTTGGGCAGAATATTCTTTTGTGGAATTTATTCATGTCTTCTCTTAAGTAGCTTCTATGTTCTGCCATTACAGGAACCTGATTATATACTGCCTTGGAGATACTATTATTTGCCTCTCTGTAAAGTAAATGTAAAGAATCACAAAGAAAAGTTTGCAAGCATTTTGCTCTCACTTCGGTCAATGGCAAGGGTTCTCACTAGTTACAGAGAATCAAGTCTTGGCTCTCAAATTAGAAGCACACATGGCTTGATTTAATATGATAACTTCAACTTTATAAATGAAAATAAAAAGTCAAAACTGAAAATTAGACTAATAGCATACTATCAGTGTATATTTGACCCACTAGCAAAAATGCAGATGGTAGACCCCAAACCTGTCACTAGCAGTGGTAGAAGGAGCCGAGAAATGTTTGCAAATTAATATCTATGCTTTCATGGCAATTATGGAAATTATAAATATGAAAAAAGACATTGAAAATCTTTTAATAATCTAAATTATTTTGTGATTCATTGGATTTTATCCAAAGATACGTGGAAAAGAAACTTCAGCAGAGAATTACTAGCATTATTATAAGTAAGTTCTTGATTTTTCTGATGACATATTGCATACTGTGAACATGCAGTAGGTTTTGTGATTTACTGGGATAGTGATATTATCTGAAAAAATTATTTCAGTGTTTCCAGGGACATTAAAAAAGTTAATGGACATATAACAAAGTTAAAGTCACTTGAGATAGTGTTGAGATGACCACATATATCCTGAAATTTAACAATATATTAAATAGGTAGTTTCAGACTTTTATTTTTGCAGCATTGTATTTTCAAAAGGTGGCAAACCTATCTTGAATTATTCATTTCAGCTGGAAAGAAAGCACAAAATTGTAGACCTAAGTCATTGAAATGTTTTGCTTGATAAGCAAAAATCAATATTCATTAAAAACAGGTGCTATTAGAGATAATTTGGAAACAAATATGGGAAAACCCTACTTCACCAAACTATTTCTTGTGTGTCTACAAGTATTAAGTGACTTGAGCATGAATTGTACATTATCTCTTCTTTATTATTCTTGCAACTTATTATTCTTGATATTTAATCAGTTCTTTCTGTCTTCGTTTTATTTAATGAATGAGAAAAAGGTTATTCTGTTGAAACACTTCTTGCAAAGCAGTCTCAGATGGCCTTAGAAAGCAACAGATAGTTCACTAAATGCTGTAAATTCCACTGCAGGATATAATCTAAGTTGCTGTGTTTTTAAAAGATGATAAAAAATAACTTACTTCTTAAAGTATATTTCTTTCTTTGAGCCATCAAATCATAGATTGCTAATCTGTTTTGTCTTTCTTATCAGGTATGTTAAACGTCACAGTCCCTTTTCTTGGATTTCAAAGGAAGTGTCAGAAAAAAATGTCACAGGAAATTTATACTATGTAATTGTTTCTTAAAGCTTCTAACTCAGTCACGCTCAGCTTGAATTTAAACACAATTTACCCACTAACCAGTCCAACTCACTTTCAAGACAGGTTTAGCATGTACTGGACGGAAGGCATATGTTTAACTTTTTCACTAATGCTGTGCCTAGACATATGTAGATGAATTCTAAATTATAAATGTTAAAATTTATAGATCACGAGATTGCCCTGTGCACTGTTATTTCTTTTATGACGTGGACTGGCTACAATTTTTCTTTGCTTTTTCCATCATTAAAATATATTCATGTACATTTCACTATTAACAGCAGTGAAACTAGACAATTTCATCTCTGGGTCCCTCACAGAGTAATTTAGCTGAGCAGCACTGCATGCTATCCTTCCTAATATTTGTAATTTCTTTCACAACAGAATCAAACTAAACGCCTTGTCTGTTATTGCTGGATTGTATTTTACTCCTTAGTCAGGTGAAATACCTAGTCATGCTAGACATTTAGATGTAGTTAAAGCTTCCAATTCTATTTGGTCATGGGGACATAGTTCTTTTGGTGGGACTATTTCTCGATCTCTCCTATGCAAGCAAAGGCAAACTTCATTAAATGAATGTGCTATCATTATGTCACTTTGTAACACACTCAGAATGTATTAGGGACATAACTTCAGGATAGTGAATTCTAAAAAAAAAAAACATTAAGGAGTGAATTTGAAATTAATCTCTCTCTATCAAATTCTGTAAATGTAATAACTACTTACAATGCACAGTCTTGATTGAATGTATTTTATGTACATAGCCAGAAAAAAAACAAACACTGTAAGTGCAAATATGAACTCAAAAATTGATCTAAGTTCCAATTACATCTTGGTCTAAAGCCATTTCATTGAATTTCATTAGTTGTGGTATTTTCCTTTTACATATTTCTATGTTTATAGACAGTAGGATTCTGCTAATCATATTGTGTACTATCTGCCTGCAGAGTTAGCTAGGCAGTTACCTTAAAATAAATACTGTCTAGTGTTCAGGTTTTGTTTGGGTTAAATGCAAAAAAGACAAGAGTCTTCTCTAGGGCCCTGTTTCATGCAATAACTTTCCTGTCCACAGCCTGCATTCCTAAACTAACAGAGCAGAAGTATTTACTGGTGATAGTATTAAAATCTGGTACAGATAATAAGTCAGTTGAATTTAAAGGGAACACAGATATGATGTAGCTGATTCACTGGGAACATGCAACTTCTAGGAGGAGACAGTGTTATAACTAAAATCACGATGGCTTCCTAGCACTCACTGGGAGAAACTGGTTTTGGTTGTAAGGGTGAGAATTCTACAGAATATGAATTTTTAGCTGGACATAATTTTTTTTCCAATTGCTTAGTTCTGAAAAGTCTTCACAGCTTTATTTTAAATTTTTAACTAACTTCTTGTAGTCACAGCTTATCTGCAAACATAAGAGTAGGAAAAACAGACTTGGGTTAGTAAGGCTAGCTCAGCAACATTTACTTTCAGGGATAAGGAGATAATCCTTACTCTGTGAGGTGATAAATTAGTTGATAATTCACTGACTGGAAATTCAAGGAATCAAGAATGATCAGTAGGAAAGACTTTTGAGAAGTTAAATGCTACAATTTATACACATGGAAGAGTAGCTAGTTTGTTTTTCTTTATGTAATTCTTTTTTTTTCATGCTAGCCCAAGAGACTTTATTATAAAGAGAAGAAACTAACTGGGAAAAACCTCAGTGTTTGTTTCTGTGAAGTGTTATTCAACTATTGATTGCATGACACAGATGAAAACTGGCATGGTTTAGCCAGCTTCACTGCATGCAGTTTGCTTTCATGTATGACTGCTGTTGTATTAATCCCACTCCGAAGCTATGTTCTAACATGGCTTAGTTTTCAAGTCTTGTCTACAAACACTTAGTAACATCTACATTCATGCTCACTGTTGGTATAGGAAGGCTGCTGTCATTTTTCCTTTTGTGTTTTCTATTCTGATGAAGCCATGGACGTTAGACAAGTAGTAGGATCCATCTTATTGTGGTGTTATTATAATAATGGGTGATGCTTCTAACATCACCTGTGTAGATGCAGCCAAGACAAAGACAGACAGTTCAGGAATGGGGCCCTTAAAACACACTAAAATGTAACTAGTAAACGTTTGACTAGGACAAATACTTGGCTGGGAGGAAAAACAACAGTCTTTCAGTAAAGTAACCTGGTCTAAGATCTCTGCATAGTCATGGGAAAGATTCTTCCACTGTACCTTAAAAGGCTGGAATTCTTCATGATGGCTTCTTGTCCAAACTAGTTTTGAGCTAACTTGCATTAGCATTGTAAAAGCTTTGATACAGTTCTAGGCTGATGCTTAAACAGGAGAAACTCAATGGCTTTTAGTGGAATTTTCTTCCTAAAGTGAAACACACATTTTCAACACAAAGCTATATAAGTAAAATCTCATTTATTGGGTCAGTATCACAAAGTGCCAGACCATCTGCAACACATCAATATTTAAGATAAACTGAAGGAAAAGCTCACAGAAATCCCAAGAAAGTCAATTAGCACACCTGTGCTTCCTTATTATTAAACATCCTGCCCCTCCTCCTTTTTCATGTTCTAATTTTCCTTGTAGACTTGACTTCTCTCTGTTCTTCTGGTTCTTTTTTCCTTTTTTCTGATACCTAACAAGTGCACTATAAATATATGTTGCCACATACATTTTCAGTCTTACTTGTGTTTCTGTCACCTTGAACAGTCTATTTTTTCTGTCTTGGCCTTGCCATCTTTCTGTCTCTTTAGATTCACTCATGGCACTCTGTAATTTTCTCTCCTTCTAATTATTGGTTAGTTTAATAGTCTTACCACACCATACCATTACATGATTTTCTATAATAGATACCATATACTGTTCATCTTTATTAAGAGATCTAACATACTACCATAAGATACAGACTTTATGACACTGTTTATACAAAAGAAAGTAGCCTATTGCTGAACCATTTCCCATTAATATATCTATATATGAAAAAGGCACCATTAAAGCCCCCGTTCCTCTAGAAAGCCCCTGAATTAACCAAAATGCTTACTGGGGAGATTGAGGAAAAGGCCCAAAAGGGATCTCCTGTGATTCCGCTCCTGCTGCAGGCTACTTTGTCATATAATATTCTTCATACATTTAAAAAGAGTTGTCTTGAAACTAGTTCTTCTTTCAACATTCTTCTCCTATCCTCCAATGAACCTGCTACAAATGATGGGAGGTCAGATGTATATTTTTAGATACAGAAACAAACCATAAAGTCATACATTTCCAGCACTTGTACCATTTCTTTTCAGTTTTGCACTTACTTCTTTGCCCAGATCTTTGCCTAAACAGATATTGTATGGAGAAGATAATCCAATAAAGAAAATAAATGTCATGGAATATTGGTTTCATGTAAGTTGTAATATGCTGGATAAAATCTGAAAATCAACCTTTTTATTTTATTTTATAAGTGGCTGGGTTCCATGCATGCTTTTGCGTCTAATAACAATGCAAGCAGGAAGTTTGTGTGAAGTCAAAAAGCTAAAAACGGTTGTTGCTCAAATTGTTTCTCCATTCCAATTCTGACAAACTCTTTTCCTCTTTCCTTGCAGTTTTCCACTTGTCCCACAAAGTCACTCGGGTGGTTCCAGAGAGTGCTCTGCTGATTGTTCTTGGTCTCGTCCTTGGTGGCATTGTATGGGCAGCAGACCACATTGCCTCCTTTGCCCTTACACCAACTGTATTTTTCTTCTATCTGCTGCCCCCCATTGTTTTGGATGCTGGATATTTTATGCCAAATAGATTGTTCTTTGGAAATCTTGGTTCCATCCTTTTGTATGCTGTCATTGGAACAGTCTGGAATGCTGCCACAACTGGTTTATCTCTCTATGGTGTCTATCAGACAGGAATAATGGGTAAGTTTGATCTGTGAAGGCACAACTGTGAATGCTAATGTATGCCAGCTGTTAGATGGGTGATACTTTACAACTTAATAACTCTTTTCAGCAGAAAAATCCAATTTTAACGGGAGCAATTTGTAATACTTTTACCAAATTTAAGGATGATCTGAGAAATCTCTGAAGGAAGTACAAAAAGAACTTGAACCTGTGTCTCTTCTATTTCCCTGCTCTAAATGTATGCATAAAGGATAAAGCTAAGGATTCATCCTGCTAATGGACATCTGGACAAAAATACAGTCTGAAGGGCCTGTTTCTTTCTACTGTGATAGAAACCTTCAAAGTTACTGTGAAATGGAACTGTCTTCCTTCAGTCAGCTTTAATATTAAAGTAAGCAATTGTTGCTGAGTGGTTATGTAGGCATGACACATGTCTATTTTGTCTTCTGAGGCTGGAAATTGTAACTGAAGACTTACAGAGCCAAGTAGCACATGAACACACACTCTGTCTTAATTATACTACAATATAAGGGCATGGGGCTGCTAGAAGAGGCACAGAACCACAATTCTTAATCTCCTCAGCAGGTGTGGCATGCACATAAGATATGTACTGCCCCCTGAATAACAGTAATTCACACTGTATGTGGATTGCATGTTTTGAAACAGGCATCTTATATGCTTTTTTAGTGTCTGTACTGAAGAAGCTCAAGAGCCCTTCTAGGATAAAATTCTCTTAGGTTAGTGAGTTCTAGAAAGTACTTACAGGGCACATCTGAGTGCTGCTGAGAGCAGCACAGATATAGTGTGCTGCTGTGACTGTGCACTCTGTCCTTTGTTCTTGGCGACCAGTGTTGAGACCCCAGCTTGGGTGAGTGGCTCCAAGACAGGCTCAACAGGTAGTCATGGGGCTGTTCTCTAACCACAGTGGTACAAAATCAACTCAGAGAAATTTACCACAGACTTCCTTTTCAGTTCAGATAAAAAGAGTGCCTCAAATGTCAGAAGTTGCAGATGTTGCAGAGAACTTTTCTGTGATGAAGAATGAAACTATTAGCTGATTATTACAGAAGACAACACAGTAGAGCTTTCCAGCCTCAAAACCTGCTCCCATTGTCCAGCATAGGGAAGTAGCAGAATTTGGGACTGGGTTCTTTGAAACTGAGAATAAGATTGGGATATCTGTTCCATCCATTTTAAGGGAAAGCTCTGTTGTCCTTATTTGAAAATCCCAGTCTGAAAGAACTAGACCACAGACTTGTTCATATGAGACTCATCTTACGTAACTGCAGATGTTTGTAATATAGACATCTATGATGGACTGTCGTGGTTTAACCCCAGCTGGCAACTACGCACCACACCACTGCTCGCTCACTCCCCCCATGGGGGGGACAGTGGGAAGAGTAAAAGTGAGAAAACTTATGGGTTGAGATAAAGACAGTTTAATAAGTAAAGCAAAAGCCATGCATGCAAGCAAAGCAAAACAAGGAATTCATTCACTACTTCCCATTGGCAGGCAAATGTTCAGCCATCTCCAGGAAAGCAGGGATCCATCACGCGTAACAGTTACTTGAGAAGACAAACGTCATCACTCCAAACATCCCCCCCTTCCTTCTTCTTACCCCAGCTTCATATGCTGAGCATGATGTCATATCATATGGAATATCCCTTTGGTAAATTGGGGTCAATTGTCCCAGCTGTGTTCCCTCACAGCTTCTTGGGTGCCCCCGGCCTTTTTTTGGCAGGCCAGTAGGAGAAGCTGAGAAGTCCTTGACTGCTTAGCAACAACTACAATATTAGTCTGTTATGAACATTATTCTCATCCTAAATCCAAAACACAGCACTATACCAGCTGCTAGTAAGAAAATTAACTCTATCCTAGCCGAAACCAGGACATAGATTTAGCTTATATTTTAGATATTCACTTTACTATTAACTCACATTTTATAAGTAACAATTTTTCTTTAGAAGATACAAAGGTGACAGCTCAGATGCAGACACTGTTGACTTTTATAGGTAGTTAAGATGCTGTATGTGCATTCAGCCTGAAGGCACAATATATTGCATCCACAATTTCACATTTATAGTTAAATACAGGTTTTCAGGAATAAAAAAGATGACAAAAGGATATTGCTATTGCAACAGATTGGACAACGATTTCTTTCTTTAAATATCCAAGCTGATTGGAACAATTTGTAAGTAAAAAACTACGATAAAAAATATTTTATTAACATCCTGTTCTGGGAAACATAATGAATGATAATTACTTTTTAAAATGTGTTGATAACAATCATTAAATGAAAAGCATTGACCTCTTTATGACATGTGAAATGGAAATGTCAAGTGTTTTCCCAAAAATTTTAAGTGAAAAATCCATTTATCCTTTGCTCTCCTCCCAATCCGTAAACAATTCTTGAGTAACTGTAGAAGCTGGATTTAATGGCTACATGTCCCGCTTCATCATTATGCAAGTCTTTCAGTGACAGTATATACTAGAATCCTGAGCTTACAGTTAAAAAGGAGAATCAGCCCTTACCACAGGTCACAGCTAAAGCTCTACAAGCTAAACACTAAACTGACATGCCTGGTGAAGTTAAATGTTTAGAATGAGCATTGACCGCTATACTGTGGGGACCTGTCTTTACCACCAAGACATATAACCTACTAGAGTTCTAATTTCAGCTATGGAAAAGGCCAGAGAAGACTGTCCCCGATTCAAACTATGTCATTCTCCAGCAAAGCTAAGTAGGACTTTAAAATATCAACATGACACATACTTACTAATCCACTAAATACATTGTGTTGACCTCCAAGATGCCAGCAAGATCTGAGCACCACACTTTGTGAAAAGCCTTGCTGTTGTAACTTACTTGCTGAAGACAGGAGAATGCTGGGTTACTCAACTTCTAGAAGAGTTCATAGCAGCCTTTGATTGAAGTTCTATGGCATATTATTGTTTCTACCTCACTTTTTCTACAATTGGAGTGAATAATGCTAAAAGTAATATCATTAAAATGTAGGAATGTATATCCACTATAGACTAAGATGAACTAAAAACAAATTACTTCCAAATTTACTACTGAATGGGCCTGTAGTACTGTCCATCAATATGAGAGTGCATAATCCAAATAGGATTACATAGATTTTCTGCATAAATAAGCATAAAAACAGCTCTTTGTTTGCATTCAATATCCTTATAGATATTATAATTTGCAGAAGAAAAAGAGAGAAGGTGATAATAACAAAGAAATCCTTCTTTAGAAATGAAATTAAAAGATCAGCACTTTAACTATTAACTAACAGCCATACCAGTCCATCTTCATAGAATACAAAGAAGTATCTAATCCTAAATCTTTCTGATTGCACCTAGCTGTTCACCATCTGCTTGAGAACTAACACATGCAGCACTTCTCTGTGGAATAATTGTGGTTGTGACTAATGCTTAGAAAAGTTTTTCCTGTACAATCTAGGTCATAGTGACAACACACTGAATATGTGTAGAAGCCTTAAACTGGTCCCAGTGAACTTACCTTGCACAGCTGTTGCTGCTGGCAGCTCGTCACTCCAGACTCTAGTGAGCTGGAGGAAGAAATGGTTATGTATCACTTGGAAATAATTTGCATTATTAGTCTGATTTAGAAATCCCATGCCTTTTGGCACTGCTTTGTAGGAATTAGAGATGTGTCCTAACCTTTCCATAAATATTTGCTCACTAGCTTTGCAAGTCTTCAAAGAATGTACCAATGATTATAATTGGTAACATATAAAAAAGATAAGCAATCTCAGTGAGCCAATTTATTTTAAAAGTTTACGTTCTATTGTACCTTGGTATCTGATAGTTATTGTCATTGGGCTTGTTCCTTCCTTAAGCATGGCAGAGAAGGACAATATTTGATGAAACCATTATTTAGATTCAGGTTCAAGGCTGTTCTCAGAATTTTTGGCACAGACCAGCTCACTGCTTCAATCCCTCTCTCACACTACAATGGATAGATTCAGTCCTCATTCACAACCCAATATGTCCAAAAGTGAACAAGACTATTTCTCTTTTTGAAAATATAAAGTAGTTATATGTCTATGCAAACTATGAATTTCTGTTTTCAGGGCCTTACCAAGGTCCCTGTAAACTGTATGGAAAACATTGTAGATGCTCTGATTGGCAGACAGCAGCTAAGAGGATATGTACTTCTGCAGCTCCCCCAGATTATTGGCCAATGTAATTTACAACAGGGTGTTGTCTACTTCTGTTTGTGGCTGCCTACGTAAGTGTCCTTCTCTTGAGTAAATATGCCCATGCCATTTTGTATCAAAAATATATGGAATCTAGTTTCTGTTTCAATTACCTTCCAAGCACTAAACATTCTGGATTTGAAAAATTATCTCGTAAGAGTTCTTGCTAGACTGGCTATGTTGTTCTGGAAGTACCTCAGAGGCAATATTGATCCTTTAGCTACAGCTACTGACAGTCATTGTCTGACTCATGCTTCCAAATCATTTAATAAGATGGATTTCTCCCTCACCTGTAGAAATCATGCCTGATACAACTGTCTATTAATTTTGGGCATGGGCACTGTGTTCCAATGAATAAACTCTCAACATACTCCTTGCTTGCTCTTCCTCATTTAATTCTGGGCTTCATAACTTTTTAATGAACCTTGCTTCCTCCTCCATCCATTAACAAAGGGAACTTTGTTGTCTACCCTTTCAAAAATCTGTTCCCCAGAAAAAATGACTGGGATACCACTCTTGATTGCATGAAGAGGGTAAATTTTGCAAGCTATTTAGGAAGCTGAGCAAAGCAATCTTTGCAGCTCTCCCTTTTCTGTTACCTTTAAAACAATAGTGATGCTTGTCTCAGTCCGTTTGCATAACTGAAAAAAAATAACCTTAATAACTAAAAGAAGATAAAAAAATTTAAATAAATACTGAGTTACTTTGTCACCAGAGTTTTGTAGTTCCAAAACTTCTGAAATAATTGCCAAAATTCCTAAGGGGCTACAACACAAACATGTTGAGATACATTTTAGTCCGTCTTCTATTTTTATGGTCCACTTGCGGACAATTTAACAGTGACCTCATGAATCATAATTTGGGAAAAAGCTTAACTGCACCTATCAATGAATGGCTACTTGAATAAGGAGGCCACATGTGGTGTTTAACTGCACTGAGTGCAGTTAAGCCCCACTGTAGCAGTTCTTAGTAACCAAGAGTCAAATTTGGCCTGTGGCATGAAGTATTTTGGAACGTTTACTTCAGGAATACTGGTATATTCTTCTTACCTTCTTGTCAGTTCTCAGTTATCCCGAGATAACTAACTCTAGTTAGATAACCCATATCACACACAAATACAAAGCCAGTTTAGATCTGGAAATACTTATCTCAAGTGCCTTGCCATAAGAATAGGACTGTACTGCTCCCAGAGTCAACTTTGATCCACATGGGCCAATGCCGGATCCAACAAACCTTGTAGGGCAAAGATGACTCAATGCAGAACTTGTTAAGTAGTTTCTGTGCCATGCTTTCCAGTTGATGTTTTAGGATCCTTATTTTCAAGGATTTTGCATTATCTGTATTATCACAGTCTGTCATTACTATAGATAATACAGAGCCGACTCTGCTCATAGAATCATAGAATGGTTTAGGTTGGAAGGGACCTTAAAAGATCACCTAGTTCCAACCCCCCTGGCCATGGGCAGGGACACTTCCCACTAGACCTGGTTGCTCAAAGCCCCATCCAACCTGGCCTTGAACACTTCCAGGGATGGGACCCCCACAGCTTCCCTGGGCAACCTGTTCCAGTGCCTCACCACCCTCACAGTGAAAAATTTCTTCCTGATATCTAATCTAAATCTACCCTCTTCCAGTTTGAAGCCATTACCCCTCGTCATATCACTACATGCCCTTGTAAAAAGTCCCTCTCCAGCGTTCCTGTAGGCCACCTTCAGATACTGGAAAGCTTCTCTTCTCCAGGCTGAACAGCCCCAACTCTCTCAGCCTGTCCTCATAGCAGAGCTGCTTGAACCCCCAATCATCTTCATGGCCCTCCTCTGGACCTGCTCCAACAGGTTCATGTCTTTCTTATGTTGGGGGCTCCAGAGCTGGACACGGTATTCCAGGTGGGGTCTCATGAGAGTGGAGTAGAGAGGCAGAATCACCTCCCTTGACCTGCTGGCCGTGCTTCTTTTGATGCAGCCCAGGATACAGTTGGCCTTCTGGGCTGCAAGTGCACATTGTCGGCTCATGTTGAGCTTCTCATCCACCAACACTCTCAAGTCCCTCTCCTCAGGGCTGCTCTCAATCCATTCTCTGCCCAGCCTGTATTTGTGCATGGGATTGCCCCGACCCATGTGCAGGACCTTGCACTTGGCCTTGTTGAACTTCATGAGGTTGGCACAGGCCCACCTCTCAAGCCTGTCCAGGTCCATCTGGATAGCATGCATTCCCTCCAGCATGTCAACCGCTCCACACAGCTTGGCATCATTGGCAAACTTGCTGAGGGTGCGCTCAATCGGTCCCGGTACTGACCCCTGAGGAACACCACTTGTCACTGCTTGCCACTTGGACATCGAGCCGTTGACCACAACTCTTTTGAGTGCGACCGTCCAGCCAATTCCTTATCCACTGAGTGGTCCATCAGTCAAATCCATGTCTCTCCAATTTAGAGACAAGGATGTAATGCGGGACAGTGTCAAATGCTTTGCACAAATCTGGGTAGATGACATCTGTTGCTCTCCCCTTATCCATCAAGGCTGTAACACCATCATAGAAGGCCACCAAATTTGTCAGGCATGATTTGGCCTTAGTGAAGCCATGTTGGCTGCCACCAGTCACCTCCTTATTTTCCATGTGCCTGAGTAGAGTTTCCAGGAGGATCTGCTCCATGATCTTGCCAGGCGTAGAGGTGACACTGACCAGCCTGCAGTTCCCTGGGTCTTCTTTTTTACCCTTTTTAAAAATGGGCGTTATGTTTCCCCTTTTCCAGTCAGCGGGAACTTCAGCAGACCACCACAACTTCTCAAATATGATGCATAGTGGCTTGGCACCTACATCTGCCAGTTCCCTCAGGACCCATGCATGAAACTCATCAGGTCCCATGGACTTGTGCACGTTCAGGTTCCTCAGCTGGTCTCGGACCTGCTCTTCTCCTACAGTGGGTGGTACCTCATTCTCCCATTCCCTGCCTTTACCTTCTGCAACTTGGGCACTGTGATCAGAACCTTTACCAGTGAAGACTGAGGCAAAAAAGTTGTTGAGTACCTCAGCCTTTCCCATGTCCCAGGTGACCAGGTCTCCTGTTTCCTTCCTGAGTGGGCCCACATTTTCCCTTGTCTTCCTTGTTGCCCCTGGTCAGGTTTAATTATATCTGGGCTTTAGCTTTCCTAACCTGATCCCTGGCTGCTTGGACAATTTCTCTGTATTCCTCCCAGGCTGCCTGTCCTCGCTTCCACCCTCTCTAAGCTTCCTTTTTCTGTTTGAGATTGTCCAGGAGCTCCTTGTTCATCCATGCAGGCCTTCTGGCATTTTGCCTGACTTCCTCTTTGTTGGGATGCATCACCCCTGAGCTTGGTGGAGGTGGTCCTTGAACATTTGCCAGCTTTTTTGGGTCCCTCTTCCTTCCAGGCTTAATCCTACTATACTCCATCAAGCAGATCCCTGAAGAGGCCAAAGTCTGCTCTCCTGAAGTCCAGGGTAGCAAGCTTACTGTGCACCCTCCTTGCCGCTTTAAGGATCTCAAACTCTGCCATCTCATTATCACTGCAGCCAAGGCTTACTTTTGTTTGCTTTGTTTTTGAAGGCCAACTGAATAGTGGACTGCTGGACTTCCTCCTGTTTGGCAGCTTAATTGCTGCTGTAGATCCTGTAGCTGTTCTGGCAGTGTTTGAAGAAGTCCATGTCAACGAAGTTCTATTCATCATTGTTTTTGGAGAATCACTTCTGAACGATGCTGTAACTGTGGTAAGTAAATTATATATCCCAAAGTCACCCAAACTCTAGAGGGTTTCCTCTGAAGTGTATTTTCCACTTAAACGAAATACTGTGTCATCTGTACGTATCTACCCACAGGCTAGTGTAGCGTAGCTCATGATGTTTTCTGTCTTGCTTACAAACAAAGATTAAATGTTTGAGCATGAAAGCTATTTGGAGCCTGTAAGTGTCATAAAAATATGCAGTCCTGGATTGGTTGAGTATGAGCATGGATGAATTTCCAGGTGTGTATGTTTTATTTGCCTTTGCTGTTCAAGTACTACATTCATCAATTACTGAAATTAGTTCCAGGGATTTTAAGCCTTTCTTTGCTGTTGTTTTTTAATGCATATACTCTTTTCTGCATATTTCCATTATGTCCATAATATATATGCATACCTCAGATATATAGAAAGTGAGAGAATACTTGCCAAAGCGCTTATGCCTGTCCCAGCTCCTTTACTTCAGTCAGATGTTTATCAAACAGATAAAAACCAAAAAGCCCATTTGGGAAAAATTTTTGGAAGTTTCTGATTTGGTTTCTGGTTTTTTTTGGTAACATTAATTTCTGGGGTTTTTTCATTTAGAAAGAAAAGGAAAACTTAGTAGACTCAAAACAATCCCAAATTTCTACTGATGTTTTAATTTTGATTGAAACACCTTTTCTTTTCACACAGAATTTTTCTCAGAATAAAATAGTCAATAGTTTTGTAGTACAGTGCTAGTGGGCAGGGACTACAAAGTCCTATGGCAGAAAGAGGATATGCAACTGAGTTGTTATAAAGCTTCAATTCGCTTCTTGGATCATCTCCTATTCCTGCTCCTGCATATCTCCAAAGGAGGGTAAGACATGTCCACAAGACTCAGTGACTAAATTTTTTGTAACCAAGGCAGCAAGGCACTGCATGGTCACTGGCAGCAGCCATGTTCACATGAGTTTGAAAATGCCATTTAGGGCCTCCAGAGAAACCTAATTGCTTTTGGATATCAGTATCATTAGCACTTTTGGGGTATTACCAGAAAATCCAGAAGAGAAGAGTAAGCATGATCAAGAGTCAGAAAGCAGAGCCTACGAGAAAGTTTGAAACAACTGGATTTCTTACCTTGAAAAAGGAAAGACTGGAGGACAGAAGAAAGTGGATGATGCAGCATTCTTTAAACATAAATGTGTAAAAGACTACTGTTACAGAACAAAGTTACCCGTATGCCATGACTGGGGTAAACATGATAAGAATTAACCAGCGTAACTGCAACAAGGAAAGCTGAGAAAGCCATAGTAAAGCTTTCCTCCATTACTGGAGGAATTAAGAATAGATTAGACAGGCATGTATCAAGAATGATGCTCATAAAAACCTCCTTAGGCAGGGGTATGGATAAGATGAATTCTCTACTTCCAGCACTATCACTGTAAGTCAATTACTTTAAAAGCTTTAGTACAATTATTATAGTTTATACTTTTTTATGTTCAACTTATTTTATGTACGTTCAACCTATTTCAATCCAATATCTTATTATTAGCATCTTATTATCTTATTAAGTATCTTATTTATCTTATACAGGCAATTAAATAAATCTGCCAAATACCTGGATTTTAGAGTGAGAAATGCTTTAGAAAACACATCTAGAGCTAACAATGCTTCTTGTAAAGAGAAATCATATTGAAATAAGAAATGGAAATTGTTTTTTTTAAGAATTTTTGTTTCTTCTTGCTCCACTGCATTTTTTCCATTTGAAAAATTCAAAAAATCTGCAAAATCTTCTCCCTCCACACAGAATTTCCCTCAGTCATATGTAGTTTCATAATTCATAATGTTGGGGCCCATAATGAGATTATTTTAATAGGCTTAATTCAGGAGCAAATATTAAGTTAGTCTGCTTTTCTTTTCAGGTGCTGTACAATGTATTTGAATCTTTTGTTACAATAGGTCCAGAGAATGTGACGGGGATCGAATGTGTCAAAGGCATAGGTGCGTAGAATTGAATTCCGTAACACATCATTGATGTACATATGCAGACTTTTAAACAAAATATTATTATGCTATCAGTAACTGTTATTTTTCAGCCCTTTACCTTGTCACTCATATTCCCACACTCCTGTGGCATAGATGAACATCTTAAGAAAATAAATAAGTGAATATTCCTGAATATTTGGGAAACTTAATCAGATTTGTTTTCTTCTGAGGAGACTCAACAGATGTCGAGTTCAGCTGTTAAGACCACCAAACTCGACAGCTTACATATTTTCTTTGTATTTTATAACATGTCCTTAGTTTCAGCCTATGCTCTCCCTGCCTTCCAGGAAAGTTGAGATTGCATATGGGTATGCTTACTTCTTATCACTGATTGCCATCAAGTAACGTTTTCCAGTGACAATCAGGAAATGTTATTTACCTAAAAATTTAGTCACTATTTCCCATTCCAAGCATGACAAGATACTACATTATCTTATGAATCAATGTTTTAACAGTGACTTTGGCATAGTCTATAACACGCTTTTGGAAAAGTATTTGTTTACAGAACGTGGGAAAAAAATTGTTCAAAGAAATGTAGGGGGTCTTGAATAAGGCTAAAATGGTGAGGCTTAACAGAAGGTAACTTTGTTTTTTCTACTGAATGCTGCATTCGCATACCAAGTGCTCCAAAGCATTTAATCTTGTTGCATTTTAGAAATAAATTCTGACATGTCCTCCAAAATTTTGTCTGATTTGCTGGCCATACAATAGAAGAGAACTAGTTCAAACCATTATATTTCCACTGTTTAAGTTGTGTTCGGTTTTGTTTTTCAGTGTCATTCTTTGTGGTGAGCCTGGGTGGGACACTGGTTGGCATTTTCTTTGCATTCCTGCTCTCATTGGTCAGTCGTTTCACCAAGCACGTGAGAATCATTGAACCTGGATTTGTGTTTATCATTTCCTACCTGTCCTACCTCACAGCAGAGATGCTTTCGCTTTCTGCTATTCTTGCGTAAGTCCCTTTTTATTACTGCCTGTGAAGGGGCGGAGAAGTGAATATGGTTTTTAAAAACATTGAAGAGAAAGACCTAAATTATATAGGAGAGCTATAATATATGACATTCATGAAGCTTATGCTGAATATTACTATTTTCACACTGCAGTAGATTATAGTTTGCAAATACTGTCACTTGGCCTTGAAAAGGAACGCAAGTTTTCCAGTATCTGCTGTGCAACATGAGAACTTCCTTTGCAAAATACAGACTTGACTTTTTCCTCTTCATGATTAATAATACTTCAATACCTAACAGTTGTCCATTTGTATTGACATCTCTGCCTATAATTTGTAATTAAAACAATATTTTTCTAAGGCATTATGTGAATGTCCATTATTTGCTGCTCTCACTGTCTTGACTGACCTGTTAAGGTTTGCCTAAATCTTGCCTGTTTTGGCCCTGTGGTCTTTCTTCTTTTAGCATTCATTGATTCCTGGCATACCTTTCTTCTCAGTTTTGCTTGTTATGTTTGTAGATGCTACAGTGAGTATATTCAAGATCTGAAAATCTTACTGCAAACAGATCATTAGTTTAATATTACGTCTAATGTAAACAAAATTTAAAATTTTGCACATAAAGCAGTACAGTAATCTGAAGAGAATTAAGGTTTGTTACAATCTAATGAAATGCTGTCTTCAGACCTCTTGGTCTCACCTCAGGATGAATGTTTGAGATATGCTTTTTACCTACATTAGACTCCACAATGACTCCTGAGTGTATTTTTTCTTAGGAATTAATGGTGGGTTTTTATCACTATGTGACAGACAGACAGAAATAATATTAAATATTACAACAAATATTTTCTAAACAATTGCTACTTTTTTTTCCTAGGATAACTTTCTGTGGCATTTGCTGTCAGAAATATGTGAAGGCTAACATATCTGAACAATCTTCTACAACCGTAAGATATACCATGAAAATGATGGCCAGTGGAGCAGAAACAATTATCTTCATGTTCCTGGGAATTTCAGCTGTAAATCCAGAAATCTGGACTTGGAATACAGCTTTTATTCTGTTGACTCTGGTCTTCATCTCAGTATATAGAGTTATTGGTAAGGAGATGATCTTCTTCCTGTCCTTGCATTGTATTGTCAATTCAATCAGATATTCCTTTGAAAAAAAAAAAAAAAGTTAAAAAAAAATTTTGGAGTTCTAGACCTGTTCCTTCCAAAATGTTCAATTTACTTCAGTTGAATTTATGGTTAGTTTTGGGTTAGGAGGGTAGATGTCTACAGTAAGCTTCACCACATGCTGAAAATACAGTAGGTTTTCACTTTTGATGATGTGTGAGGATATGACTACCTCCGCAGTTAACATGAATCGCCCAGTGGCTAACATTTGTTGACCCAGCACATGGTATTGACAAAATCTCCCAGTTAAATGGACTTTGTTTTTTAACTTGCAGCCTAACAAAAGATGTGAGTCCTGTCAGCCATATCTTTCCTTCAGCTTTTTCAATTTGGTAATAAAGAGATTGTCTTAAGCTAATTTTATGGTTGACTTCAGATTTGAGACACACAGCGATGTAAGACCATATATAATTATACTGCAGGTTCTCTGGCTTAAGAAATAATTCTCAGGGGTTGGTGAAAAACTGAGTAAATAAGACTGTGGCAGGTAGGGATTACCTACTGTCAGTTTACTGGGCTTATATAAATTTGCAAACATTTCAAAATACCAATGACGATTGGCCCAACTATGTAGTTCTACTATTTAATCACTGTTTTGTCAAATTGCAAAGGGGCTAAAACTGCAAAAAAAGCACAGAATGAAGTACTTCTAGAGAGTAACATATAGTGTTTTGGTGTATGTACTTACATCTGGGAATAAGTTAAATGGGTTTATTTGCCTGTTTGTCTTGAATTAAATTCAAATAAAAGGTAACACACCTATCTGGCTGGCAGTCTTCCTAGACTCTGTATTCTTATTCTGTCTAGAGATTCCTGTGCTGAATGAAGGGCCTAGCCCCATGTCCTCCTTTCTAAATAGTCTGTAACCATTGTTCATTTAGCCACCTCTCAGTAACCGCTGATGTGCATGAGGTGTTTAAACAAGTTTTCAGTATTCTGACTTTGTCACTTCTTGTATGAGTGGTTAACTATCCTGTAATAAGTGTGATCAATAATTAAATAGTAAATATTTGGCAACAACAATATGCATCCATTAAAGCAATTCAGCTTAGACCTGATGATATCGGGCCTTATATAATTGCAGCTTGTACGTTTGCAGGAGTCAGATTAATTATTGAATTAAATTTCAAGGTCCTCTCCATGAGAGACCTTGCTTACAGTGATATACATAAGACACTCTTCCCTTAGCAGAAGTTCAAAGTTCTCCAAAAAGAGAAATATCTCTTTTGTACTGGTTAACAGTCCTGGCCTGCTGCAGTGGGACACACATGCTGCGCCACTCTCAGGAGTGGTGAAGCTGTTTTTCTTTTCTGTGAGATATGGTGATTTCTAGAGCTTTAGGTCTCCTACTGCAGAAAGCATCTCACCTGAAGACAGTGTTAGGATAACTACAGAACCCTTCATAAGACAATGACATAAATATCATTTTTAGTGATTTGTAGAGTACCACACTTACTCCCTAAATCAACACTGTTTCAACCTGTTTCTCTTTCTGCTAAAAGACCCTGTGCATATCACTGACTATGGTGTTAGAAATCCTATTCTTTCTCAACTGCAAATTTCAAAGGTCAGCACATAGTAGAATTTCACCTGTAGTGCCTGTGTTAGAGGGCAGCACTCTCAGAAGAGGTGCTGGCTCAGAGAAGCAGCTAATTCCTTTGGCTAAACATAAAGGGGAAGGTACCAAGTGGGCCTGCCCTCCTTGGCAGCGTAGCCATACAGAAGGAGAAGTAGATGATGTAAAGAATTTGTTATGAAAGCAGACTGGTGGTACCATTTCTGTTATGCACAGTTGGGATATCGACATTTCATAAGGGTATTTCTAGACATGCTGGCATTTGTTTTTTATAGGTGTAGTTTTACAGACATGGATTCTTAACCACTACAGAATGGTCCAGTTGGAGATAATAGACCAGGTGGTGATGTCATACGGTGGACTACGTGGAGCAGTTGCTTTTGCTCTGGTTGTACTTCTGGATACCAACAAAGTGAAAGAAAAAAACCTGTTTGTCAGCACAACGATCATTGTTGTGTTTTTTACTGTTATTCTCCAGGTAATTCAACTTCTCAAGCATGCTTCTTGCAAGGAGAAGGAGTCCCTCAAAAGTACTGACTGCTTAAAGCAGTTCTCAGCTGAAGGTTGTATATTGTTTCACTGAACTGAAAGCATAATTGAATTTGTAATTTTAGTAACAAAGATCCTATTTTATGTTTTCATATGGAACCACAAGAGACAAAACACAATTTCCTCTGTGCTAAAAAATGTTCAGTCTTAGCTGCTTGGTATTAATAGTGCTCAGGTTAGTATCAAGTTAACATCCTTAACTGCATGTGAATAAATATAGGGAAGAGTCCTTTTTATGGGCAAATACAATCATTAAGCTGATCCACCTGAGCTTAGGTCCTTGTTTTAAAATATAACAGTAAGCAGTGGTACAAGAAAGTATTTAGAATCCAAACACTTTCTGGATGAAAAAAACATTAATTTAAATGAAGATACGTCAGTATACACCAGCTTGGAATTTTTTCTCAAATTTATTATAGAAAGTCTAATTGTGGTCACGAACTCCTGATATGTGCAGAAAATTCAATGGTATAGGAAACACTTTGACCCTTCCACTATCATATTTTTCTTATAGGAGATATATTTTTCCACTGGTTGGTGTCTTTTCAAACCTTTGTAACAGGAGCTGAGGGAACTACATTATTTTATCTTCTAAAGGGGACAGAAATCAACTGAGGAAGTATGAGAACCACCACATAACACACAAAAATGCTCTATTTCTCTTTAACAATGATGAGCTGGAGGAAAGTCTAAGATAATTCCTAAGTATTTATTATCATGTTTCAATCCTTAGGGACTGACTATCAAGCCTCTGGTACAGTGGCTGAAAGTGAAGAAAACTGAACACAGAGAGCCAAAACTGAATGAGAAACTTCATGGCAGAGTAAGATATTTTAAAAGAAAACTATGATATCTTTTGGATTTTTACAGAATGTCTTAAGAGGAAAAAAAAATAGAGAAAATTTCTTTTTGGAAGGGAGGGGAGAATCAAATTTCAAGTGCAAAATCCTTCAAACATTTCAAAAGTTATCTGTAGGCTGTAATTTGTCTGTAGGCTCTAATTTGTCTGTAGACTCTAATTTGTCTTTGGGTTGAGTCCTGTGAGGGGATACTCAACTGAAGGTTCTGGTCTTTCACTTGAGAATTCAATGGGACTGACAGTACTGGGGAAACAGCATGGCTGGAATATGCTTCTTTTTCTTCATTTAAGAGAGAAGGATGTTTGATTGAAGATCACTAGGGCAAAGCATGTGAAGTGAGTTTATTTTTACTTCTTAAATACCGTTTATTTATGGAAAAGATATGAAAGCAGGCTTCTTTGTAGCTTGCATATTACATAGAAAGGGAGTATGCTGCCCAGTGCAAATGTTATATTCTGTAATTCCAGATTAATTCCAGTTCAGTGTGAATGCTGTGTGTGTGCCTGCATTTCCTTAACCTTTTAAAAGATTTTGAAACATGACCTCTTCCAATTCACTTTCACACAACATCATAAAGTTTTTATTCAGTAAAAGAAAATATACATTTTCAATACAAATATAGGTTAAAGGACGGAAGCCTATAAGACATCTTTCATCACCTTCTTTAATTCATAAACTTTTCAGATTTACACAGCTATCCTGCATTGAGTATTTTAATGCATTCTTGTATGAGCTTCTAATCTTGCCTGTTTTCACATTGGAGGTTACCTGAAGTGAATTAACAATGTAGTGATGGAAAGGGTTTGTTTCTAAGGAATTCTTTTACAGACTACTGAATAAATATGTTATGCTTTTGTTATCCAGCATTCAAATTTCTGTTTGTGTTCAAATATTTTACAATTTGAAAATCAGGATTCTTCCCCCAGGTGAAGAAATACAGTCTGTCCACATTCATGGCATACACCTGTACATGTCAGTTAGTAGCGCAGGCTGAGCAGTAATGTTAATCCTACCATGTTGTAAAGTTGCATGTATTCACTACTTCCTAGAATATTCTAGCAGATATAGTCTCAGGAGGCACAGTGCTCCTAGAACTGTATATATTGCAGCCTTCAGAGAGAGGGAGCACTGTCTGTTCTCAGGGTGTACAAAGGAGATAACTTATTTATAATATAATTTTCTCCACTTCCGTGTCAGATACCTCCTGAGGCAGTAATTAATATTATATTCAGGAATAACCCATATCACTCGTTTGGTTCTAAACCTAGCATGCTGTATGTTCTGCAGTAATCTCTCCAGTGTTCAAAGTGAAATGTTAACAACATATACAGAAAAAGACCAAATTTTACCTGCAGCTCCCTTGGTTTGAATCAAGAGTTATAAACCTCAGGATTCCTAGCAGCCAGTATGGGATTTTGCCCTAGATATCAAAAGAATTGTGCCTGCTTCTACTCTGAGGAAAGTACGGATTCCTGAAACACCTAAAAAGAAATACTAGGGAAATTTTTCAACTGATTTAATCACCGACACTAATAGTGGCTGATGTACTTCATAGGCCAGAAATGGAGATGGTAAAATGAGTGGATAAAAAGAGTTTTAAAACTGAATGTTAAAACGGGGGCTTAAGTACCTTCTTGCTGAGACCTTTGTAATTCAAGAATAGTTAGTGAATTTGTAAAGAACTCATTAGAAAGCTCAGGACCTTTGAAGAAAAGCATATAGTAGCTAGTATTTCTGTAAATGGGAAAAAAAAACCCCTGCTTAGTACCAATAAAACTATTCTGCACAGTTACTGGGTCTAACCTGACATAAATTGAGCTATTTTCTAATTATGCCTTTTATTTCTGTAAAGATATTAATTCCACTTTCACTTTCCTAGGCCTTTGATCACATTCTTTCTGCTATAGAAGACATTTCTGGACAAATAGGACATAATTATCTGAGAGACAAGTAAGTAGTAACTAACTTGGAATGTTGAAATACTGCTAGGAAGTCTTATCTGTAAATTATGACTTTTTAAACCTGTGAGTTTAGGGACAGCAAGGATGTGAAAATAGTTTATTTTTGTCCCCTACAACTGGAATCTTTTCTTTTTCTTCCACAGTTCACATTAGGCCTTTGTAAATGCCTCAGTTCACATCCAGGGATCAGCTTCTCTCAAGATTTGAGAACTGGCCATTTGCACAAAATTTAACCTAAAATGTTAATGTTGGTCCTTCTCTCCATTTAATTAAATTAAATTTCATTTCATTTCATTTCATTTCATTTCATTTCATTTGTGTGTGGAGACACTAAAAAAACTCAACTACTTCTGTGCTAGTTGTTTATCCTATTTCTACAAACAATGTGTTCAACACCTCTGAAAGTGATGGCAGAAGGTGCTTTGAAATGACTTTGATAGTTTAAAACCAATAGTGAAAATTATGGACTATTTCCATCCCCCTCTGTTTGTAGCTGATTCATCTTGAGAGATTACTCAGCTGAAAGATACAGACACCATTTTCTTTAAAGTACATGTGAAGAGTTACCATTGTGATGGGCAGAATTCCATAATTTAGATGAATAAATGTGAAAAAAGGACATGAAATGTGGACATCATTAAGAGTGTTAAGGTTAGGCAGTTTTCTCCCTGGAGTTAAGTCATTTCGTAGGTGCAGTCACAGTTCTGACCTGCTAATGTCCTGCTGACTCGATATGTCAATTCCAATCCAAAAGCCATGTGGTTGCGTTAGCTTTCGGCAGAGCACTCCTCTAACCCTTGCTGAGAAGCTGAGTATATTATCTTATGTTTAGGTTTCATGTAACTATACAACTCCTAGGCTGGAGCTAGATTGTATCTGAGCTCAAGCAGAATTGCTTACCTTTCTGTACCCAGTTACAGGGACAGTTTCCTTCATTTCCTTTTGCTCTTTGTTCATTTATGCAGCAAAGAATTTTCATAAAGCATCCCAAATAGAACATCCTCTTTCTTTTGGTCTAAATTTTTACTTTACTTTTGGGGAATTAATTTCAGCAGGCTAGAGGGGATACATCCCCAGTTTTGAAATACTGTCTTGAAGATGGAGCTAAGTAAAGTGGCAGATTAGAGTTTGATTTCTAGAAAGTAATTTCCCTGAGTAACAAGAGAAGGAGTAGCTTAATGTAGATTCATGGTTGAGTGTGTGGTTTGATGACTAATGTATTTTGAATGAGACCACCTTAAGTCTGCATCTTTTGGACTATATGTACCTGAAAATGCTGCTTCCTCAAAGAAATGGTAGCCCCTAGCATCCCCACTGATGTGCTCAGGTATGACAGCATGAATTAGAGACTACTTGTCAGATGTTCTGGCTAGAGAAGAGTTATCAATTCTGTGAATACTGTTTAATAAAAAAAAGTTTTCAACAATCTGAAAAAAGAAGTCATAAACTCAAAATAGCCATTGAGCAAGATGGATAGAATCACTTTGAATAGTAGTCTCCAAAGTTGCCTCAAGAAAATCTTGGGGAAGGTAGATTAAAGTAAACCAGCCTTTATCTTCTGGAGCTTAAAAACGAGATGGCAGATACCCCACTATCAGGTAAGCTTGGAAGTGTAAATCACGGAAAATACGTACCAATTCTATCCCCCAGAGTACATCAATGGCATGAATAAGGCCCTCTGTAAGTGCTTTTGGAAGAGCACTGTTGTTGTGAACTGATTTTCTAGGCTGGCTGTCCTACAATACAACTGGGGAAAAGCAGATTCCCTTCCAAAGGAGGAAAGAAAATTAAACTTTTAGAATGAAGTTATTAAATATAACAATGCATAATCAGAAGTGGGAAAATAAGGTAGCATGATCTCCCAAAGTATAAAATGTCCTAGTGACTCTGAAATGAGATACTGTAATCTTAGCACTCTTGCTGTAGTGTTTGGTAAGTGAACCTATTAAATGCTTTGTGACAGCTGCATAGCTCTGTAGTAGGCTTTTCCTTAACTTTCTTTAAATGTTAACTGAAAAGCTTCACAACACAAATCCCTCACATGGCTGTGTTCACCATTTTTTTTAAAAGTGCTTAGCTCACAAAAATATCGTTGATGCCGAACTAAAAATGCTGTGAAACTAAAATTGTTTGTTGCCATTAACACAGTTTGTTTAAATTATCAGGTGGTCCAATTTTGATAGGAAATTCCTCAGCAAAGTACTGATGAGAAGGTCTGCTCAAAAATCAAGAGACCAGATCCTTAATGTTTTCCATGAACTCAACCTGAAGGATGCAATTAGCTATGTGGCTGAGGTACTTATGAACACTTGTTGACATGTTATAGCATAGCTTGGGTTTTGTTGTTTTGGTTTGGGTTTTTTTGTTTGTTAGGGGGTTTTTTGTTTGTTTTTTGTTTGTGGGGTTTTTTGTTTGTTTGCTTGTTTTTTAATTTATAATATAACCTAAAGTTGGTATATTGCAGGAGATGTCTAAAACAAAACTATTTTCATTTCTGCTCTGCTTTTGTTTTTCTAAATGTGCTTCGAGTCTCAGTATCACCTGTTCAAGTGGCTGTAGTTCTCGGTATTATGCCTGATCCCCAAGTATGAGTATATTATACTTATGTCAGTGCGCTTTTCTGTTGGATTTTACTGAATAACTTTGTTTCTATATTCATGGCATGAAGAAATACTGTAATTCCAAAGGGATCAAGCAAACTACTGTCTTTCTAAATGTGTCAACAGAGTCTGGCTCCTGCAGAACAAGTGGTTCTATGTGATGATAAATCTAATTTGAAGTTCACTTCCAAATGGTATGGATATATGACCAAAGTAGTGGACTGCTAAAATCTCATTCTGCCAGATCACAGTAATACAAAAAAATTGGGAAGAGTAACTTTAATGCAATGGAATCATAACACCCACACTTCAAAGATTAAAGTGATATACTACAGATATCACATGCAATCACAGAATTGTGAAGTTAGAGAAACTTAAGACTTGCAAGAGAAGAAATTTTTAAAGTTACAGAATGGAAGAAAGTTTCTGGCCTTCTGCAGGAGTACCATTCCCAGACTGGAGGAATGTTAACAGGTTGTGTAAGAATTCCTAATCTTCTTCAGTATGAAATGGACCATGTTAGTTCAAATCACCACAAATGTGCAGCGTTCATATAGAGTAGTAGTTTTCAATGGAATGTTTCAAACAGTGATCTTTGAAGTGAGAATCTATCTATGCCCGTAATCTCCAGGTGAACTAATTTTCACACCTAGATGATATACCAGTTTATTTCTTTAATTAAAATAAACACTATTACTATGACTAATATTACTATTAATAATAATATCTTTTCTTTTTTTGAAAATGAGCTACAGCCAGGCAGACTCCTACCACTGAAAAATGGAATTTCAAAGATCGAATTCAGAAAATAAGAGGAAATTCAGAAATTATGTTAGTGTGAAAAATGAGGAGTGGTTCACAAGATAAGCAGATACTTCCTTTTGAGATTTTGTAAATTACCCATTCAGTTTTCAGACCATTTGAACTCAAGAACTAATTTTCTTTCTCATGGTGCTTTCTGGGTCACAATTCAGAGGAAGAAAGTTAGATAGTGACTTTTATGTTGATGAGCATGAGACTCATGTTCAGATTCACTGCTGAATCTGTTCAGTAGACTCATTACAGTATTTTTTCTCTTTAACAGATGCAAAGGGCTCTATAGATCACTAAGCCATGCAGATTTAGTCCCAGAATCCATAGCAAATAATGTCTTGAATCCCATATAGTAATGTCAGATTAGGTTAGATTATTAATTTTTTGGAGAGTTTCCTTTTTCATTATACCTTAGTACAGTTCATAACACAAGGAAGCTGACTTTTGCTACCCTAGTCCAAATACTATTTGTGTATATTCTGTATTGCAGACAAATTCTGTTAGTCTACTGATCTGCTAATAACAGACAAAGAAATTAAAACTCCAGGTTCTACAAAAGATTTGCAAGATGGTTTCTTCCAGTGCAAATTAGTTATGTTAATATGGTGATTAGTCGTGAGTTGTGAACCCCAAAGTCATTCCATCTTTCTCACATTAATAGATTTGCTTCAGTGATATACTGCTGTAACAACTTTTCCTTGATTTCTGAAATATATCTTTGAGCTAAATATCTGTGAGTTACAAGATGACATTGAAATTGAAGCTGTTTCTTCTAGGAGGAGTAAAGATCTGCCTCCCCCAGCTACTCACTCTCTTCTCACTTGCAAGAAACTGAGGAGTTTAAAAACTTCTTTTTTCAGCTCTGCTATTATGCTACATCTGTACATTAAACAAGAACTTGAGAGAATTCAGTCTGAACCTAAATAAATTCCTTACAGTTGAGAAGGCAGAGAGCCTAACCCAGGCAAAATGAAAATAATCCACAGCAAGTGAATAGAAGAGACTTAAAATACATGTAGTTAATAAGTTCTTCTGGCTAAAATTCCTCCACTGATGATATGGTATGATGTATGTATGAAACATTAAACTTGATTTGGAAAGAAGGTCAGATGCACTTAAGAAAATGGGACGGGATGATGCTGACCCAGAATTTACTTTTTTTTTCTCTTAAGTTTTCTGCCTACAAAGGCCAGAGTGTACTTTTTAATGGCACTGATCTGATCCAACACATACTACTGTAACATGTATGTGGGCCACCACAGCAAAAGGAAACATATGTTTGATTTGCTCTATAAAAATGTAAAGGGGAAACAATACAGTTAAAGTTGGAGAAATGTAGATAAAATCTCTTTCAATATTCTGCAAGGGAGATGTTTTTTCTTGGTGTATTCTTTATTATAGTTTAAAATGTAGATACCTGCTATGTGATTTCTCTCTGCTGTGATTCAAAACCATAGATGCATTCAGCCTATGTAACCACGATGTCACTCAACAGCTACATTTCACCCCAACAAGAGATTATGCAAGTAGTAGGGAAAACTGTGAAGACATAAATCTGAGCTTTTCCAGTGTCACTTCTGTGACACTAGTTTTAGAACTGAAAGCAAATCCAATCTTTTCAGTATCTCATCTTTTCATGCTATAACCTCTTTCAAATAGTCTTGTAGACTTCTACCACCACTTAACATTTGCTGCTTCCAGTGTGATAGAGAATAGAAAACTTAGTGTTGTTTCTTTGAAAATGCTAGTCTTAGTGCAGTGATGTGTCGAGTCATTAAAATCTGCAGATATCCCTATGTACTTGTTTGTAAGTCGTACAAAGTAAAAGGTCCATCCCTGAAAGCATCTGTGAAGAGAAAAGAATTAGACTGCAAAAGTGCAAGGATATAATTTGCAAATAGATTGAGGCCTAAGAAATCACTCACCTCCTCAAAATCAGTTTACAAGAGTGGAATAGTTTTTGTCCTAGCTTTGTTTGTTGGGATAACGTCACTCAACATAAAGAAACTATAACCAAAAAATGGTTTGTATTCATTACCTAAATACAACTTCTCCTCTCCTTCTTGTGCAGCCTCACAAATTATCTGCAATTTCTGATACATGTTTTACAGCTGTAATATGTCTTGTTTCTTTCTGTGGCCAGGGAGAACGTAGAGGTTCCTTGGCATTTATACGTTCTCCAAGTACAGACAACATGGTAAATGTGGATTTCAGCACCCCACGCCCAAGTACTGTGGAAAGCTCTGTCTCTTATTTACTGTAAGTAACGTGGACTGATTGGGGGGGGAGGGGGGAGTATATTATATGTGAGGAAATGGAAACAGTGCTATAAATTTTGAAAAATGCAAATTACTTACTACTTTTTTGAATCTCAGTTACTCTTTTCTTCCACATAAAATGGGTATACATACAGTTATATTGTTGCATTTTACAAACAAACAAATTTTTGTAGTAAAGGCTGGTCAGATGAAACAGACATCCACATTAGAGTTGTTTCATGTGCTTTTTGTTCATCAGCTGCTATAGACAGGGCTAGATGTCATTTCTGTGTCTGCTCCAGAAAAAGTCAGGAGAGACGCAAGGAAAAATATTCTCCTTCCTTAACTCTTCCATGATTCTTTCATTGAACAGATCATGTCACTTAAAGTAAGAAATTAATGCTACACCCACTTGAAAGACAAAAAACAATAATCTTTTCACTTTTCCCATTAGGTATTTGCTCACTCATTTTCATCTAGCTGATTTTGAACTTTTTTTTTAGACTTCATTTCTTCTTCTTGTTCCCCATTTTTCCTGTTTTTTCTTCCTCTTCAGCAATTACTGATTTTTAGAACTGCTGTTTGTATATTGTATTCGTCTTCAGGAGAGAAAAAGCTGGACCAGTTTGCCTTGACATGCAAGCTTTAGAGCAGAGGAGGAAAAGTATCCGGGACACAGAAGACACAATCGCTCATCACACCCTACAACAGTACCTGTATAAACCCAGGCAGGAGGTGAGAGCAGAAGGCTAGCATTGGACTGTTTTCCAATTAGGAACCAAAACTTGGGAGCAAAACTCAAAAGGAAAGAACGCATCAGCAAAATCTGCACCCTTGAGGAAGATAGGCTCTTTGTCTATATTCTTTCTCATTTATGAACATGCCTCTTTAAGAGAACTAGTGCCTTTGATTTCACTGGGGTGAGTGGGATGTAGAACTGGGTCCAATATAGGTTCTGAAGCAGGATTAGAGTGTATCATCTGAAGTGATTCTGAAACTTACAGGAAGAGGCTTACTCTCAATGACAGTCACTCTTACATACTTAAAATTCCCGGACTTACACCTGTTTCATGGTGAAGAAAGAGAAAGAAAAATAGGGTTTCATTAATGCCTTCAGACTAGTCTTTGGTTCATTCTTTTTTATGGAGTTGTTTACATTTGCATGACACTGAATGAATGCATTGATTCAGGGCTTCCAGCTGTATTTCTAAATAAATGAATATTGTCTTCCCTTCCTGGCCACAGCACAAACACCTGTACAGTCGACATGAGATCATGCACAGTGAAGATGAGAAACAAGACAAGGAGATTTTCCATAGGACAATGAGGAAGCGTTTGGAATCTTTCAAGAGTACCAAACTAGGAATAAACCATTCCAAGAAGCTCAATAAAATCCACAAGCGAGACCGGGGCCAAAAAAGGGTAAAATATTTTCACAAGGACTCAGATGTAGCCACCTATTATACAAACTAAGGGGTGGGGAGGGCAGGGAGGACTCTCAAGGGTCCTATGTACTGCGTTTATATCTGTCCTATAGAACTTGATTAACTTAAAGGACCTAAGCAAGAAGAGATTAAACTATGAGATAACTCAAGGGGCATCTTCTCACGTGCTGCTTTTCTCTGTGCTTTGAACTCTTCTTCTGGGTGAGAGATTTTTGATCACTTGAAAAACAACAGACCTTGAGCCACGCTAGGACACAGTGGGGAGATGTTGCAGAGTAGATGTAGCAAGGTAGCACTATAGCATAGACGATTCCACAAAATTTGCATGAAACTAAGAGGGAACATATAGCATACAAAGATCCAAAGTTCCTTTCTTTTCCTGTAGTGAGTACAAGTGTAGGAGGGAAACTAAAGACATCTATATTGAGTTTCAAGCAAAGATTACAATGGATTGCAGGGTTATGCTGCTGAACTTGTGATTTCCAAGGATGTCACTGCCATTACTATCTGATGATGGTAGAGTTTTTACTAACTGCGTTTGTTTTCTTTCAGCGAAACAGCAGTGCCATACCAAACGGAAAAATACCTTCAGAAAATCCAGTACAAGATTTTACTTTGAAGGAAAAAGGTAAAAAGACTCTTAGACCAGTTTCATTAACTGCATTTTACCAGCTACATTGTCAGTAAAGCATCACTGAAAAATTTTGTGATATGCAACATTGAAGCTGACTTTAAAAAGGGACTTCTAGATGTAATTCAGAACTCAGAGTGGGGATCTGCTCCATGCTTAAATGTAGTGTCTTGATGATTTAGAAGTCGGTTTTCTAGGCAGATGGATGACAAACCAAATTTTAATTGGCCTTTTTACTCACATTTTTTAAATATCACATTTAAGTTTTGTAAACAAAAAAATGCAGTGGCAAAAATGTAGATGAACTTCCTGCTTCCTTTTCGATAAGCTGCACAGAGCAACTTTTGCTAACATTTTTCTTTTTCATCACAGCGGGAGATGTCTGACAAGGACACCATGCCATATAAAAGTCAGTAGTTGAGATGACATTCTGATCTGAGTTAACATCCATTTGTTTAGAATGGTCTGAATCGAGCTGGTGCTAAGCAAGCACATTAGAACTCAAGGAGAGTGTAGCTTTGAAAGGAACACATAGTCACAGGCCAGTTTCATCACCAATTCACCCTTCATGCACAAATCTAACACACAGGTCAGCCTTGAAAGTGCAATCTGAAGCTGACTGGCCTAGGGAGCATCCCTCACACAAGCTGGTTTCGCATGTAAAGCCCCAAATTTTTTCATATCATACTTTAGCTATCTTTTGGCATTGATGTCAGTCATACCAAGACATGATGGATGCTAATATGTTTGTTATGTAATTATAAAATAATATGTATCACTTGAAAACTGAGCTGTGGTTTAAAAGCCACTGAACTATTTTTTGTGTTCTTTCCTCTGTTTATGCATTCAACACCTTGATCTCAAAGAGAACTGAACTCAAGTAGAGAGGGATTAACCTTTTCTCAATAGCTCCAAGCAAAGATATTTTTCTTTATGTATGTTCTGTCAATAATTTTCTAAGCATTATTTTTCTTTGACTGACAGGGGCAATACAGGCTGGCTGAATAAGTATAATATTCTATAACCTTTTTGCATGGGAAGAGCTTTCCAAATACTTATAAGTAGGTCATTCAACACTGTCTTGTTAAAGAACACTGTGTCTAGATGTCATCCTCCACTTAAAAAAAAAAGCTTCATTGGAAGACAGTCTTAACAAGTGCTTTAGCAGCTGTCATAAAACTGATTCTACTGCAGTAGAAGTAGCAATAACCTCAGCAGGTTTGAAATCAGACAGGATACTAATGCTGACCTCTGTCAAATGATGAAATGACTGGCCATTGTAATGGGACATTTGTCAATGCATAAGCATTCAAGACACAAAACACAGCAGCAGCAGCAGTGCCATATCATAGTTTGGTTTGTTTCAATCCCAGGAAAGCAGACAATTCTATTAGCCAAAAGCTTAGCCAGAGTGTGAAATCTCTATCATAGCATCGTAGCACCATAGCCGGAAACCTGTGTTGAGTTTCTTGATGTAATTGGTATCTAAGCTGCAAATTCTATACACATTCGCATTTGCATTTTGTGCTACAACTGTTGATTAAATTTTGCCCTTATCTAGATCCTTGTTAAAGATGTATGTTTGATAACTATGCCTGTATCAAAACAGCACGAAATAGCATTTCCTAATCAAATTGGACTTTCTTTTTTTTCCAGATTTGGAGTTTTCTGAATCAGAAGAAAATAATGATTATGAAACTTTGCATCTAGGCAAAGGAGTTGATTTCCTGGCTAATGTGACCAAGCAAAATTTCACAGATACTCCTACTGGTAAAAATATTAATTACCTACAGAGTTGGGGTTTTTTCTCAAATGTTAAAAAAACACTATAAATGCTGCTGATTTAGCCTGTATTTTTTGTTTATTTTTGATTTGATATGTACTGTTAGAAAACATATTGGCTTAATATTAATGTTAACAGATGACAAGTTTTGGATATCCGGAGTTATGCAGAGCATGAAACTTGCTACTGATAGACGTTGTGAGCATGACTGCCTAAACCAGATCTAAAATCACTAATTATTTCTAGCAACAGAAAATGTTATTTTTGAGTTGTCCTACCTCACAAGACCAGTCAATACTAGTCCTTTGGAACTGTTTTCTACTTGCATTTGAAGCACTTTGTTGTGATAAATTTCATGCTGCTTCTTTCAGGCCGGATTTCTCCTCGAAATTCACAACTCCCTCACATCCTTACAGGCTCATAAAAGTCACTGAAAAGGGCAGATTTGCAGCATTCCTGGAGCATTCATTGGATTTGATTTCCAGCCCTGAAAGGCTCCAAAATATCAGCTTGAAAATGTATCACTATATAGAAAAGAAACTATATTTTATGATTTATAAAGCTTTAAAATTTAGTATTTCTCTTTAGCACTTCTGTGTTTGAATTTTCAGCATGCCACTGTATGCTTCTTATGTAACGTGCTGCCTACAGTGAAGAAAAATACTTGTGTCTATACTCTTGGCAGACATGCTGATACAGCCTTTTCACTGTTCCATGACAAATTCTATGTTTGAGAAAGTATAAAAGACATCCAGAAATCGATCCAGAAATAAGCAGATGGCAAGATTAGACCTAGACTCATTTTTTAAATTTCTTGTTCTGTTCAAACACTACAAACTTGATATCTATATTAAAAGGCTCCAGTAACTTACTTTTGACTGTTCCGTGGCCTGCTTTAGTTCCCTCACACGCATATTATTCCTTTATGGAGTCGTGCAGTTTATGTTTTTGCATTTTTTTTCATCTTTTGATTCTTTTTTATGGGTTTGATTTGAATTTTCTGCATCTATTTTATATTGTGCTTTATTTTGCTTAAAATTTGCCAACTGATTTCTTCTTTTATTGATTTTATTTTTTGTCTCCAGATACCCAAATATAACTGCATATTGGATATAATATCCAATTTTTCTCTTTAATTGAAATCCAAAATGACTAGCAATAACCAAGGTAGAAAGAGCAACTTATGTGTGTATAATGGTCTGTGTATTGGCCTAGTCACACCTATACTGGCATGTATTGTCCTATTTTTTTCCTACTATAACCATTCTCCTTTTACAAAGCATCTTGCTGTATCACCAAGAAATTATTTTGATTAATTGTATTTGTCACTCGTGAACTTTTTTTAGGAATTGATAACCCAGTATTTTCAACTGATGATGATCAAAGCATCTACATGAAGTTCTCACCATGGTTATCTAGTGAAGATACTGTGGTACCGTCACAAAGGGCCCGAGTGCAGATCCCATATTCTCCAAACAACTTCAGACGGCTCACTCCATTCCGGCTCAGCAATAAATCAATAGATTCCTTCCTGCTAGCAGATGGCCCAGAGGACCGACCCAGATCTTTTCTCCCAGAATCAACACATATGTAATATTTTAAAAGATATTATCACCTTTATTTTTAATCAGCCTTCCTATCAACCCTGACTACTGACAAGTAAACTTATTTTTCTGATTTTTCTTCTCCCAGAGCATCTCTTTCCTTCCTGATCTCTTCGTACAGCTAAACATCTTTTATTTTCCCCCAGCTTGAATAACAAAACATCTTTCTATTTTCCTTCTGCAGATGAGTTGTCCAACTATTTGGGGTCCAATGCCTTGCTATTTTTACAGCAGACAAGGGTCCTGCTTTTTGTTTTGGCTTGAATACTTTAAATGCCAAGAAAATAGTATTCCAAATACCAGAATATTGTGCACCTATTTTCAAGAGGCTCCAGGATTAGTCAGTTCTAGATGATAAAATTTGTACCTGAATTCCCTAACAGGAATCAGGTAATTCTGATTCAACCCCCTTAAAAAGTTGTAGGTCTTTTGGTGTATCATTGTGATTACTGTCTGCAGATGTAAGCAAAGTAGTCTGAACCGCAGGAAGACAATCCAGTTGCTGATGCCAAAGGATATGGTTTGCCCATAAGAGGTCAGATGAGTCATTTAACCAATTGGACTCTATTGCATTTGGATGTAAAATAAGAGCAGCAGGGCTAGACCAGGAATAAGCTGGACCAAGTCTCTCATTCTTAGCATGATTAGAATATGATTTTTGACTCTATTGCTAAGAAGCCTTGAGTCAGTTCTGAACATTTGTCCAGGTTATTTATTATTTATTCCCAGGAACGGAAAATGGTCCCACTGCTACAATACAAGTACTCAATTACACTGATGATGTCATCATTAAATTACGTAAGAGTTTAAAAATGAAGCATGTTTACTAGAATACATCAGAGTTCCCTTGCACAGGTAGAGATAATTACACAACATTCAGACTGTGGAGAAGCAGAATTCCAGTTTCGGTTAGAGTTTTACCCTGAAACTGTGAGTTTATCTTAATCCTTACCTTATCTTGAAACCAGAAAAATGCTTAGCTTTCTGATGCACTGAATAACTTGTTGCTTCTAATGTGTTAGAGGCTTATAATTAAATTGACTTTGGGTTTAAATGAATATCCTAGTTGGCCTTTAATTCTCACTTTGTGGAAATTTTCCACACCATAAAAAGCAGCCTTCACTTCCATAATCAACAAAGTCAGTGCTGTAAATGAGGTGGGTCAGGTCACAGTTCAGACATCATAACTGAATAGAACATGGGGCACTGTGGGGATTATGCAATGAAATGCAATAATCAGTTTCATCATGAATTTGCTTTTGTGGAATCCATGATCACGAATGTATGACCTAGTGTCCTCTGTGCATCAACAAATAAAGGAATGTGGTAAATTGAAAGTACTTCTGTAGTTAGCTGATGAAACTTTGTTCATACAAAGACCTCAGGATAAAAGTGAATGCTGGTAGTTTTGCTTTGAGAAGGATTTCTTAACCTTTTGAAAAGAAATAGAAAAGGAAGTTCCATTTTTCTTCTGTTCTGGCTTCTGTCTCTGCCTAAGATGTGTTAGTTCAAGTGTAATTACAGGAAGCATATCACTTTACTGGAATGGCCTGTAGGTCTGTGTTTGGTTCTAGTTGTCAGTTCCTTATTAATGCATCTTTGATGATTATTTTTTAAATGATGTTTTAAAATTAACACTGGATTAATTAAAGAACTGTGAATTAAATTCCTGATTAAAAACTTGAATAATGAGCAGCATTCCAAAAGGAAAACTTCTCCTTGACACTTATCCACATTGAAACTCTCTTCACTTTTTTTCCCACTGAGAACATTGTCATAAAATACTGGCTTATGACATGAATGTTTTCTTGCTAACCTTTGTTCTTTTCCTCCATTCTATTGCCTTATTTATAATTGAATTTATTATTAGGAACTGGTATGTATAAGTTCTGCAGGTATCTTTGATATATCAAAATCACTGAGTTTTGACTGCCATGTTTCTTAAGAAGTGTTTTGGTAAGTTAGATTTCCCAAGGTAATAAGCTTAGACCTTGATTACTCTCTGAAACAGTCCTCTGAATTTTCTCCTTAACAAAATTCTCCTAATAGGAGAATGATACTGAAATCTCAATTAAAAGGTTTTAAAAAAACATGTAAACTGGAAACCAAGGGTGGAAATCTGAAGTTTCTCTACATAGTCTAAAGCATACCATAGGCTCGGGTCAACAAGAAATTGACTCCATGGTGATACCCTCTGCTACTTGATTGTAAGAGCACAATTTCTTTCAAAATTTTCTCAAAGATTTCCTTGCTGAGCATCAGGACTAGATGTTTCAAGATAAAGATGCACTTTAAAGACCAGATGATGGCTCCATCTCCTAAATATCTGAAACAGACAGTTGTTCATCACAAACACTGAACTAAGTTTTGCCTGATACTCAGCAAGGTTTTAATAAACTCACTTTAGGTTGTCCAAGATAGAAATTGGGACAGGGCAGAGTTCCCCAGAAAAAAAGCCATCTTAAACCACTCAGTTTCATAAGACTGTCATAAAAATAGCCAAAAGCAAAGCCCAATAGCCAGCATACTAGTATAGAAAGTGTGTACTACAAATGTTTTTATTTAATTGTGCTCTCTAGGTGATATGGACCACGATGTCGAAATGACAGAATACTCCTCTTCAGATGACCAACTAAACCAAAATCAAAGTGTTTCAGTGACTCCCCTCCACTTCTTTCCATCTTGTCTTCAAATGCCTTGGACACAAAACTATTCTTCATTGGAAAACAGAGGAAATATATCTCTTTCTTCTGTCTCTGAGTATATAGCTTCTTGTGACCCAAATGTACCTGATCTCTTCTGGGAAGCCGGTACAGATATGAACAACAAAGAGACAGTAAACTCAGGTTATTGTTCTGAAGTTAGCTACAAGTCAGAGAATTCACAAGAAAAGAATTCTCTACTTATGTTTGAAGGGCTGGAAGACTCTTACATGAAGGAGCCCCAAGAGAAGAAAATGTTGCTTGATGTACAAGGAAATTACAGATCTGCTGCAGCCAGACGTGTACAAAGCCGACGTTCTTTTCACAGGCCAAAACCTCTGCCACACCCTAAGCTTCAGAAGCTATCATCTCTTCCAGCATCTTGCCATGTCCCTCCACATTCTTTGGAACAAGAGGAAACACAGTTGTGAGCCAGGACTTACTTGAAAAGAGAAGATGAGAGATAGTAACTTGAACAAAGGGCTTCTGTAAAAATAGAGAGCAACCTATTGGTTCGTGGGATCTGCTCTACAATGGTTTCAGATGGAAAAGGGAGTGGGGTCCCATGATGTCAGAAAAACTGGAGCTTTTCTGCTGCACTTAGATTTTTAAGTTCTCATTCATAATGAAAGGGTGCATAGTGAAGGTGAAACATGCCTCCTTGTTATTTTTTGATGTAGACTGTTACAAAAAATCAACATTATTTTTGGAGGGCTAAACCAAGAATCTTTTCAAATGGTAAATCCTTGTTTTTTTACATGGAAATGTTTTATTATGCCATTATGCCATAAATACATTTAAAGAAATAGGCTGCATTTGCTGCTTCAGTAATGGAATTCAGTATTTATGATGTATGAAATTAATGTAGGAGAAGCCAATGGTTGCTTCTTGCCTCCTAAGTCTACTCTGATTGAAATGGATCAGTGCCTTTTATAAGTGCAAGCTAAAGAAAAAATATTTTCCTGCTCTTGAATATTTGTGTCACTGAGTAATTGTGGGATATTGGCTCTGGTGGAAAACTTTCCAAGGAGAGGAATGTCCTGGCACCTTGAAATTTAATCAAGTATGCCAGGAAGGCCATTTCCTTCCTTCACCTTCATTTCCTCTACTCAGTAGCACTGGAATGAAAGAACATCCAGAATTAGCTCAGAATTTTAGTTTGTGTGGTCACAAGCAACTCCTTTCACATTCTTAATTAAGCTGCTCTATTTTAAATAGCCTAACTCAGACAAAAGTGTAAATATTTGTCATTTTTAATGCTGCTTTGGAAGACACGTTCCAAATACTCTGTTAGATTATCTTTTTAATTTATGTATCACTTTCATTAGCTGATTAGGATAATGGTCTCTCAGATGTTATCCTGGGTTTTGCCACATGGTTTAAGTGCCACAATGACTCAGGATGTTGATGGTTCAAAGTATTGAGGCAGTTTGGCTACTGTGTATGTATATACCTGTTCATGTCAGGAACGTCCTTTATTTTTTTTCTCCTGTTTTCTGTTAAATGATAGTAGTTAAGATTGTACTAGATTCCTATTGCGTATAAATCTGATCTACATCACCTTGAAGACAGCTGGGCACATCAGTGAAAGCCAACTCAGATGAAGACAAAAAAGTGAAAACTCTGAGACCTCTCATGGATGTATAAAGTTCCATGCTGGTGTACAGTCCTCTGGCCTATCTGTATTTTGCCTTGGATGATTCCAGTCCTGAAATTTTGTCTTGAAATCTTCAGTGGTATAAGTTGCAAAGGTTCTCTGACATCTGTGACATCAATGAGTGCTTAACTGCTTCTGTAATCCTAATGTGTACCTTATTTCTATTTGATATCAGCGTAAACCATTTGTAAATGAGTTAAGTCACCTTCAGGGAGGTACCTGAACTGCTTAAGACTGGATCCAACAGAGGCTTTATTTTGTAAATTTTACTTTATCTATAGGAATTAGGGGTTCTCTCACTCTACCTAACCAGGCTTTGAATGGGTTCTAGGTGATTGTGTCAGATGTCAAATTTGAGATTTACCCACACACCTCAAAAGAGTGAAGCAATGTGTGAAAATTCATGTCCACTTATTTTTTCTATCTTTGTCCTCTCTGCTAAAACTGCCTGTTAGGCTAGTGGAAATTGCAGAAATATGATAGCAAATGTCATATACAAACCAAGATAGAAACATAACATATGCCTTTAGAGACTAGTTTCAGAGTACTGGTTCTTTTGGTATCAACCCACAAGCAGCTGCCTGTTTGCAATCATCTTGGGCCATGATTCAAATCAGTGTCCCTAATTTGAAAGCTTCATCACCCAGAGCTAGTCTTGTTAATGAGGGTCACGAGACATAAGGCTGTCACCAGTAGGGATGCTAATTTTTATAATTCAATAATGTAAATACAATTTTTTGTGAACTGAGTACATATTAACACACTATTTTGATGAAGTAGAGCACATTAATGCTGTTCCAGATATTATAATTGCAACAAGTATTTTAGTCACTGGCATAGATATACAGCAGAACCATGACTGATCCCAGATATTAGCACAGGTAAAGTGCAATGTGCCAAAATCTAACCTCCAGTCTCACAGCATAATGCTGAAGTACCAACACCAAAGTTGGCAAGATGCTCATCAAGTGTTGACTTTGAAATAAAACTTTCATTTCTTATTGCTATTGTACAGACTTCATTGCTGTGTTGCAGTCAGAAGAACAACCACACTGCTGTGGAATGTTTTCTGCAGGCTTGTTAGAGCATTCCTAATCTATTTGTGTACAGGCTACCTCAAAAAAACGTTTGTAAATCATCAGCAGCAGATGGGAGTTTTCATCAGATAAGTGTTGCACACACAAGAGTATGCATTTTTGAAAATCACAGGATATAAGATTTTTATATTCTTGTATGCTTTTATGCTAAACAAGAGGATCAGCAGACACCATAGTGTTTACAAATACAGCGGTCTGTGAAAAGTCAGCAGGATCCTGCATGCTTTTGAGAGGGCTGTGGGCTGTAGGAGTTTTTGCAAAACAGAGAGGAACATTATGCCATTTTCAACAACAGAAAAAAATGGAAAGACACTATACAAAGAGCTTAACTCTCCATTTGCTTTCAAAGGCCTTAAGCATTGTCTATTTGTTGTGTCACCACGGTTGAACAGATGAAGGATAAATTGGACAATTCTGATAGCGAAAAGATCTTTCCTTCAAATAGCTTGCGTAATTTCTGAAGCTCTTGTGCCTCTGGAAGATGTTCTCTAGTAAAATTGCCTCTACAGCAAGGTTTTGTTTGGCATAGTTTCTCAATTCGAAATGTGATGAAAAAAGCTTCATGTCCCCAATTTCTTATTGAGAACATACTCTTAGCTAGAATATAGTGGATTATAACTCCTTATTTTTTTCATAGACAACTGCTCCCAATGTCTATCAGGGACAAAATTCATACAAAAAGCAGGTTATAAGAATTCATCATCTGTCCCACTTTCCCCCCGCTCCCCCATACTCTTTCTATGTATTTTCAGTACATGTCCGGTAAGTGCAAGTGTTTGGTTGCTTCTTCAGCACACTTTCATCAGTCAAGCACCACTAATTTCCACCACAGCAACAAAGATTTAGAGCTGCTGAGGATCTGGCTGTATGTATCAGCTTCTTTTTTACCGTGTGAATTAAACTGGAATGATCAGTTGGTAAATCAGTTCAACCTCTGGTGAGGCCAGTTCAGTTCTTGTTTCCCTGGCTGTCTCTAAATTTTTTTATGTGACATGCTCTGTCAAAGAAAGGCAAGTTGGGAATTCCACAGTCACGATTTATTGAACAAGTAACTATGGCCTACCTTGTTGTAAAAAGATGAAATGCAGAAATATTCGATGTCTCTTCTACACATTTTGCTCCACGGATAAGTTTCTTTTTAACAATGTTTATTATGCTGCACTATGACCTAGCAATGTTAAAAAAAAGTGTTGACTGCATTCAGATGAATTCTGTCTCTCTGAGCTGTGAAGCTAGTTATTGAAATATATGAAATTATGTTTTACAAATATATGGTCTAGCCAGAGATTTATGTAACAAAGGTTGCAAAATAATCATGTGCCTTAAATTGTCACTCCTTGGAGTGCTGTTGTTTGGAGATTTTTGCGTGTACTTTCCAAAAGGTGTCAACTTAATGCATATATTTTTAAACAAGTCAAGTTGTTCTGCTAATGTGTCTTTATAGAAATGTTTTAATAGTATATCTTAATGAGAAGTTTGGCAATAAATTGTATCACTTTGGTGGAACCACACTGCTTTGGCAAGTGATTTAGAGAATCATTTTAGTAAATTTAGGGAAGACTTTCCATACAAGACTTCTGAGAAGTTTGTATTTCTGCTCCCAAATCAAAGTTAAAAAAGACAATAGTGTGCAGCTGATAATTCATGTCATTCATAAAACGCAAAACATTAAAAGCAGCAATAAAAGCAGCAGCAGATGTTGTAGAAGATCTCCTGAGTCTCTCTCTGACAACTATGACACTTTTTGTATAGTTCTAGCCCCACTGCAGTCAATGACAGAATTCCCATTGACTTTATAAGCCAATATTTCCATCCTTAGAAGTGTTCATATTTTGTCAAGATATGTAGAGATGTCATCATTATAACAATACTATAATTTAAACTTTACATATATGATGATATGTAGCATCTCATTATAATATAATTCTTTTGATGCAAACATTCAATCTTTTGGGGTTTTGTTTTATCGTGCAACACTTTTTGAAGGTTTGGTAGTCACTAGGGCCAGCCAGCTTGATTTCCTACACAGAAACCAAAGAAACTTAATCTAAGCTGTCTTGTATTGGATTAATCAATTTTCCCTGAAAGCTCTGTGATCCCAGTGAAAATTACCATTTCTACTGTCATCCTGTTGTTAGGATGTTTCCATACCTGACATTGTATTCCACAACAGATAGGGTGATGGGGTGAAAAAATAACTTCTAAATTTATTTATAGTGTAATGGCATTAAATATTTAATGGAGTTAAATAAATATTATTTTCTAAGTATGGATTTGAAGAGATTTAAAAAGATAGCACAGATGACCGATCCATGTGCTAGCAAATAAGATGCTGCAATGGCAAAATTAGATAGAACTGCTTTTGTGGTATCCCATGCAATAGCTAATCAGCTAATAGTTCATTAAATCAGTGGTGGTGGGAGTGTCATCCCTTGTCACCTTTGTTGATACACAAAGCATACAGAAGCCATGAACAGCCACTTCTGATGGAAAAATTAAACTCATAAATCAGCACTGAAATCTATTGGTAAGGATTCTGATAGCTTAGATTTACTGGCTTCTTAGTTTAATGAGCCAAGAGGTACATCACACTGAAACAGAAAGATCACAGGCTTTTGCAAAACTGGCACACAGAGGATGAGAGAATTCAGTGCTGTCCATTGCTTAGAGTCACAAAGAAATATAAAGTTGTGGTCAGCACAGTAGACCCAAGAGTGAATAGTCCAAGAGGTTTTAGATAATGCTCCACATCAGCTCTAATCCTTGATAAAAACAGTGAGATTATAACTATTCAAATCCTAGCTGTGTTTTCAGTTTTTTAAAACAGTGTTGGTGGACTGAACACACCACAAAAAGCTTTTATATTCTTTCCCTTCACATCTGTTTGAGGCCCTCCTCACATTCTGAGGAGCATCCCAAAGCTTTGTACCTCTAAGATTTGTACCTCATGGATCTGGAGGTAGAGAAGGCTCAAAACTAGTTATTAGCAATTTCAACAAAAATAAGCAGAAATATGGAGTGGCATTTTGGCATTGGATCTGACTCACTGTTCAACTCAAACAGAAAAGAGTGGCTTTTGGAAGCTACATTCACACTACGAGAAAGTCAAAGAAGCTTGGTGTTGGAGCACACCACCTATTGCAAACTAGCTGGTTTGCATCATTTTGTTTGATTGTTATTTTGTTTTGTTTGATTTATAAATTGGATTGTATTTTTTTCGTGGTAATTACATTTGTTTCAGCTTATATTTTTGCAGCATTGGAGTTCTATATCTAAAAGAAATATATTTATCTACTGGTATCAGTTCATATCAGCTTCTGCCATGCTACAATATAATGGCTATTGCAGTCATCATATATCATCATACCTATCATAGCCAGTCTCAGAAGACAGTCTTCTACCACTATTTATGTGCGTCATGGTTTTAGCAGATAAGACTGGAAACCCCACCTTCACTTCAGACATTGTGCTTTACAGGAGGATGGAGAAGTTTGTGTTTCAGAGCTTTTACAAATTGAGTTCATCTTCAAACCAAGACCTAAAGTGCTCAGTCAACTATTGCCTATCTAGAGTGAAAAATATGTACGCCTAGGGAGTTTTCAATATTCTCACTCACCTTGAAATTCTAACTACACCTGAGATTCAAGTTTCCTTACCAATATTACACCCCATTATGATCAACACTTATGGAAAGGGAAGACTGGAAAAGAGCAGGCTTTCAGTGAATTGCATATGACACTGTTATGGATCTGAGTGGTATCACTTCTGCCTCACAAAACTGGTCCTTCTGATTGGTTGGCTAGTTGATGTGCCACACAGAACCTGTACTTCCATCCATTACAGGTGAGTTGGCTGGCCTGCAATGCCTCTGTCAAGAACAGTCTGGAACACATAACCATCTGTCGTGGCTTAACCCCAGCCAGCAACTAAGCACCACACAGCTGCTCACTCACTCCACCTAGGTGGGATGGGGGAGAGAATCAGAAGAGTAGAAGTGAGAAAATTTGTGGGTTGAGATAAAGACAGAGTAAAGTAAAAGTAAAGCAAGAGCCATGCATGCAAGCAAAGCAAAACAAGGAATTCATTCACTACTTCCCATCGGCAGGCAAATGTTCAGCCATCTCCAGGAAAGCAGGGATCCATCACGCATAACAGTTACTTGAGAAGTCAAACGCCATCGCTCCGAACATCCCCTCCTTCCTTCTTACCCCAGCTTCATATGCTGAGTATGACGTCATATCATACGGAATATCCCTGTGGTCAGTTGGGGTCAGTTGTCCCGGCTGTGTCCCCTCACAGCTTCTTGGGTGTCCCCGGCCTTTTTTTGGCAGGCCAGTATGAAAAGCTGAGAAGTCCTTGACTGCTTAGCAACAACTACAATATTAGTCTGTTATGAACATTATTCTCATCTAAATCCAAAACACAGCACTATACCAGCTGCTAGTAAGAAAATTAACTCTATCCCAGCTGAAACCAGTACACCATCCAATGTCATTCTTGTTAGAGCTACTGCATTCTGTTATTTGCAAAACCTGATCCTTCTCATTTGTGTGCATATACCATTTCATTACCTGCTGTTCTGAAATATTGATGCATTCATCTTGAATCCTGAAAGTGTCAGTATTACACGCAACATGTAATTCAAAGAAATCAAATTTGACTCTATCTGTAACTGGGATGTGAACTGTGGGGCTATGGATGAGTGAACATTTGGCTGATACTACATAAGACAGAGAATCATAGAATCTTAGAAGAAGTTAAGTTGGAAGGGATTTCTGGAGGTCATCTAATCAAATCTCTGAGGAGCTAGCTGAGGGCTAACTAACTTAAAGCTAACCAACTAAAGTCAAATCAGGTTAGAATCTGGAATGATAGGGAAATGGCAGGATTCACCTCTTTTCATACACACGCTTTCATCTCTTAAGGCTACTTTCTCAGCTCACCAAAAGAAAACCTGCCTTCCTGGCAGAAGGCCATCAGGGTATCCCCAAGAAAACATTTCAAGCACCTGTCATCGCTGGTGTCTAGAGGTTTATACAGGAGCCAAGAGTCCAGACTGCAGAAGGGCATGGTACGGTATGCTCAGGAAAGAGTGGGCTAGGATCACTTTACCAGCCAAATAAAGCCTTCTGCATATACTAATCCTCAGAATGTGCGATAGAGGGGTGCTTATTATGCTGATATGTGGCACTAATTTTGAACACATGCCCTTTTCCCTATTAGCATTGACTTATCTTGCTGTATGAAACACACTACTCCTCTGTTCCCCAGAGGCTGTGATCCTGATCATAGGATTAAAGATAGGTAGTCTTCATTTTCTTTATCTTTAACCAGTACTGCAGGAAGTTGTGCTGGTGGTGCTGATCACGTAACTGCTCTGCAACAGTCTTGTATGTGGCCAAGACTCTGCAGGCATAGTGAACTCTGCTTTCCAGTAGTCTTCACCACATAAAAACATCTATCATTTAAACTTCACATTTCCACTGGAGCTTTCTTCATTCTTGAAACATAAAAAGACCCCAATAGCATATGTAACCCATTCTTTTCTAGTCATCTTCCTTTTGGAGACAGCTGCACTAAAGCCTGCCATCTGAGGATTTTCACCTGATGCAGTGTCTGTGTGCTGCATGCAGAGAAGCGTGGGCATGGGTGTGTGCGAAGGGAAAAGGCCAGAAAACTGGACAACAAAATGGGGACTAGAGCTTGAAGCTGTCTCAGCCATACTGCCTGTGGGAGTATTCTGCAGAGCATGTAGCCACTGAATCTCTCCTGAGAGCTGGATGCAGGACTTGATTGTTTGTGTTGCACAAGGAACTTTGGGAGTGACTTAATGAGCAGGAAGTGTGGACAGTCAGGGAAACAACCCAAGCTAACAGTGTGTACAAAGTCAATGTCTGGTTTCTACACACCACCAAGAGCATATTGTCCACTCATGTCTTCATTTGTGAAATGTATTCATTTCTACCGAGAGACTTTTTTTTATATATATAAAATGCAAATTTAGGAGGAATTTTAAGATCTCTGTTAAAAGTGGTGACTTTTTTACCTCACAGCCATATGCAGGCTGGGAACGGAACGAATGGCTTGAACTTGTGATAATCTTCAGAATATCTCTCATTCTCAAGGGGTGATGTCCACTCTCTGTCAGTAAATATGCTGCAGGAATAACAACTGTAAGGAATAATAGTGTATGTACACAGAGCTGTGTGGGACTGACGCTGTTTCCAGCTGGCTTTCTGGGAGAAGGATGTTGCATTCTTTGAATGACGCTAAGCAGAGAAAGCGACTACATCTCCTTCTGCCTGAACATAAGGAGAAGGGAGATAGACTCTACATTTTAAAAAAATTATTCTGGAAATATCTTAGAAATGTGAGGCAATCAAGACTATGATCAGCTGTCAGACATTTGATTATTTCATGTGGATTCTGGTAGCTTTTTGGGCCATTTAAAAGTAATACTATTCTAATGATGGTGGTCTCAAAACGTTTGGATGGAGTACAGGCATCTGGTATTCATTTTTACATTTACCATGAAGCTGACAGAGAACGTGTATATATGTGTGAATGTGTGAATACACACATTGGTTGGTTGTGTTTGCATGTCATTAACAACACAGGAAGATGACCAGCTAAAGTTAAAACCAAACTACAGTTATAGTGGTAATCTAGAAAAACTGAATTGCATATAAGGGAGTTGCTTAACACAAACCAATGAGAACATATTTCTTTGGCTCAAGCTAATGACTCTCTGAAAACTTTTTTTTTGTTTGTTTATATCATTCTCCAGTGATTGGGCAGGGTGAGGAGTTCATATTCCTCTGAGGAAAAAAAGAACTGAAGAAGTGTTTCTTTGTGGTAAACTAAATTTGTGTGTAATTTATTCTAGCTGACCAGCTAGCTCCAGTCACTCTGTTGAGGGTGGGTGATTCCACTCACTTCAACAAGAAACAATGATGACAACATCCCTCTTTCTTCTATTCCAGTCTGTCAGGGAAATGGTTTAATTAGTTATTGCTTGAGTGAACAAGTTATCCAGTGGAGGAAAATTAAAAAAAATAAGATTTCTGCTTGGTCCTGTCAGTGGTAGTAGTAACTGATAATACCAGTAGGAGTAAATTCTGTAACTAACCTTTTGCTTACACGAAACATATCATACTGTAGTTACAAGCCTGCCCATACCAGACTAGCTGGAGGTCCTGTGCTGTGAAACACAGTTTATTCCGAAAGCTTATACTGTCAACGCCAACTAGAAGCTAGAATGGGAACCAAGCTTTGATCGTCCTCTGGAAAAGGGCAGATATGAGGTCCCTTCAGAATTAAATTTTCTTCCTTCTACTCACTGTAACTTTCTCAAGCAACAAAATGACAAATTTACCCTAGTGTGCCATAGCAGCTCACTGTGAGCTCACATTTTCTTTCTCACTGGCTCCAAAAAGTGACTAAATTTTCAAATTACAGCTTTAGATCCCAATCCTGTTATATAAACCATCCTTGCACCTGTGAGCTTCACTGAGTCAAGTGTGAGTTTTGGGATGAACCAATCAAAGGAGTGGCCACAATGATTCAGTTCTAGGAGTGGGATATTAGCCGTCATTTCAGTGAGAAATTTTCTTTCCTGGATATTTTCTTTCCCCTAGCAATTCTTCCTTCAGAGTTTGGTCAACCTAGACTTAGTGCATACTGAGCCAAACCATCCAGATTTTCAACATTTCTGAGGTTTACAACAGAAAACCAAGAATTCCTTAGGAAAGGTAAAGCTTCAGAGACAGTTGTAATGCAGGTGCTGTTGGTCTGCATCCCAAATATTTAACCTAAGATTTATTACTACCTTCAGGGTTCCCTGTAGATCCAAAGTCAATAAAGGCATAGACTTCGCTTAGAATTAAAACACTGGAGGATAAACATTTACTATCGTAATCATATTCCTAGAGCTTTCTTTGCCACATGGATCCTGGTAGATCACTCTGCCTCACAGGTGGTAAGTAGCACATTAATGCTAGCTTTACTGTGCTAGCACTAATGTTCAGCCTAGCAGCACATTGATGCTTGCTCTACTGTTTATTGCTGCTTGTTCTGTACCTTTCTACCTCTGCAGTAACAAGCAGAATAATCAGCCCTTGTTTTCCTCACTGTAACAGCCCTTTACTCAGTCCCTTTGGTTTGGGCAAGCTTTACCTTACATACAGAGATTCTTTGAGCTAGATACACACAAAGTAAGAGTAACTGGCAAATACCTATTAGGTAAAACAGCTGTGCTGTACAAAGCTATGCCTGGAATCACAGTTTTGAAGAGGAAGACGTATGGGAGACTTGTGTTCCTCTGTGCAGGACCTGGACTGGGAGGCATTGACCCTGGAGACTGAGATGGAGATAGTTGGTACACTGCCAAACCCCCAGATCCACACCTATCAAAAAGCCCTGTATGGTCTCTTTATGCTTGTTGATTGAAAGTGCTGAACAGAGAAGTGGAATAGGCCTGACAACTCCAGTGGCCCTGACAGCCAAAATCCTCAGAACAGGAACCTTGAACTGCAGCACTGCTGTGCAGTGGAAGTAAGTCTCCAAAACTCCAGGAGGAATAGTTATAAAGTTATTGGAAGCACATATACAACTCTGCTGGACTGAAGAATCGTGTCAGTATCAATAGAAGACCTACCATGAATGTGTCCAGAGGAAATTAAATGCATTGGTGATGGAAAAGAATGAAAGCTCAAAGAAAGCCTGAGAGGAATGGAAGCTCAAAGAGCAACATGCTCATAGATGACATAACCAACTGCAACTGCAAATTATAAGCTGAACATGCACATAAATTGAAGTTGAAAACATAATCTGAAATTATGGACAGGAAATTCATGTTCTTCACCGACAGTAACTTTTGTTCTTGTTTTAAAAAAGAAATATCACAGTTGCAATGAACTGTTTATTTTTGTTATTACTTTAACATTTCACTCATGTGCTGTTTCAGTGTATTCCTCTTCAGATTTTCTGAATATCACAGATGCGAAATACCAATTAGCTTGAAAGAAGATCTCTAATGCCAGAAAAAGGAAAGGTGTTTTCCTTGTTATCAGTGATAAAATCTTCCTTAATTCATGGGAATGTACAAACTAGCACAGTACAAGTTTCTAAAACTTTCCTGGAGTAGCTTTCTAATTCTATATCAGGGGGTTGTACTTTCTCTTAAATAACTGTGTTGCTATAAATAGGCGGACAAGTTTTAGTTGGTATTAGAATATAGGAAATAGTTCTGTTGAGCCATAAACTCATAACTGCAAACACAGTAATGTATCCTTGATTTAAAATTGATTTTATCTCACATTTCAAGTTGAAAAACAAAAGATGCTTTATTTTAAGAACTCCTTTCATTAGCTCAAATTCTTTTGACTAAGACATTATAAAGGTGAGTTGTACCTCACCTTTAATGAAAAACATTATACCCTAGAAGCACAGAATATCATCAATAATGGTAAGCTATTTAACGTCTGTCTGATTCAATTATTTAGAAAGGCAGTTATTATTACTGTTTTACTGTAATCTTAGTCCTTACATACTTCAGCTGATGTCAAGAAGTTATTCTACTTCATAAGAACACTGAATTCCAGTTTTAGTCAAATGAAAGCATATGATGTTTCTCACTGTTTCTTTGCTGGGGTTTTTTTTCTGTCATGCTGTTTTCTGGTTTGTGTCACAATACTTCTAACTCCCTGCATCTGCAAGTCACTTACTACGTTAAACTGTGAAGAGTCCTGTCAAGAAAGGAAAAAGTCAGTCACTCCTATAGTATACCAAATAGCACCACAGAAACAAAGATCAGACCAGTCTTAGAAATGGTTTCATCATTTTCAGTAACATTTTAGAAAAGCAAAGTGATAAACACAAAACCCTACTGGCTGTAAGAGGTATTTATAGTTTATTTTCCAAGCATTATCAACAAGGAAAGAAGTTTTCAGACCCATTGCTGTATTCAGCAGCGTGCTTTCAGGAAGTATGCATGTATATGCATAAAAGGAGTCCTGTATATAGCTGTATTCATGACTGAAAACAGAGATGAAGAAAAGTCTGAAACAGAAGGATCAGCTTAGTACTGCCAAGATGTAAGCAGCTAAGAATGGGAAAAAAAATATGGGGGCTAAGTATGTGCATGTAAATATTCAAGATAGAAGCAATGAAGACTGAAATGGGTAAAGCTGATCTCAAAGGAAGATAATGTAGATATGTGCAAAAGATACCTATATCACCTGTCTAGTCACCAAAGCCACACATACATATTTCCAAAGGTTAACCCTATAATGCACAATTTTAACTGACTAATACTAACATCTCCTTCAGTGTAAAACCAGTAGAAATAGCAATTAGTGTAGTTACAAGTAATCCTGGATTGATAACTCAGGCTGTGAGAAAAAATTTCACAGAAGCTGTAACAAAGAACTAAAAGTGATGCTATCAAGTATCTGCAGTAAGGTACATGGACTGTATCAAGAAATGATGTGATGATTACAAAACTTGCTATTGTTCTATACTCACTCTCTCAGAACATTACTATAGATCTGGTAGCTTCTAAGCGGAGGTTAAAATATAAAAGCTTATCTGTTCATTATAAAGAGAAGACAGAACTATTTAAAATGAATTAAACAAGGAAAATACATATGTTTTTAAGTTTTAGCTTTCCTCTCCATGGTATGAAGTTGCTAGACCAGGTATTTTTGCATGTTTCTTTAATAAGTTCAAATTTTAGTAGAATGTCAAATCTGACATAGGGATTCTTCAACTGTTCTGAATTTTTAAGCTTAAATTAGTCCATCCCTGGTGAAAATGATGGCCAGGACTAAATGCAGGTCTACTGCAAAGGCTACAAAAGCTTAAACCAAAACAGATAAATCAATTTGCTCTGTGTTTGCAACCAACAACATCTGATCTCTTCACAGTGTTAACACTACATTCCTACATGTTCTTAAAATCATTTATTCCGATTTTTAAATAAGAAAAAGCTAGCTTTAGAGTCCTACTTTTGGCAAAGTAGCTTGTGGATTTTAAGCAGTTCACAGTAAGAGTTGTGCTATTTTGATGAATTAACATTTCAGTTAGGGGTTGCCAAATCCAGTAGCCTAGTAGAGGCAAGGCTGCAGTAGGTCCTTGTCCCCAGGTTGAACATGAGGCAACATGTGTATTTCTGATAGACATGCGCACACACACACAAACAGATATACAACACACATAAATATAAACACATGGGCAGCCACACAGATCATACAGAAAAAGCAGCACTCACATTATCACAAACAGCGCCAACAGCCTCACTCTGTTCCCCTCTCTGGCTGATCAGGATGAAGGTCTGTTAATAGAAAATATACACCCATACACAATGTGGATCCCTCCAGTAACTGGCTTTAGACAGTCTGTCCACTAACTGACTCTGGACCTCAGCCTCCCCATCTGCTGGCACCTGGATAAATGAGGCCATGAGGCCTGCAACCCTGCCCCAGTTGCTGGTATTCAGACCCCTCACTCACAGATACACGCACACAGACCCCCAGCCCCTCCCCCAACACACACACAGAGGCACACAAAGGATGCTCCGCTAACTGGCCATAGACACAGTCTACCCAATAAATGGCCTTTGATCCCCTGGCCTTCCAGATACTTTGCACGCTCACATACACAGCAGCACCCACACACACACACTATGGCTTCCCTTTAACACTCAGGCTACCAAGAAGCTGGCCCTGAACCCTTGATCTCCCCAGCTGGCTGATAACTGGGCATACAGACCCCTGAAGCCTGCAGTCACATTCCAGTTGCTGGTCCTCAGACCCTCCTGCATGCACTAACACATGCACAGACGCATATGCTATGGATCCCTCCACTAATTGGGCTTAGACACTCAAGACTACCCACTGACTAGCCCTTGGATCCTGCTGTCTCCTGTTGCCTCATGCATAGACACACACATGCCAATGTGTCTCATAGTCGACCCCGAGACCTTATGCTGTCTTCAGTAGTTGGACTGGATCACCTCATCCCTTCTGTAGCTAACTCCTCCATTTGCCTCGTGCATTGAGACACACACATGCAAACAGTCCTCTCGCTCCAACCCCAGACCCTATAGTCTCTCCAGTAGCTGGCTTGAACTTCCTGGTCCCTCCAGTAGCCAACTCACACACCCTCTAGTCTCTCCAGTATACACCCCAGACTTTTGGTTGCTTTGATTCCTGACTTCCAAACCACTTATCCTACTCGCCACCTAGTCTGGCTTGATATTTGCCAGTGTCATATATTGTACCCACACTATATGCACTCACTCTGGTCTCTCCTGTTGCTGACACCACTGACACACAGGCCTTTGTGAGCTGTGGTCTGACTCCAGTTGCTGGTACTTTGACCTCCATATACACACTTTTAGATAGAATAGAGAGCCCTTCACCAAGGAAAATAGAAATGGATTTTAATAAGAAGACAGGAGAGTCTGCAGTGATCAGATGCAGGGCATGCCCAGAAGAGCATACTAACCAGTAATCTGTTTACACACAACCAGTCCCTTAAATACCCTTATCCCTCTACCTTCTTACACTTGTTCAATGCCAAACCACTGTGATCTCCCCTTTTCCCTGTCTTTGGTTCCTCTTCAAAATATCTTATAAAATGTTTTGCAGAATCCCAAGATGCTCTTGCCCATAGGCAGTAACCCTCTTTGGTCTGTAAGGTGATCAGAGAATCTATCCAGTTGAATCACCTTGATGGCTTTCACCACACAGACAACGGAGCTGATCATTCTCGTGTGACAACCCTGAAAGGAGCCAGATCAGAGTGCTCCAGTTTCTCTGCTTAGGTTGTAGGGGTTTCCTGACTATCGTTGTCCCTCTGTGCTCCTTTGTGTGTGAAGATGAACTTCTTATTTCATAATCTAACAGTTTCATTGTAGATTCTGGAAAAAAAAAAAAATCTGTAACTACAGAGATTTTCTACTTTTACTTATTAAGGGCTAAGTAAATATAATAAAATTATATACTTATTCTGATACTTGTCATAGTGGTTTAACACCAGCTAGCAAGTAAGCACCACACAACTGCTCACTCACTTCCCAGCTCCCCATGGGATGGGGGAGAGAATTCGATGTGTAAAAGTAAGACAAATCGTGGGTTGAGATAAGAACAGTTTAATAATGGACTTTAAATAAAATAAAATTAATAATAATAGTAATAGTAATAATAATAATAAATTTAATGAAGAGGAAAATTACAAAACCTGAGAGAAATAAAACCCAAGGAAAATGGGTGATGCAAATGAAAAACAATTGCTCACCACCAACTGACTGATGCCCAACCTGTCCCCAACCAGTGGCAGCCACCCCCAGCCAACTCCACCCAGTTTATATACTGAGCATGATGTCATATGGTAAGGAATATCCCTTTGGCCAGCTTGGGTCAACTGTCCTGGCTGTGACCCCTCCCAGCTTCTTGTGCGCTGCCAGCCCTTTTGCTGGCAGGGCACAAGAAGCTGAAAAGTCCTTGACTTAGTGTAAGCACTGCCTAACAAATATTATCAATGTGTTACCAATATTATTCTCATACTAAATCCAAAACACAGCACTATACCAGCTGCTAAGAAGAAAATGAACTCTATTCCAGCCATTATTACAGACAATATTACAGACATCATATACTGCACGTGCTTGAGTAGTCACATAGCCCACCACTGGCAAAGTAACAGCTGATAGATGGGAATGTGGGTGGAAAGAGTGTAGGTGAATGGGACACTTGGTCTGAAAGGCTGTTTGCCTCAAACTGATAAGGCTAAAGAAGAAGACAACTGTCAACCAGATTGAACAGTAACCAGAGAATTACCAGGAGACTTTTGGACCGAAGAAAGGGTCATCTCATAAAGAAGTATAAAAGAAGCATGAAGGTTTGTAATAATGGAGATAGACATTGGAGTGGAAAGGACCCACTTTTAACAGTGCCAGAAACTGTCCCACCAACAGCATGATCTCTGCTAAGCTTCCTCCTTGTCTGATGGTATGATTAACCTGCATCTGGACTGATACTATAGGATGCACCAAGTAGAGACTCACACCTCATGTACATGCATGTGACATTGTGGGATGTTCTCTTACCAGCATGCAGATTAGCAGATTATGAGGAACACATGGGTACACATAAAGCTAGATCACCCACACCTCCAAAAGCACACTTGCGAAAGTAGGGGAACTCATGCTCCCAGAAGAGGGTCTGGGTGCTGGTAACGCATGTTCTGTGGAGGAAGGGAAGCATGTAATTTTGAAAGTATATATGTATGTGTGTGTCTGGGTTGGAATTTTTTAGAATTAGCTATAGAAGCTGTTTATAAATTAGATGTAGATGTGCATTTTGTTAGTGTCTAGTATTAGACACTTGCTGATATTGATCCTACATGAATAGTTCACTGGCTGCCAGTTAACTACATGTCATTAATAAATCAAGAAACCTCTTCAAACATCATATGATTTAAAATCTGTGAATTGATCAGGCTTTGGCTGTGACAAGCAGTATTTTTTGAGTTGGCAGGACTATCAAGAGAAGTAGAGTTACCTGCACCAACAGATCATGGTCACAGCACTTTCAGTAACCTGTTTCTTCTTATAATTAGCTGATTCTATGCATCACCTGATGTGCATAAAGAACAATGACATCTTTACAAAATGGCAATTATGATTTATTTAATTAGCCATTTCAGATGAGTGTTTCAGTAACACTATTTATAACATCACTCCAAGAAACTCCCACTTCCTTTGAAATGTCTAAAAGCCCGATAAACTGACAGGTAAATCATAGAATGGTTAGAGCTGGAAGGGACCTTAAAGAGCATCTAGTTCCAATCCCCCTGCCATGCGCAAGGACACCTCCCACTAGACCAGGTTGCTCAAAGCCCAATCCAACCTGGCCTTGAACACTTCCAGGGATGGGGCCCCCACAGCTTCCCTGGGCAACCTGTTCCAGTGTCTCATCATCCTCAGAGTAAAGAATTTCTTCCTAATATCTAATCTAAATCTACTCTCTTTCAGTTTAAAACCATTATCCCTCATCCTATCACTACACTCCCTGGTAAAGAGTCCTTCTCCATCTTTCCTGTAGGCCCCATTCAGATACTGGAAGGCTGCTATAAGGCCTCCCCGGAGCCTTCTCTTCTCCAGGCTGAACAACGCCAACTCTCTCAGCCTGTCCTCATAGGAGAGGTGCTCCAGCCCTCTGATCATCTTCATGGCCCTCCTCTGGACACGCTCCAACAGGTCCATGTCCTTCTTATGTTGAGGGCCGCAGAACTGGACACAGGTGGGGTCTCATGAGAGTGGAGTACACTTCTTTTGATGCAGCCCAGGATACGGTTGGCCTTATGGGCTGCGAGCACACATTGCTGGATCGTGTTGAGCTTCTCATTCACCAACACCCCCAAGTCCTTCTCCTTCAGGGCTGCTCTCAATCCATTCTCCGCCCAGCCTGTATTTATGCATGGGGTTGCCCCAACCCATGTGCAGGACCTTGCAGTTGGCTTTGTTGAACTTCATGAGTTTTGCACACCCCTGCCTCTCAAGCCTGTCCAGGTCTGGATGGCATCCCTTCCTTCCAGTGTGTCAACCACACCACACAGCTTGGCGTCACTGGCAAACTTGCTGAGGGTGCACTCAATCCCAACATCCATGTTGCCAACAAAGATGTTAAACAGCATTGGTCCCAGTACCAACCCCTGAGGAACACCACTCGTCACTGCTCACAACTTGGACATTGAGCCATTGACCGCAACTCTGAGTGCAGCCATACAGCCAGTTCCTTATCTACCGAGTGGTCCGTCCATCAAATCCATGTCTCTCCAATTTATAGACAAGGATGTCATGTGGAACAGTGTCAAATGCTTTGCACAACTCCAGGTAGATAACGTCAATTGCTCTTCCCTTATCCACCAAGGCTGTAACACCGTCACACCATCATAGAAGGCCACCAAATTTTTCAGATACGATTTGCCTTTAGTGAAGCCATACTGGCTGTTGCCAGTCACCTCCTTATTTTCCATGTGCCTTAGCAGAGTTTCCAGGAGGATCTGCTCCATGATCTTGCTGGGACAGAGGTGAGACTGACCAGCCTGTAGTTCCCTGGGTCTTTCTCCGGGTAAAGTACAACCCTAAAGTTAGTCCACTGAACTCAACCTAGATTTCTTGGGTTATTGAGGGTATTCAGGAATTCTGTGATGGTACATTTTACACAGGTAAGCATATTTTTAAACATCCTCATCTAAACTCACACATTAAAATGCATTTGCCATAGAAACAGGGTGTCTCTTAATTGTAGACAGTGGGATCTACCCTTACCAGTATTTTATAGCCCTTCATAAAATCTCTTTGAGTCTTAATTCCCTCTTATGCTAAGCATGGACAGTAGATATTAGCATATATATTTATTAGCACTCAGCTGGTCACTGCAGCTCACCTCCAGAAAGTGTACTGAGTCTGTGCAGTAGGCTTCAGTGGGGATTATACTAGCGGTTCCCAAAATCTCAGAGATGAGCAGCTAGCAATTTGAGCTAAGTATGAATAGTGGAGCATAGCAGAAAAATTGAAGGTCCAAACTTCTCAGCTGTCATTTGATTTTGTTTGTGAGGTGAGTAGCAAGAATTTATTGTACAATCATGTGCTTCAGCCGTCTTTTTTCAACGAATTGGAAAGCAGAGATTTTGCAGTGTAGGGGTCTTCTGCATCTGTCTGATTGTGCAGTAGTCCTCAATGGAAGTTTCAGTGAGTATCACCAATCTTGCAGCGATCAGCAGATAACTTGGGCAAAAAGGGGCACATAGGGAAAAGTTACAAGATCCTTTAAAAGACAATGGCCATTTTTCTGTTTTCTAATGTGTAAGTAAAAATGCTTGTCTGGCTAGTATTAGCTTGATAATGGATGATATACACTGATCTTGTTTTGTAAAAGACTGTTCTTTTAAACCTCTATTCCATTATATATGTGTGTGCAATGCACACAAGTCTGCTACACAGGATTTTCTGTAGAGATTTCTGCCAGAAAAAAAAAAGCATTAGAGTTGCTATTGCCTAAAAATAAAGGGAAAACAGCTTTTAACAATTAGTTTACTTCATATAGAGGGGCAAAAAGACCAGGCAAGCTGGTGAGCACACAAACCTCTCTTCAGGTCTCAAAACAACAAGCATCAAACTCCAATGTAATTTTTACCTGGTCCAATAAAAGACATTACCTCACCTTGCTACCTACTTTATCACTAGGCTATCATTACTACAGAACTTGTTATTATTTTGTATTAAGAAAGAAAGCTTAAAAAATAAAGGAAAAAAAAAAGTCTAAATTAAAGGATAGAAAAGCTTTTCAGTCTCATATTCAAAGTTCAGGGTCCTCAAAAGATTGAGATTTTGGGGGGGATTTTGGAGAAGGTGAGATACTTTAGACATGATTTAGAGAGGTCCTTCAGCTGTATCAGAAAAGATTTTGGTCAGTAGGAAATTAAGGGATTTTCCTTTAAGATCCTCACTGATAATGCTTGATTCTCCATGGAAGACAAACACAAATGATTATTTAGACATGGGAAGGAAACACAAGAGCATAGCAGAAAAAGCTAAAAAAGTCTCTCCAGGAAATAGACTAGGAGAAAGGGAAGTGACAACATGGTAGAACTGGTTGCTTTAAAGTTGCTGCAAGATTCTAATACTGATATGCACTGAGAGCCCAGGTTAGTAATGATGTTCCTTCTAAGCAAAGGATACTCACCAAAAATACCTTTTTCACAGCCCTTATTAATTATTCTCAGAGCTCAGTGGGACATCCAACTGCCAGACAAGTCTGCCTGCATTACAAAAAAAGTTGTAGAATTGAGTTCTACAGCAAGAACTTTTTTGGACTTAATTTAGGAAAAGTAAGAAAAGAATACAAACTGTATTTCACATTATGCATGAAATACACAGTCGGGTTTTCTTCAACCTAAATGATTCTATGATTCTATGAATGCACGCAGACTACTCTTGATGACTTTCTCATCATTCATGTGCCTGAAATGGTTTCCAAGATTAGTTGCTCCATCACCTTCCCATGAATTGAAGTGAAGCTGACCAGCCTGAGTCCTCCTTCTCACCCTTTTTGAAGACAGGAGCGACATTTGCTTTCCTGCAATCTTCAGGCACGTCTCCCAGTCACCATGATCAAAGATTATTGAGAAGCAAAGAAGGCATTCAGTACGTCAGCCTTTTCCATGTCCTGTGTAACCAAGTCCCCTGTGTCATTCACTAGTGGGCCCACATGTTCCCTAGTCTTCCTTTTGTCACCTGTAAACTTATAGAAGCTCTTCTTGTTACCTTTGACATCCGTTACCATTTCAATTCCAGGTGGGCTTTGACTTTCCTAAACCCGTCTCTACATGCTCAATGTTTCTGTGTTTCACCCAGGTTACTTGTCTCTGCTTCCACCTTCTGTATGCTTCATTTTTGTGTTTGATTTTGCCAGGAGCTACTTGCTCATCCATGCAAGTCTCCTGGTATTTTTGCCTGACTTCCTGCTCAGTGGGATGGAACTCTCTTGAGCTTGGAGGAGGTGATCTTTGAATATTAACCAGCTTTCTTTGAAGAGGCGAAAGACTGCTCTCCTGAAGTCCAGTGTTGTAATCCTGCTTTTTGCCCTGCTCCCTCCTCTGCGGATCCTGAACTCCACTATCTCATGGTGACTATGCTTTTCTCTACAGAGCCTTTCATCTAGTCTAGTGGACATCAGATTTCAGGAAAAGTCTTCCAAAATCTTCTGAAGAGAATTCTTCTTATGGCCAACTGCATGAAGATGTATACAGGAACAGCCCTGACAACCCTGATAAGAACAACCTCAAAAATACGACCTCAGAATATCTGTTCATAATAAGTCAGAAACAAAAAATTAATGTAAATGTTCTGAAAGCAGCATAGTGTACCTCAACTTGGGTACAAGACCTCCCAAAAGTATAGCTCAGCAGACACAGCAAAACTGTGAGAAAACAATATACAATTAGCTGAGATTAATACAGGCCCTGCTGATTATAAAAGGTATACTTGGGCTGCGGTCCAATCCAATACTGCCCATTTAACAGTGAAGAATTAAACTGAGAGAGGGGTTAAGGTGATGTTATTACATTCTCTTCCCAGAACTACTGTTTGGATGAAACATCAGAAATCCATGGGAACAAGTCCAGAAATGATTCTCAGTGGTATATTTATATGCCTGCTGAACATCCAACCCTTCCCAAAGAGATGAGATCTAAACACATCTCAGGAAACACTTAAGTTGTGCACTGGTACTGGGAGAAAATAAGCATAATCCCTTAATACTGGCAGATCATATATTTCCCATTTCCCTGTTTGAAAAGGGCAAGGAACTGACTATTCCAAATGAAATTGGGAGTGAGAAGTAAATCTTAAGGCTCATTGTTAACATTAATTTCATCACTGAATCACCTGACCCTCAAACTGAGGGAGAAATTCTAAAATATTTTTTAGTCTGTTAAAGAGACTGAATGAATGAAAAAATGAACAAATGAAAAAATCCCATCATCCAGTAAAATGTAGTGCACCTGAAATGACAGCATCTAAGTACAAGACAAATGCAGACATAGAATTGAACAACCTACTTCAGAAAATGTGAACATTTACTCTCACCAGCCTTCCCAGGCTATCTTAACCATTATCATAAAAGAATGACTGACTACAGAGTATTTCATACTAGGCTCTGGGGAGCTAAAATTAAACTGCATTGGATCATTGGGGAAAATGACCCAGAAATTTCATTTTTAGTTATGTATAACTGAAAGTTATTCCTGCTACATAAAGCAATTTTAGGGAATAAATCGGAGCACTGAATGCCTGATCATTACCACAACATAATTCTTATTTTATTATTATATTCTGTTAAGAGAAATCCAGTTAACTTTGTATGAGACAACACCTGAATTCAATTTAGGAGATTATTTGCTTCAGGGACCACTGCCATAGGTAATGTGGGTAACGGTGTTGCAGGACTGTTTCTTTGCACAGTTCTCAACAGTATTCCAGAAGACCTTGTGCTTTCACATCTCCTTACATACCAAACAAAGCACACCAGGATCATTAGTAACTTAAGATGTACTAACCAGGGTGGGCAGCATGTTGTGGAAGTGCATGCTCACCAAAGTCCTCCTGCAGTCATAAACTCAGTAACCCTTACACAAAGCCTGCCTGCAAGTCTACATACTAGGCACAGAACATCCTCTGAAGGGAGAGTGGTGAGTACTATGTACTAAAGAGATGTGAGGATGAGCAAAGGTGTGTGGTATAGTTACCAAGTTGGATATTTCTCTAAACAATACTCAGTATCGACTTTGTTTTGTAAGGTGAAGGAAGAGGAAGATTTCAGCTATCTGGATCCAAGCCACTGTCTGCTATTCTGCCTCTAGTCTAGGAATCCCTCTCAGATGCTGTTTCATTCAACAATGTAGAAATATCCTAAGATACTATTTCTCCCTCTGGTCAGCAAAGATACCTTTGCCGAGCTGGATCCCATTAATAGGAGAATGACAAGCTTGAAGGTCATCTGTCACTGTGCCATTGTATTACTTCACAAGTTCCATTGTAGCTCAAGCTGTTCAAAACATGCTGGGTTTCAGCCCTGTTCTTCACATTTCTGTACAGGGCTGGTATAGGCCCCTAAGAATGCACTATCATGAAATGCAATGATGATCAATCTGTGAGACAGGCTAACTGAGGATAAAAGGTAAGAAGTTTCTGCTGAACAGGCTCCCATTTTTGTTCCTTTCCAGTGCTGATAAGGTCCAGAGGAACATAATGACATTTGCAGCGGCCAGGAACACAAGTCAGTTTTGGAGCTCACCTAGTAGTAACTCCTTTGGCGTTTAGGCCCAAAAAAGCAAAATACAAGACCTACAATTTTGAGATGCTGATCTTCAAAATGATTCATTCTTGTTTCATATGTGGTGTTCCTCATGAAATAATAACAGATATAGTAATAACAGTATAATCTGGTAATTACAGTAAGTAATGACAGTATAATCAGTATAATGACAGTATAATGTTGTTATTTTATTGATGCAGCTTACTCAGCACCAACTTGATCCTAGAAGGTTGTAACCAATGAAAGAAAAATTATCAACTAAAGCATAATTAAAAAAGGAGGGAGCGGGCACGGGATCCCACAATAATAGGGATTCCTCTTGTTATCTTTCTCCTGGTGGCTGGTCAGGAGATGGTTGACAGCTTACATTCTGTTACTTAGGGGAACCTCAGATAGGGAAGATGTGGATGAATGAAACATAAGGGAAGAAGTGCAGTTAGAATCTCAACAAGAGGTTTTGGAGCCAGAAAAGGGACCACAATGTGTTGCATTTGAGTATATGTCCTACTTCCCAATGAATTCTTTCATTCTAAGCTACAGACAAACCAATTAGCAATTATTGTGCAGCTGGCAATACTCCAACTAGTTTACCACTACATCATGCTTTGGAAAACTAGACATGACTCAAAGGTCATTTTGAGTCTTTCAGACAGAAGATACCATGCTAAAGTCTAGGAAATCCCTAAAAACCCACTGGTGCAAGAGTGGTCTGTAGATGTGTACAGGTTACTCTGCTTGGCATTTCAGTACTGGACAAGTTTTTCTTTACAGACACCACAACAGCGAGCTCTAACGTGCTAACGAACAGTTAAATAATCAAAAAATACACCATGAAAGAACGCAGAAGAACTGGGAAGTCTGAAGAAAGGTGAGGAAGCAGTGTAACACTTCCCTGAATGGAAAAAGGATGGCTTCCAGGAGATAATGACAGAGCTGTATACAATTATGAATGCAATGGTATGGATGTATAAGTAAAAAATTCATTGTTTCTTGCAGCATAAGTTCTTAGAAGTGTCAAATGAAGCTAGCAGGTGCAGATTTGATCAAAGAAAAATGTTTTCCATACAGTGTGAAATGCAGCTGTTAATCACTTTGTCCCAGGATATGGTGAATGTTTTGATATCAGAATAAATTCAGGGGTAAGTGGAAAAGTTCATGGAAGACAGGGATATTTAAACCACAAAAATATCACATCCATTTTAGAGACTGCCCTAGTGAAAATTGCTAGAAACTGTTCTAGAGAAGTATATATTTAGTCTTGTGCTCTTCAAAAACATCTTTTGTTTGATGAGATACCAGGATGAATGATGTTTAAGATGACCCAGTATGGCTACAACGGAGCTTCTTTCAGGCCTTTTTCCAATGTGACACCAAATGACAAGTCATATGATTTGGAAAAGCATGCATCTGGACCATGTGACAAGGCTGTTTTGCCACACTGTGCCAGGTGACAGGGTGAGAACTGTCTGCCAGATCAAGCAGCAGGTGCTGTTTACAAGACCACAGGGTAAGTAGCACACACTTCAGCTGAGGTGAAACTTTGTGGTCCTGCTTACTCTAATCCTGTCATATATAGGTTGTCAGTAATTAACAACAAGAAAACCTACTGTATTTACACGTGGGCCCGGAGTAAATCATAGAATCTTAGAATCATTTAGGTTGGAAAAGATCTTTAAGATCATTGAGTCCAACCGTTAACCTAACACTGCCAAGCCCACCACTAAACCATGTCCCTAAGTGCCACATCTCCACGTCTACCTCCAGGGATGGTAACTCAATCACTTCCCTAGGCAGCCTGTTCCAATGCTTGTCAACCTTTTTGGTGAATTAAGTTTTCCTAATATCCAATCGAAACCTCCTCTGGCACAACTTGAGGCCATTTCCTCTTGTCCTGTCACTGAGGAATGACGCCACTATGCTGAGCTGCAAAACGTATGAGACATGGATGTGTTAGAGAGCATCTTACGCCATAACACAGGTAGGTCTACTACAAAAACACAATGCACAGGACAAATAGAGCACCCAAAAGTATCAGTGGAAGAAGATCTGTGTTAGATTCATCACTGGAGTGATTCCTGAACTATATTGGATAGGTAACTATGCTTTCTTTCCCTTTGTACAGTGAAATCCATGAAAAATAATCACATCTTTCTCTAACTACTTTGCTTGTCTTCCTATGCCTCAGATATGTTTCCAAAGCCTGCAAAACAAAACTTTAAAAATTAATTGTCCTAAATAAAGGTTTCTTCTAGAGCAAGAAAGACGTCTTTAAAAAAGTCATATATAAAGTTTTTCTGTAGTGAATCAAGCACTTGTGAATTCAGGAGCTGATGAGCTACTGGAGACTACAAAAACTTTGTCTAATAGCTATGTACTTTACATATCATAAAATACCAGATCTATACACTGAAATGTAGAGTGCTAGTAGTGTTCCAGCATCCGTTTTGCTGATCTGTGAAAAGATCTAACCAAGACAGAGCTGAGATAGATAGTATGCCATTCTGGCTTGAATGTTAGATTGCAAAGCAACTCAGCTAGCCAGTGTCAGTCTACTCATTCAACAATGGTAAAAATACACAGCTCCATTTTTTGTTACAGTGTGTACAAGCTCTTTATTTGTCCATAATGCTTAAATTCAAAAACTCCTCAGGAATGTAGAAGAATGTCCCCCTACTTTAAAAAATGCCTCCAAATGCAACAGACCCAGCCTGAGTAAGCATCCATAGTGCAAGCATGCCTGCCTTGAATGACTTAAATGAGAAACTGTACCAAGGAAACCACAGCATGGGAAGAAATGCTTGATTTCGTAACACCGAGGGACAGGCAACTTTTTGAATACTTGTTGGCCAAAGATTCTAAGGACTGGACAAGTATATCTCTTCTCTGATTCTACTGCCCTTGTCATCTTTAGTCAAGGGATGAGGTGTTACTGACCATAGAGAAGATCTTATAATTGTAACAAAGACCTAAATAAAGCAGATTTTCTGCAGCATTGTAAAATGGATTTTTTGGCAATGGTCTAATAAAAGATGTGGTGTGTTGAAGAAACAGCCGAAATAAAACAGTTTTTATTATACATGAGTAAGCAAAATATTGAGAATATACATGATTACCACATCAGATACCTTAAAAGAACAGTATTTCTTTCTCTCAAAACAGGGAAAAAATGTCCCCATTCTCTGTCTGTGTTGACCACAGGAGCCCATTAACAGAACAAACTTCTCACCTGTGCTCTTAGTTTCTCTTATTGTTCCTCCTTGCCCTCTAGGCTTTGACCCATGGTCTCACAGATACGTTTGCTTCCCCATGCAACTTACCATACCAGGTATATGAGAGAGAAGATTTCCAAAGCATGCTTTACTGACATCTGCCAATTATTAAAAGTAAAGCTGACCTACCTTTCTTTTTCTTGCCCAAACACTCATCAATAAGCTTCTAAGCCAAGGAACCTCTAAACAAATTAGCGTAACCAACCTTGATGGAGGATTCCATATTCTGGTCAGAGTTTTTACAAAGGTATCTGACAGTTTGCAACTTCTCACTCTATTTTATTCTGGAGTATTTGTCCACAATTCCTATATCTTAACTGACTCAGAGTGGATCCTAAACTTTTGGGCTCATCTTTCACACTTTTGCACAACACAATTTTTTTGTTTTATAAGGTTTCTCTTTCTTAAAAGAAACAATCAAAAATTCCTTTTGCTTAGCTGCTGCAACGTTTCACAATTTCTAGCAAAGTTCTGCTAGCTTGCTCAGTTTCCCTTGAACATGTCACTACATGACAAGGCAAGGCAGTAAACAACTGAGCTGTATAATCAGCCTAGTGCTGGTCTGACAGCCCTAGAAATGAGAGAGGTTAAGTAATTCTGAATGTCTTGTACACTTCCGCCTAAGATGTTCTCTTTCCAGTCCTACATATTAGTCTGTTTGTGCCCATGATCTGACTCTCAAAACCAGGATTTTCCCTCCAGGTCCAGGAAACTCTTCAGCTACAAATTTTTTCATGCAAGATGTAAAAGTACCCAGCAAACTCAGTTATCTAGATTTCAAAGAAAAATGTCACAATTCATATACAAAGGCACTAAGGCCTATAAAGTTTGGGGAGGGATGTCTGCTTATGCTTCTTTTCCAAACTATACAGAAATGTACTGTCAGAAGAAACAAGCCTTTAAATATGAAATAAACAGAATCAGCAGTGCCAAGCATTTCCAAAGCTACTTCTGTTGTCCTGGTCTTGATTTGTTCTAAACCACAACGAGGTCTCATTTCTCTGCTTCTTTTTTCTTTTGACATCTATTGAATGCCTTAGTGTAAATGCAGTTTAAAACTGCTGTTAGTTTCTGTTGATAGTATGCTTACTAAGCAAAACCTTTTCTGCTTTCATTTCAGAAGCACTACAAATATGGTGTATCCCTGGGAATAACATTTGTTTTAATTTTACAGTTTTACTTAACTGGCAACAGCATGAACTTGTATGCCAGTATGAAGTTATTTAGTTGACAATTTTCTTCCCCCAGGCATTCTGGATTCAGATTGCACTTAGTTAATTTTGTTTAACAGTACAGACTTAAACTAAAATAATTCACAACTCTTTAATAGTAGTAGTAGTAGTAGTAGTAATAATAAGAATAATAATAATGCTGAACTAAACTATAATTCAGTTTGACTGTTCATCCAGTGCTTACAGATGAGACAAATAGCGAAGACATGGGCTGAAGAGAAGCTATATTAGCCGCTTGACCAACACAGGAACATGTGTCTTCTCACAAATTTAAATAGAGTGTCTGTAAATCTAAGATATCTTCCATTCAAGTGTCTAAATCAAAAGTTAAAATTATTTTGTCTCCTTGGCACATAATTAATTCCTGTTCTTTGGTAAAGCATGTATTAACATGATCAAAGAAGCCCTTTCTTGGAAACATAAGCACACCTTTGATTGGACAAACGGGCATGAAGAAAGAAGTAGGGGAAGGGTGTTAAAATCTTGTTAAAATATGACTGGAGAAAAGTGATAAAAATAACAAGAGATAAAGCTGTGGGTTGAACGTACCAAACTTTTCTATACTTCTAAAGTAATCTGAACTGAAATTAAGCACATTATAAATACATATGACAACAGATGCCTAGGCCTGTCTATCCCCAGGTATGCACCAATCCCCAGTGCCCCAGTTTACGGGCAACACTGCTTACACTGCCACTTAATAATCAAGAATTCTGTACACTAAAACAGGGGTTGTCTTAGGACTGAGTTTTATATTAATGTCTTTAGCTTTTGATTGCTGCTGTTGCAAGAACATAACATTTTTATAACGATATCTTGGATTATGACGTACTCTTAATAAATTGTTTCAAAATATATTTCTGGAAGAAATTCCTTGGAACAAGTTTCTTTTGTTTCACAATCCCAGTTACTACTTCTGCATCTGTAGTCTTCCTGTCAGTGTGGAAGAGGCATTTGGACAATGCCCTTAATAACATGCTTTAACTTTTGGCCAGCCAGTCAGACAGTTGGACTAAATGATTGTTGTAGATCCCTTCCAACTAAACCACTCCATCCTATCCTATCCTATCCTATCCTATCCTATCCTATCCTATCCTATCCTATCCTATCCTATCCTATCCTATCCTATCCCTGTTGACACTGAAATAAGATTTGATGGAATCTGTAGCTTCTAACAAACACCAAACTATTTGTTTATTGTTGCACTCTTCTTTTACAAAGAATTAGACCATATAGTAGAGGTCTGTCTAACTTTCATCCCATACTCAATTGCTGGTGTGATTTCAACAGCAGCTCTGTGATAAACTTCTGTTCCATGGCATCCTACAAGACACAGATGGGTTTCTCCTGAGGCCTTAGATTCAAAGTCTCCATTCTATTGATAAGGTAGTATTTCATTATTAAATTATAGATTCATAGAAAACTTCAACCAAGCAGTTCCATGGCTAATTACATTAATCAAATACACTGGTACAAGGAAGTTTATTTACAACACAGCCTTCAGCTTGTAACTAATAAAAATTATATTAAAAAAAATAAAATTCAGTAGTTCCTTTCCTTCAGAAAGGCTTCCTCACTTGTAAAACTAGTATTTTACCACAATCACTTCCAAGCAGTAAAAAGAGACTGGCTATAAAAGCTGACCTAATTTGGAGAGAAGGTAATCTGTTCTTCCAGTGCTGCAAAACCTTCTACTGTACTTAATCCAGCTTTTACATTGCATAATTCCTTCTTATTTTGGAACAAATATACCTTTGTAAGAAACTCTAATTCTTATACAAATCTTTAATGGACAACCTTATGTTGTGAATGTTTCATTTTTTTCCCAGGCTTGCATTGTAAAAAATGTAGACTTTTTTAAAATGGCAATTTTGAAATTACCTGAAACTGGTAAGCTCAAGGTTTTGCTTGATGTTAGAATTGTGATTAATTCTAACATGAAATGGACAGCAGTATAGAAATAGTTTAACCTATGTTAACCTATGTGGTATATTTTCCCATGCAAACACTGCCGTCCTAGACAACTAATTTCATAAGGCGGGAGAGGAAGAGCTGCCTGTCTTCCCTCTTTTATCCTCCCCCTAATTTTGAAACATGTAGCTAATATTTTCAAAAATTTCCAAATCACATGAAAAGGAATCTGAATGAATTTGTCCTGCTGCATAGGGTCTAGATAGACTCTGGATAGGCCTAGAAGAAAAAAAAATCTATTACAGAGGAATCTACTGGGCCTTTTGGTATACATTAGGTGAACGTGTAAGGAGGCAAGCAAACAAATGTGACTACATTTTTAGGAGTGATTAATTTTTAAGAGTACTAATAGACCCTTTTTACTAGTTTTTACTAGGATTCCTAATACCTATAGCTGTTTTGCAGGAGTGGAAAATTGAGTTTGAATAGCCAATGTCTAGCAGACCAGATGTTGTGACAGTTTGTAGTAACCTTTGTACCACAGGGCCAGAAACAGAGTGAAAAAAAGACGGGACACCCAGAATTACTTTGTGCAGAAATATCAATTTAAATTCTTGTCATGAGAGAAAACAGACTCCTGTCTACATTTTTGTCATACCTGTTGAGGAAACAGCAGCAGAATTCAAGTATTCACTGACCCACCTGAGCTTTGACTCCACTTCATCTTACATCTTCATTCTTCATCTTACATCTTCGTGTTCAAGCATCCTTGAATAAGTAAATAAGCATCAGTTATGCATTAAGAAACTACATACCTCTAGATAACGTGAAGAAATGAGTACTTAGACTTTTTTGCAAATACTAAATCTAGTTTCACATTCTCAGTGTTAGTATTTCCTTTCACTTTAATGGGCCTTATACTTCACAGTGATCTAGAAAATTAGGCCCACTTTTAATGACGATAAATATGTATAGAGTAATTGGGAGGGCTATACAGCCAGATCCCTCAAAATGGGAACATTGCACAAGCACAGAGCATAGCATATGACAGTTCTGAGGTGTTAGCAATCCATGGACAGCATAATTTGGAATAAGCACTTTTTGGGTAGTTTTATGAGTGCATGTTTCTGTTAGTCTTGTGAACACTTAGATTTTATTACAGAAGACTGCATGGAAAACAAAACCTTGGGTAAAATGGCAAAAGTTTTAGATTTAAGGGTACGCTTGCACTTGTGTACATTCAAGGCTTGCTCTCAATACTTCTGGTCATCCTTTTGGTTCTCACTTCACTCCATTTTGCTGAATATAACCAGTCTGAGTTCTTCATTTGTGATAAATCACTTCAAATGGAGAGGGCTTATTTACTCAAGGATAGACTACTCAACTCTCCAGAGACTTTGATGGTGGAACACAATGCACAAAGAACTCATTTGTGGTATTTTACATGAAAGTATCTACATGAGGACTTAAAAGATTAAAAGGAATGCAAGTTGCCAACAAGTGCTTTGCTACTTTTGAAAAGTAATGATAAATTGTTACCAGGAACATAATATTGCTCAAATGATGCTGTATTAGTGGCTGAGAAAACATCTGGCTCCTATTTCCAACAACATTTATAACATACCTAACTTCCTAACGTTTGGGCTGAAAATGTCTTATGCAATGTCTTATGCAATTCAGTAGACTGAGAAAAAGGTTTAAAGAAAATATCTTCACTAATTTTTGAAACTTTCTCTATTTCAGAAATGTTCTATTTGCAGCAAATATTAAAAACATGTTCAGTATTTAAAACTGATCATTTGCTATGTTTTTCCCCCTGGTAAGCAAAGGTATTAAAAGGTTTTGATATAGGCAGAGGACAACTTAAATAATAACATAAGTTACTGCATTTTCATAATATGCTTGCCTTATGTGAATGTCCTCAGAACACCATGTAGACATAGAACTTTAATGATGAAGAAGCCTAGAAGAGGCTACGAATGGTATTTACCCTTTACCAGCATACTTCAAGTATTAGAGTTTATAATTTCTGTCTTGAATGAACCGTGACAAAGTGTATAAACATTTCAAAATTACATTTGTTTTCAAATACTATAACTTCAGGTGGTTGCTGGAACAAGTGCTAGGCCCTGAACCTTGTCAGGTGATATAAGTAGCAGCTATGCAGTACCCACTAAACATACACACCAAACATTTTATCTGGCAAGAACTGTGAAGTTTTGGTGTTTAAGAACTTCTCCCCTGACTATTTTGGTGACAGCATTCAACTGTATGTCTTTAAATGCAGAAAACAGAATTGGAGCTTACTTGTTTTTCTTCTTCCACACCTAGATCCTAACCACCTGAAGCCCCTGTTTCTACATAAAAAACAGACACAAAGTGATTTCAAGGTTAAGCATTGTTCAAATTGGGACAGCACATATAACTGCAGCAAAATTCTGTCTCTCACCTGCATTTCTTTATCGAGAGGGTGGTCAAACACTGGAACAGGCTTCCTAGAGAGGTGGCCTATCACTGAACTATTCTATTCTATTCTTGTACCAGAATTAACTAGACAGTCCTCAAGTGGGAGCAGTTTCTCCTTTATGTCAAATAAAAGAAGCAGGCATGTGTTACATCAGCAGTTGTTCACAACCTAAGTCAAAACCTGATAACATATTAACTTAACAAACTGCTGACTATTTCACCTTTCCGGTCTCATACAACATGTTTTTTGCATTGAACAGTGCACGCAGCCTCAGATTCATTGCTTTTAAGGCCAAAGCACAAAGCAAACCATCAGAAAGTAGATGAGAAAGTTTTAAAGCACACCTGGGCTGCCGGTCTGCAGCTCCTAGATGTTTGGCGCGGGTGAAAAGAGGATGCTGTGCAGCGGCAGGTATCCTTTGCCGTCGGCTTCTGGAAGGTGACAGTGTGAAGAGGCTCGGCTTCCCACGGGGCCTCCCAAGTAATAAAACAAGTTGTGCAGGGCCCATGGCCTTTACCGATGGGCTGTGGTCCCTGCAGCGGGCACGGAGGCGGATGTTTGGGAAACGCCCACTGCTCGTCTTTCGCTGTCGGCGGAGCCTGTTCGGCCCGGGACTGGCCGAACTGCCAGCGCTCGGCAGCTTAGACCAGACAGGGGAGATTTCCTCCCGGACGGGGGCATGCCGGCGAGCTTGCACTTGGCTCTGGAAGCGGGGGCAAGAGCAGGGCAAAGAAGGGCTGTTCCCGAGCAAGAGGCCGCCTAGCACCGCCCTGTGCCTCGCCCCCAGGCGTCCTTGGCACGCCTCGCTCCAGGGCTGTTCCCGCCGGTCTCCTGCCCGCGCCGGTCGGCGCGGGACCGCCCCGTTGCCGTGTGGCGGCACCGTAGCGGAGCCGGTTTTTCTGTGCCACCGCGGCGTGCGCGGAATCGTTCGCGTCCAGCCTCTGGTCACCCAGCAGAGCCACCTGCTGCGGGAACTGCTGGTCTCCGACTTCGCACCGCCTAGGCCAGCCTAGTAGATCCCGGCTCGATGCTGGGGGGATTTCTTACCCACAGCCCCACTCGGTCTCCTCTTTTCCGTCCGGCTGAGTTTCTCCGGTTTCTGCGAGAAAAGGGCAGAAAGGGTGGGGATCAATAAGTTCCAGAAAAAAGCGTTGCTCTGGCTGTCCAGGTTCCATGCCTGCAAACCTCTGTTACAAAAAGGGATGGCAGGCCTCAAACCGACCTTTTGTTGATGAAGCAGTTGTAGCTGTTTCCCTAGACAGTGATCTCCAGGGGCTTTTAAAAGATCAGTGGCTTGTTTAAGCCGACCTTCTTGTAATTGTGCTAGTTAAGATGGTTGTGTTCCCACCGAACTGTTAGGCTGTCTCCACTTATTTCACTGTCACGAACATAGCATCACTGATAGCTACGGTTTCATGTGAAATGTAGTTATTTCAGGATATACCAGCGCACTTCTCCCCCCCACCCCATGCTCCAAGTGCTTGATGCAGAAATGGACTCCAATGATAATATTAAAATACAGCCATATACTATGATTATGATACCACATACACACACAAACAACGTGGCCTCCAATCTTTATTCTGCCATCATTTTAGAGAAAAAAGTTCTCTTCATACCACAAGCCCCTGAACTGTACACTTCATAGAATCATAGAATCGTTTAGGTTGGAAAAGACCTTTAAGATCATCTAGTCCAACCATTGACCCTACTCTACCAGGTCTGCACTAAACCATGTCTCTAAGCACCACATCTACACAACTTTTAAACACATCTAGGGATGGTGACTCAACCACCTCCCTGGGCAGCCTGTTCCAGTGTTTGACAACTCTTTCATTGAAACATTTTTTCCTAATGTCCAGCCTAAACCTCCGCTGGTGCAACCTGAACCCATTTCCTCTTGTCCTACCGCTAGTTACTTGGGAGGAGAGACCAGCTCCCATCTCACTACAACCTCCTTTCAGGTAGTTGTAGAGAGCAATAAGGTCTCCCCTCAACCTTCTCTTCTCCAGACTAAACAATCCTAATTCCTTCAGCCGCTCCTCATCAGACATGTTCTCCAGACCCCTCAGCAGCTTTGTTGCCCTTCTCTGGACACGCTCCAGCACCTCAATGTCCCTCCTATACTGTGGCGCCCAAAACTGAACACAGTACTCAAGCTGCAGCCTCCACAGCGCTGAGTACAGGGGCACGATCACTTCCCTGCTCCTGCTGGCCACAGTATTCTTGATACAGGCCAAGATGCCGTTGGCCGCCTTGGCTACCTGGGCACACTGCTGGCTCCTGTTCAGCCGTCTGTCCACCAGGACCCCCAGATCCTTTTCTGCCAGGCAGCTTTCCAGCCACTCCTCCCCAAGCCTGTAGCGTTGCCTGGGGTTGTTGTGACCCAAGTGCAGGACCCGACACTTGGCCTTGTTAAACCTCATGCAATTGGCTTCAGCCCATCGATCCAGTCTGTCCAGATCTCTCTGCAGAGCCTTCCTACCCTCAAGCAGATCAACACTCCTGCTTAATTTGGTGTCATCTGCA